>VXBP01001617.1:3156340-3427883 GCA_013400115.1 Rhinopomastus cyanomelas
ATCTAGTCCAGTCTCCCTGCAACAGCAGGATCACCTAGAGCAAGTCACACAGGAACACATCCAGGTGGGTCTTAAATGTCTCCAGTGAAGGAGACTCCACAACGTCCCTGGGCAGCCTGTTCCAGTGCTCTGTCACCCTCACTGGGAACAAGTTCCTTCTCATATTTATGTGGAACCTCCTATGTTCCAGCTTACAACCATTGCCCCTCCTCCTGTCACTAGATGACACTGAGAAGAGCCTGGCTCCATCCTCCTGACACCCACCCTTCAAACATAGCTGCTGCCCTCGAGCCTCTGTTCCATACAGATAATTCCTGCTTCCCAAGAGATGGGGGAAGAAAATCTAGGGTGGCTTTGGAAAAAATACACAGTGCTGCTTTCCTATCTGACATGAAGACATGAGAGTTATAGGAGCTCTGAGGAGAGACCCTCCATAAACACGTCAGGCCAGAGTGGGCTCTGTGCCTGCTCCGCTGCACAGAACTGCTCTTACACCTTAGTTTGTTCATGGCCATGTCAGTGCCAGGTAACCCAACAGCCATCAATAGTCTTCTCTTGCCTTATGAAATAGGGAAGACTCTACCCCCAAACCCCCATTTCTTGGTGTAAGGCTTTCATGGACCTTGAGGAAGGGATGGAGAGGTGAGTGCCTGTGTAGAAATGATCAGCAAGCCAGTGACAGTGCAGGCACAGAGGGCTAATCTGACTGTCATGTTCTGGTTAGGATATATCAGTAACAGTAAAATCTCCCATCACCCAAATGGTTTTCCATTGGTCATTGTTTTTCTAGCACGACATTCTCTATGTGACAGCAACTGAGACACTGCCACAGCTCACATCCATGAGGAACCTGCCAACTTCCAGTTCAACCTATGTACCTGGTGCAGTTCCTACAACAGAATCACAGAAACATCTAGGTTGGAAAAGACCCATTTGATCATCAAGTCCAACATTTAACCTTACTCTTTATCACCCCAAACCAGATCTCTGAGCACCTTATCTATACAACTTTTAAACACATCAAGGGTTGGTGACTCAAACCCCACCCTGGGCAGCCCATTCCAGTGCTCTGCAACCCTCTCAGAGAAAAATTTTTCCTAATGTCCAGTGTAAATCTCCCTTGATGAAGCTTTAGGCTGTTTCCTCTAGTCCTATCATTGGTTACTTGTGAGGCCAGCACCTACCTCTCCACAACGACCTTTCACACAGTTGTAGAGAGCAATAAAGCCTCCCCTCAGCCTCCTGTTCTTCCAGTCAATTGGTATGTACAAAATTAATACTGGTGATCTCACAGAAAGTTAGGGATTGAAAGGGACCTTGAAAGGCCATCTAGTCCAACCCCTTGGTTGGATAATATGTGAGCTTTTTAGAAAAATACAATATTAGCATAAAGGGCTATGTTTATCCCATATGCTTTTATGGGGGGAAAGGGACAGCTTTCTCTATGGATGACATCTTAACCCTGTGACCACAAAAATGCCACTGTATGCAACTGTCACATCACAAGGCTCCTGTGCACTCATGGATAAATTAGTGCCAGAGGACATCTCTTGATCATCTCTACTGTTAAAATATGCCATGTGACCTTGCACCCACAAGGGTTTCCAACTTGAGCACCCCCCCTCAGGGTACAATACACTGAGGTCAGTGAGAGGAATTTCTGCAGTCTGGTGGGCTGTGTCAACATTCACAACATATTCAGTCAGTATTGAGTCAGTTACCTCAGTGAGAAAGCAATTAATTCTTAACGTAACAGGTTTAACAAAATAACTATTTTTGGTATTCAGACTGGCAGATAATGAACATTTTAAGGTGAATACTGAAGTTGGTAGGACTACTCAGGGCTTCCACCCCCTAGTGAGATGAATTACTGTGGTTATATCATGCCTTGCTAGGACTTCATCTTGAAAGCTCAAAGAAATCTTGTTGGTAAGCACTCAAGTGACAGGATAAATACAAAGTCTTAGGTTGTTATGAAAAAGAGTGAAAGAAACGTGTTTCAGAAGTTCCCTTACAAGAACGGCAAATGCTTCAAACTGCCCCTCTCATCTGTATTGGAAAATAAATTAAGCAAGGATTCAAATATCTGATAAAATACTGACCTGGCATTAAACAATTAGAGCAGTTAATAACAACCTGAATACACAAGGAAAGCAGGGCCAGACTTCTGCCTTAAAAGCTAAGATACAAAAATAAATAACTATGCTGCTCTGATGGCTTAAACTCCTGGCAATTCTGAGTGGGTATCAGGACTGCATTTGTACTTGAACTATTTGTTCATATTAATTCTTCCTTTGCTCATTTGACTTCATTCTAAATTTAAAGCTGCTTGATTTCCTTCCGTAAATTACTGGAATTAGGGACATTTAGCCTAAAAATAATTCACGGTAATAATTGAAGTGCTTATATTGGCTCTTCAAGATAATTACAGAATCTAGGACTCTTCATGTTGCAGAGATGGAGGAATAACTTGCCTACAACTGTTCATTTCAATATCATGATGAATTTGTCATGCTTGCCAAATATTTAGCATTTTAAGCTGCAGACTTCAGCAGGGTTTTCCCTCTGTAAGGATTACAGGCTTTGGGAACAACTGTACTGAAGTACATGGGTACTGCTACAGCCAATGGAGGTGCTTTCCTTTACTGTTGGAGTAACCAATACATGAACATCTCTGCTTTACTTGTAGGTATAAAAATTACAGTGACAGTCCCTTGTAGAGCCAAGTGACGGGCCTGCCCTGCTTCTTCTTGTCAAGTCACAGTGCTGGTACCATGCATTTAGTTTAAAGGCAGCAGTTCTTCTGACTGGTTATTAAGTCCTTCAAAAAGTTAATATTTACCCACATCTGTGCATGGATGTCTAGCTTCAGTGTTCTACACATTTTGTATCATTTAGTTTTCTCTTACCAATGCTAGGAGCTTTTATGCAGTGCCTCTACCTTGTGTATCAGATTAAAAAGTTAACATATTGATTCTCTGCAAAAGAAGGTGATGGCCTGTAAAGGACTAACTCTAGAGATTTATATACACAGCTTACACAGTTTATTAGGGTTTGAAGGAGCCTTCAAAGGTCATCACGTCCAAGCAGGATACAAATTACTGAAAAGCATAACTGCCTAAAAAGCCTCAATCGTCTCCACAAAACTGCATCCATCTGGGTCTGAAACATCTCCAGAGAAGGGGACTCCACAGCCTCCCTGGGCAATCCCTTTCAGTAGTTAATAACCCTGACTGTAAAGAAGTTTTTCCTCTGATTGAGGTGAAACTTCCTGTGTTCAAGTTTGCATCCATTACCCCTTGTCCTAATTACCACCATTAAAAGAGAGGATTCTTTCCTGCTTGGCACCCAGCCCTCATGGATTTACAGACAATGATTACATCCCCTCGGAGCCTTCTTTTCCCTAACCTAAAACATCCCAATGTTCTCAATCTCTCTTCATAAGGCAGTAGTTCCAGACCCCCAGTCATCCTCGTAGCCCTGCATTGAATGCTGTATTGAATTATCTCTATCTCTCTTGAATGGGGGAGACCAGAACTGGACATAGTATTGCAGGTACAGCCTCACTAAAGCAGAATAAAGGGGCAAAAGAACTTCCCTTTATCTGCAAAACACAATCCTAGACCATGGTGCAAAGGATCTTTCTGCAAATCACATATAAGCAGTGTTCTAATTAAATAGTACAACCATGCTTTCTTATTAGTTTTTTTGGTTGGTGGGGTTTGTTGGGGTGTTTTTCTGTCAGTAGAGTTACGTCAGCTGAGGTGGGATGAGGGTGTAATAGCTTAACCAGTATCGCTGTGACAGCAAAAACTACCAGTGCAGTGAAAAGATTGAAATGCTGTTCTCAGAGGATCTGGTAATCAGATCCCCTGGAGTCACTGAATTTGATAGAGCAATTGGGACGTGACCCAGAGGCTAGTTTAACAATTGCCTAACAGGAACATCGTCAGTACAGCAGCATTAAAACCTGATCTCCTGCAAAAGTAAACAGTGGGATTCAGTGTTCTGAAGAGCCAAATGGCTCAGAGGAGCGACACTTTTAGCAGTAGAGGAGATTGAATTACTTGTAGAGATTGTAGATGAAGGCCATAAAAGGTGTGCTGAAGTGGATCAGGAGCTTAGTAAGAGTGAATGTGTGTGTGTGGATAGGGAGCAGGAGTGCCTTCCTGGAGTGAGAAAGGGTATATAAACGTGTTCTGTGGGCTATAAGCCTAACACAATGAAGGGCAGAGCAGGAAGGAGCCCATAAATTCTGGAAAGTCCTCAGAACAGGACAAGAGATAAAAGCCTGTACACTAAGGTTTGCATTCAAGATGGCAAGATACAAACTGAAACAAAACATGGAGCCAACACAACAAATTAGAGAAAATCCTATAAAGCAAACACGGCTGGGACACACTGTGGTATCTACAGTCAATGGGGATGCACGTCACAGCAAAACACAAGCCAGCTGAAAGGTAACCAGCCAAGAATCCCCTCCTCCACATTTGTTTATCATAGAATCATAGAACAGGCCAGGTTTGAAGGGCATCCGGTCCAATCCACCTGCAGGGAGCAGGGACATCCTCAACCAGGTTAGGTTGCCCAGAGCCTTGCCCAGCCCCACCTTGACAATCTCCAGAAATGGGGCCCTCTGGCTAAAGAACTTCTTCCTAACAGCCTATTTCAATCTGCCCTTCTCTAATGTGAAACCACTGCCCCTCATCCTATCACTCCAGGCCTTTGTAAACAGTCCCTCTGCAGCCTTCTTGTAGCCTCCCTGCAGAGACTAGAAGGTTAGAAATTTTCCCCCTAAAGTGCCAAGAACTGGGGTTGACACGCAGATGAAACCCATTATTCTGTGAGAGACAGGAAATGCCCAGTGTCACAAGGGGCAGTAGGGAGAAGACCACTGCCCTAACATGCTTTCCTAGAAGCAGGCAGCCTTAACAGAGAACCAAGATTAAATAGGTGTTTTGCCTCAGGAGGCAATTGTTGAAGCAGCAGCACAGTCTGACAGGTGTCTTGCAGAGGCTCCCTGAAGAAGGTGGAGTTTTGTTATCTCTTTATGGTTGTCTCCTGCTCTGTGGACAGGCTGCTGCTTTTCATGTATCTAACCTGGTAGAGTGTGAGTTTAATGGATGGTAGATTGAGATAGGTTTTTCTTTTATTATGGATTTTTTGGTCAGAGTTAGTCTCCTTTGCCTTTATGGTGATGGGTTATGTAACATATGTAGTGTAGACTTACTCTTGTGCTGTGCAGAATCTAATAATAATAAACTGCTTTCTGCTCACAACTGTGTTCCTTGGCCTGTGTTAAAATACCCACCCAGGGTAGGACCCTGCACTTGGTCTTGTTGAACCTCATGAGGTTCACATGAGCTGACTTTTCACTTGTCCAGGTCCTTCTGGGTGACCTCCAGTTATCTCCACCTTGTGCAAGGAGATAACCTTCCAGCTAAACATTCCTGTTCCACAGGTGCCAGCTGTCAGGCTTGCAAGGAAAATGGGAGAACCAGAAGTTTGAGTCATTTATCAGTGAGATGGAGCTGGGGCTGCCTGGCTTGTCCTGGTCTTTACTGTTGCTGGGCCTATGGTGTCTCCTGCTGGACTGTGGTTGCACCAAACCATGACCAACTGAGAGTGTATCTGCAAGTACTCACTGAATCAGTAGTCATCAAGCATAAGAATAAGAATTACTGCATCAATCCCGCCACATTTTCTCTCCCCTTAGCCTGAAGTCTAAGGTTCACTGGTTAAATTGCAGCTGAGGCAGGACTGGTCTGCCACTCAAAAATAATCTCTGTTCAAAATGCCTCCTTGCATGAGAAGTTATTCTAATGAATGCTGGGGACAACAGAGCTGTGCATGTTTCCATACCTAAGAGATGCTTTAAAACACAGCTTGTTCTTAAATGTGGACCCGTGGCAAATGATGTATTGATGTCAATTGGGTTTTGACATCACAGTGTGCTCATCCACCCAATATGGAAACAAACATTAAATATTCCACCAGAGTCCTGGCTTGTTTCAGATCAAAAATAACATTAGTGTTTTGTATAGAGACAAAGCAGTTCTTGTGTGAGTATCTAAATAGCATGTGTTGCAGGAACTGCAAAACAACAAGACCTTCTTACTAATTACTAATGATAGGATGTGGGGAAATGGCCTCAAGTTGCATCAGGGGAGGTTTAGATTGGATCTTAGGAAGAAGTTCTTTCCTGAGAGAGTGGTTGGGCCTTGGAACAGGCTGCCCGGAGAGGTGGTGGAGTCACCATCCCTGGACCCAGCAGTGTGCCCAGGTGGCCAAGAAGGCCAATGGCATCCTGGCCTGCATCAGGAAAGGTGTGACTAGCAGGAGTATGGAGGTGATGGTGTCCCTGTACTCTGCACTCATAGGACTGCACCTTGAGTAATGGGTCCAGTTTTGGGCATCACAGTATGAGAAGGACATTGAGGGGCTGGAGTGGGGCCAGAGAAGGGCAACAATGCTGCTGACAGGGCTGGAAAACAGGCCCTGTGAAAAGCAGCTGAGGGAACTAGGGTTATTTAGTCTAGAGAAGCGGAGGCTGAGAGGAGATCTTATCACTCTCTGCAGCTACCTAAAAGGGGGTTGTAGTGAGGCTGGTGCTGGTCTTTTCTCCCAAATTACTAATGGTAGGGAAAATGGCCTCAAGTTGCATCAGGGGAGGTTTAGACTGGATCTTAGGAAGAAGTTCTTTCCTGAGAGTGTGGTTGGGCACTGGAACAGGCTGCCCAGGAATGTGGTGGAGTCACCATTCCTATAGGAGTTTAAAAACTGAGTGGCTAGAGCGTTTGAGGCCATGGTCTAGGGTTTAGGGAGGTGTTGGGCTGAGGGCTAGGCTTGATGATCCTGGAGGTCCTTTCCAGCCATCAAAGTTTGAAGTAGGAGTCTATTGTTGCTCCATCTGCTATACTTCAAAAAAGTTCTTGTCAGCATTGGACAATGTTGGAACAACCTGCAGTTCCTCCTACCAAGGCAGCACTCACAACTCATACAGACATCCTGTTTTGGGATTCTGCATCCAGACGAGCACTGAGAAAAGCACAGCTGAAACATGGTTCCACTGGGCAACTGCCTCCCATTGCTGTGTGGTGATATGGGGAGCTTTTCTGAATAAACACGTGGTGACTGTACTGTGTTTTGATCCCACACAGTGCCATATATTCCAACGGATTGCCTGATGAATACTCCTTTCTGACTACCTTTCGAATGACTGGGGCCACGCTTCAGAAATACTGGACAATTTGGCAGATTCAGGATTCTTCAGGAAAAGAACAAGTCGGAGTGAATCTTAATGGCCAGAGGAAGAGCGTTGAGTTTTCTTACAAAGCGGCGGATGGAAGTCGCCAGATGGCATCATTTCTGCACTTGCCTTTCCTGTTTGACTCACAGTGGCACAAGCTCATGATCAGCGTGGAAGCAAGCAGTGTCACACTTTTTATTGACTGTGTGAAAATAGAATCCTTAACCATAAAACCCAAAGGCAAAATCAGCACGGATGGCTTTGCTGTACTTGGGAAACTTAAAAATAATCCTCATATTTCTGTTCCAGTAAGTTCCACAATCTTTTATTACTTCAAAAATTGTTTTCTGTGTGTGTGGATGCATCTTCAAATGTTTTCTGGTAGCAGAAATTGCAGAAAATAATAATTCCTTGGCAGATAAGTACTTTGCTGCTTTAAATTTTGCACATATAGGTGTTGTGGAAGGTAAGAGATGATGCAGGTTTTAGCTTGGAAAAAAGGAGGCTGAGGGGTGACTCCGTTAATGTTTATAAATACAGAAAGGGCAGGTGTCAGGAGGATGGAGCCAAGATCTACTCAGTGGCATCCAGTCATAGGACAAGGGGCAATGGGTGTGAGCTGGAACACAGGAGGTTCCATGTAAATATGAGAAGGAACTTCATCCCAGTGAGGGTGACAGAGCACTGGAAGGGGCTGCCCAGGGCAGTTGTGGAGTCTGCTTCTGTGGAATATTTAAAACCTGCCTAGACATGTTCCTGTGTGACTGGATCTAGGGGATACTCCTGTGGCAGGGGGATTGGACTGGATGATATTTTGAAGTCCATTCCAATCTCTAATGTTCTGTGGTTCTGTGTATGGAGGTTTCAGTTTATCTGGATAAACTGGATAGTTTATCAGAGGAGTGTTTCTGTGTTTATACATGGAGCCTGATCTAGAAGAAAGTCTCAGGATGTGGATATTGGACTGTATCTCACAACAAAGAGACTACAACATTGAGTGAGAACTGGGAGCTCCCCAGTTCAGTGCATCCATGTGAGGATGCACTGAAGAGCAGCTAGAGCCAACTGAATGTGTGTCTGCCACAATACATACTTGAAATCATTAATACAAAGGAAATATCTCCTGTGAGCGAGACTGAGAGATGCCCTTTTTGATCTACTCTGATGTTTGCACAGGAAATAAGAGACCCATGGTGCTAAATCAGATGGTACCATGAGTACCTTGTACCTCAGGAAGTTGCTCTAATCATTACACAAGCTGGCATGATCACACTAACAGCCACTTTCCCTCTTTAATTAGCTAGAGCTGTTTTGGAAAAGGCTGGCCTGGATTGGATGGTGAGGTCCCAAAGAAGCTTCTTGTTTGTGAATCCTATGCAGGATAAGTGTAGCATTAGAGACCAGATCCTCTGCAAGAGCTGAGACATAAAGCCCTCGTGCTTCCACAGTACCTTCTTGTAGCTTTCTCAGGACACCTCGCCCTCATATCATAGCTGCTCTGCTATTTGATAAATACTTAAGCATCCTGTGGGCTGTAGGAGACACCTCAACTCACTACGGAGGACTCTTTTATTCCGTTTAGCAAGAGTAGACAGTCAAATGTTTATTCTATTTCCTGTTAGTGGATTTAATGTTAGAATGTGTCCTCGTCATGTCACCACACTGCAAGGAGAGTTGTTTTGATGGAGAAAATAACATTGAGAGTGACAATAAACACTGAATGCTTTTGTGGCTTCCAAGAAAGGAAAGCATACCAAAAACCCTCAAGGACTTCATTACTTGATTATCTGATCTAGTTTGAGGTCAGCGATTAATACCAAACACAAAGTGAAACACCTGTCATTTCTCACAGAAGAAAAACCCTGTTCATAGGATCATAGGATGTTAGGGGTTGGAAGGGACCCAAGAGATCATCGAGTCCAACCCCCTGTTGCTGTGACCGCTGCATTTTGCCCGTCAGATGTCTGAGCAAATGTTTTCTTGGCTAGTGCTTTTTTCAGCTAATGAGTCAGGCTTCACTCTGTGCTAAACACTGTGACAGTTTGTCCCATGGTGGCACTAAACGACATTTGAGACTTTGGGAAGGCTATTTCTGAATTAAGTTTGTAGGTTAAAAGGAAACACTGTCAAAACACAGCAGAATAATTGCTGAAAACATGACAAAATTACACAGATACACCGATCATCAGAGGTTGGAAGGGACCTCCAGAGGTCACCGAGTCCAACACGCCAGCTCGAGCAGGACCATAGAACCAAGGGCAGATCACACAGTAACACATCCAGACGGGTCTGGAAGGTCTCCAGAGAAGTAGACTCCACAACCTCCCTGGGCAGCCTGTTCCAGTGCTCTGTCACCCTCACAGTAAAGAAGTTCTTCCTCATCATAGAATCACAGAACATTAGGGGTTGGAAGGAACCTCAAAAGATCAGCTAGTCCAATCCCCCTGCCACAGCAGGATCACCCAGACCAAGTCACATAGGAACATATCCAGGCGGGTTTTAAACTTCTCCAGAGAAGGAGACTCCACAACACCTCTGGGCAGCCTGTTCCAGTGCTTCGTCACCCTCACTGTGAAGAAGTTCCTTCTCATATTTATGTGGAACCCCCTCGTAGTCTTCTCATCTCCAGACTCAAGAATCTCAGGTTTCTGAGTCTCTCCTCACAAGGCATACTTGTAGCCCTCTCTTGAACTCTTTCAATCAGATCTCTGTCCCTCTTGAACTGGGGAGCACAGAACTGGACACAATACTCTGGATATGGCCTCACTAGGGCAGAGTAGAGAGGGAGAAGAACCTTTCTTGATCTGCTGGACCCACTCTTCTTAATCCATCCCAGGATTCCATTTGCCTTCTTGGCCACAAAAGCACAGTGCTGTTCCATGGAGAACTAGTCCACAAGACCTCCATGGTCCCTCTCCATGGAGGTGCTCTCCAGTAGTTTGCCTCCCAACCTGTACTGGTGCTTCTCATTACTCCTTCCCAGGTGAAGGACTCTACACTTGTTCTTGTTGAACCTCATTAGATTTCTCTTTGCCCAACTCACCAGTCTGTCCAAGTCTTCATGAATGGCCACACAGCCATCAGGTGTAAAACATGGCAAAGTTCCCTGTATCATCATATTCCTTCTCCAAGAATCATTTTATGATGCGTTAGGAACATACAACATGAATGTATGCCCAGTGAAGTGGTGGAGCCACCATCCCTGGAGGTATTTAGATGACTTGTGAACCTGGTGCTCAGGGACATGGTTCAGCAGTGACCTGGCAGCGCTGGCTCAAAGATTGGACTTGATGATCATAAAGGTCTCTTCTAAGCAAAGAGATTTTGTGTGTGATAAGTTTATCTATCTATACATATAAATACAAAACAAGCTGAATAGCAAAAGAGAATCAGATACTCAGTATATTGCAACCATTTCTACATGATGAAGTTTTGCATCAGCTTTGAAATAGTGAAATGAGCTATTTTAACTATACTTTATATTGTTTGCAAAAAACATGTGGCCACAGGATCACCAGCACTGTATAAACTTCAAACAAAAGCAGTATCTCTGTGTGTATATTTGACTATAGTGCGCTGGATAGAAATCAATTCTAGTCAAAAACCATTGACAGAAAGGTCTCCCAAGTGTCTGACAGTGTCTGTGGAATCTTCTGCTTTTCATGTGGATTAGGAAATATCAACAGCTGGAAAGTTATATTAATTCTCATCTCAAGTACTGGGTTGATTTCTGGGCATCTCAACACAAGGAGGACATTGAGTTGCTGGAGCAGATCTACGGAAGCGCAGGAAAGCTGGTGAAGGCCCTGGAGGACAGGTCTGATGAGCGGCTGAGGGAACTCAGTTGTCTAGTCTGGAGAAAAGGAGGCTGAGGGGAAACATTGCCCTCTACCACTACCTGAAAGGAGGTTGTAGAGAGGTGGGGGTTAGCCTCTCTCCCAAGTGAATAATGACAGGACCAGAGGCAAGGATCCGAGGGAAGTTTAGACTTGATTTTAGGAAGAATTGCTTTACTGAGAGAGTGGTTGGGCACTGGAACAGGCTGCCCAGGGAGGTGGTGGAGTCCCCATCCCTGGAGGTGTTTAAGAAATGTGCAGACATGGTGCTTCAGGAACTGCTCTGATGGCAGAGATTGTAGGGGATTTATTTTGTGTTCTGGTTGAGTGTGTTTGGTGTTGGTGTCTGATCAGGGTTTGGGGGTTGTTCTTACTCTGTGTGTGGCTGGACTTGGTGATCTGGGAAACCTTTTCCAGCCAGGACTATTCTTTGATCTGTTTCCTATTATTCTTTGTCACAGAGTTCTGTGAGTGCTCTGTTTATCTTGCAGAATAGGTTAACTTTCATAGGTGCACTGCACCACACATAACTTTTAAAGAGATTATTGCTGTTGTCCCTATAATTGCCTAGGAGACTAAGAGAGTTTCATTAGAAACTAGGGCTTCCCTTTGAACCTTTGCAAAGATCTATTTCAGGATTTCTGGACTGTTTTATGGAAGGCAATTTTTTCTCCAGGTGTACAGCTGCATTCAATCTTTCTGTGATAACAAGAAAAATAGCTCTTTTTATCTAAAAGTTGTTCAAATAACCCACTGTAAACTCAAAGCAATACACGCTATACCATCATTTCAAAACTGAAAAGGAACTTTCTTCAGCCACAGGTATATTATTGAAAGGTAAGGACATTCATTTCATGCTGCTCAAAGATTAACTGCTGTAAAATGATAGAAATCCCCTTCTTTTCTGCGAGTTCAGATGCACTGCTCTGATTTTTGTACAACAGACACAAAAATTGTCACTAGGAATGGGCACTCCATTCCAGTGTCTGATCACCCTTTCCATGAGGAAGAGCTTCCTAATAGCCAACCTAAGCCTGCCCTGGCAGCTTCAGGCCCTGCCCTCTCATCGTGACGCTAGTTACCTGGGAGAAGAGCCTGACCCCCACCTGTCTACCAGCTCCCTTTAGGGAGTTGTAGGGAGGGAGAAGGCCCCTCAGACTCTCCTAATCAGACTTTCCCTCCAGTGCCTTCCCCAGCCTTGTTGCTCTCAACAACTTCAGAATTACAAAACAAATGCAGGCTCATTCAGTGACATCTGTCTGCCTCTTTCACAAGGCCACTCTGTTTTTTTTACCACATTTTGCCCCATTTACTTCAGCACTGGTATAATTTCTGCAGTATGGGAACCATTGGTCTTATGAATGAGGGAAGTGCTCCAAGGGAAGAAGTGTGGATCCCACAATTCCAGATTACATACAGATCAAGTTTGTAGAGTCAACTTTAATTATTGCGTTTCCTAACTGCTGAATGGATGACTTTTCAATGTTAATATTATTTAATAAAATTTTCTTTAATATTAAATCATCAAACTGAAAAAGTAGGAATTAAAACCATATCTATTTTAATTTAAATCAGAAAGAGATTATACAGTTTACACACAGTTTATGAGGGTTGGAAGGGAGCCTTCAAAGGCCATTGGGTCCAACCCTCCTGCTCAAGCAGGAAAAGCAGAATCATCTAAATAGCCTAAATTAGCTCCACAAAACCAAATTCAATTGGGTCTGAAACATCTCCAGAGAAGGGGAATCCACAGCCCCCCTGAGTACCCCCTTCCAATATTTAATAACTCTGACTGTAAAGGGGTTTTTCCTCAGATTGAGGTGAAACTTCCCGTGTTCAAGCTGGCGATGAGGATGTGTATAGCACAATGGATTAGCAGTCAATTAAAACTGTTCTAGAGACACTTTCTCTCTCCAAGTGAACCTCAAAGGTGAATAATGCAGAGACATTAAACAAATTACCATATAGGTATCGTTTGATCCCGTTTTTATGCCTTTTCAGGAACCTTCAGGTTGCAGATACCTTCCTATCCTGGGGTGGATCAGTAGGGGGATGGTTAGCAGATCAAGAGAGATTCTTCTTCCCCTCTACTCTGCACTAGTGAGACCCCATCTGGAGTATTGTGTCCAGTTCTGGGCCCTTCGGTTCAAGAAGGACACAGAGCTGCTGCAGCTAGTCCAGTGTAAAGCAATGAGGATGATGAAGGAAGTGGAACACCTCTCTTATGGGGAAAGGCTGAGGAAGCTGGGTCTCTTCAGCCTGGAGAAGAGGAAAAAGAGGCGTGACCTCACTAATGTCTATAAATATGTGAAGAGTAGGTGTCAGGAGGATGAAGCCAGGCTCTTCGCAGTGTCATCTAGCGATAGGACAAGGGGCAATGGGTGTAAGGTGGAACATAGGAGGTTCCATATAAATATGAGAAGGAACTTCACAGTGAGGGATGACAGAGCATTGGAACGGGCTGCCCAGGGGTGCAGTGGAATCTCCTTCTCTGGAGACATTTAAAACCTGCCTGGATATATTCCTGTGCAACTTGGTCTAGGTGGTCCTGCTGTGGCAGGTGGATTGGACTAGATGATCCCTATGATTCTATGTTCATTACAACACTGAGTTACCTGTCACTAAGTGCTGGGAATAGTTGAGAGGTACACATTTGCTCACAGATAGTAGCACTGGATAACAGCTAGAACAAACACAATACTGCCTCTTTTGTGCTCTGTCCTTAGCACTCTGGAATCGCTAGTGACTGAAAGGTAGAAGAGATGTGATACTGGGGATTTCAGGAGTGAGGAGGAGAAGGTTGAAAGCCAAAAAAAAATAAATAAAAGCAGCAACTTGTGGATATGCGGGTGTCTTGCAGAGATTAGCTTTTATTTATTAGATGTAGCTGTCAATATCTAACTAAATCAGTGTAAAGCTGGTGGTGGGAGAGGAAAGCATCTTAGAATGACAGCCCACCACCTTCCATACCAGTTACAGGATGGGAATGAGGGCAGTGAGACATCCCAGAAGGAGCACAGGAAGGAGGCAGAAAGCACCAGGGCATTCTGTTGTGGGAGGGGATGGCAGGGAACTTCATAAAACAAATTTAATAAAATAAGAAAAACTCAGATAAGCAAAGACATAAATACAAGCCCTGGACAGTCACTTCTGTATTCAGCTTCTCAGAAAAAAACAAAGCAGAGACTTTTCCATACCAGGACTCTCTCATTAAATACATTAGTTGGCTGGGATTAATTTCTGTCACAACCTGAGCCACTGTGACCTGCTGACCTGAATTAACATGACCTTTATGTCCTTCACCAGTTTGAAATCCAGTGGATGGTGATTCACTGCGACCCTCTGCGACCCCAGCGTGAAAGCTGTGACGAGTTACCAGCCCGGGTGAGTGCTCAGACCTACCTTGTCCTATCTTGTCTTGAACTGTTTATCCCAACTTATCCTCTCCCAATCTGTCCTGTGGCAACTTGTCCTGACCTGTCCCAAACTCTATTATTCTGTTTGTACCTGTCCTGTCCAATCTTGTCCTGTCCAATCTTGTCCTGTCCAATCTTGTCCTGTCCTGTCCCAACCGTTCCTGTTCTGACTTGTCCTGTCCCAAGGTCTCCCATCCCAATCTGTCCTGTCCTGAGCTGCCCAGTCCGTCACTGCCCTGCCCTGTCTATTCCTACCCTGTCCAGCAATTCCCAGACCATCAGTGCCTTGTCCACCACTGCCCAGTCCATCACTGCCCTGTCCACTCCATCACCACCCTTGCCCAGGTCAGGTCCCACAGAGGCCCTAGTTTATCTCCCCCTTCCTCTGTGTCCCGAGGTACCAGTTTTCCCACCACTCGGTGGAGTTCGATGTCTTTAGAAATCTAACTCTGAGCGCACTGTTAACCCTTTAACCACGGGAATCCTCTAACTCCTCCGTGTATTACCTTCCCCGCGCTCACAGCTCGGGCGGGACGGCGGCTTCCGCAGATGCCGCCTCAGCGCGAAGCCGGGCGGGGGTCACTGCCGGTCGGTGCCCGGAGCAGCCGCAGCAGGACGAAGGGTTAAACAGCGCTGCCGGCTCAGCCCTCCCTTCCCAGCCCTCGCCAATCCCTGCCACCTTCCCCCGACAGTGCCGGGCTGTCGAGAGGGGCGGCGGCCGCACTCGGTCCCTCAGCCCCTCACTCACCTCCCGCCATGGCCCGGCCTCTGCGGGGGCTCCTGCCGCGCGTTGTCTGCCTCTGCCTGCACGTCGTGTGCTTCTGCCTGGCCCAGGTAAGTCTGTTCTGACTCGGACTCCGCTTTTCTCCCTTACAGATAAACCAGACGGAGGCTGAGGTAAGTGCGAGGGAGAAGAGGACGGAGCTCGGCGCTCAACGGCAGCCTCTCCCTGCGCAGTCCTGGGCTCCGGCCCTGCTTCCCCCAGCGCGGGGTCTGTGTCTGACCCCAGCGCCGCGCGGGCGCCTCGGCCCAGGGGGCAGTTGCCGGCGCGGTGGGTGCAGTGGCAGGGGTGGAGGGCATCGGGCAAGAGGCCGATGACTCGGTGTGGGCTCGGGGTCCCGCTTGGTCACTAGGGAGGCAGACTAGTGTGCAGGGGAAAGAGCAGCAGCGCTGCGGGCAGTGAGGAGCCAGCACGGGGCCCCAGCAGCCTGTACCCGTCTCTGCTCCCAGCGCTCTGCAGTGGGGCCACGGCCGGAGCAGGCTTCGATGAGAACAAGCTCTGCGTTATAGAGGCAGAGCCCTGGAAAACCGTTTGTCTTAGTTTTCGCAGTCTGGTGGTGCCTCCTGCCTTGCCCCTGGGACTCTGAGAAGAAAGGTGCAGTGGATGCTGACTGCTCCTGAGGATCTGGGAGGCTGGCGGTGAGGCAGGGAAAGGGTCGTTTCACACGAGCTGTGGGGGAAACTGGCCCTTTGTGCTGATAGAATGGGAGCAGCTCAGAGACCTTCAGCATGCTCTTTGCAGAGATCACTTGTTTTATTCCTGTCACACGATGTCTAATACTGCAGGGTTGGGGTGTCGAACCCCCTGCGTCTTGCCCTGACCCTGCAGGGAGCAGCAGGGTCCGTGCAGAGGGTTTAACACCTCGTCCTGGTTTAGCCTACAAGAGGAGTGTGGCTGGGCATCGCAGTGACAGCACAGATGGGACATATGGCCTGTGGGTTTTGATGCGTGTGGTGTGAAGTTGTGGCTCCTCACCACAGCTGTGACCGCTGACTGGACACACAGAAGCCATCTCTCTTTGTGCCCGTGCCCCATGACTGGCTCTGGCAGGCTTGCAAGGCTCTAATTGCTCCTTTCTTTAATCCCTGTCAGAGAGGTCCCCCCGGTCCGCCAGGCCCCCCGGGTCCGCCAGGGATGCCAGGAGTTCCCGGCATTGATGGCATTGATGTAAGTCTTTGCAATGCCCTGTGTAGGAGGTGCATTGAGGGGTACCTGCATTGCCCTCACTGTCAGCGTTTGACCGTGAGGAGTTTGAATTTAGCTGCAGATGCACATAGGAGATGATGGGTGTAGTGTGCTGGGGTGGCGGTGAGGTGGCCTTTCAGGTTGTTTTTGATGATAAAATTACAGGATTATTTATTTAATGTAATTAGAATCATGTGCTGCCATAACTGGGGTGTAGAGCGTTTATAATTTTAATCTCAAACAGGATTTAATGGTACTGCTCATACTAAAGCATTTGAGGCATTATTCCTGAGAGGAGCTACTATGTGTTTGCTCCCAATTCCCGTCAGCAGTTTCTATGATCCTTTCTGCTAGTCTGTAGTAGAGATCATGTGGATTTAGTATTAATTTCCTATCATAAGAATCAGTTTGGGATTATTCCTGATAATTGGTAAATCAGTGTTTTTCATCAGGGACATAAAAGATTGCTGTAGCTCTAATTGTTTCCTTTTCATACCTTGTTAGGGGGAGAGAGGTCCTAACGGCCCACCTGGTCCACCGGTAAGTTATTTCAGCTGCTTTGCATTTGCTTCCGTGCGAGGTTTTTGAGCTTCTGCTTCTTTTTCTGAAATGTGATTATCTCTCTCCATTTAAATCTTGAAAGGGTCCGGATGGGGATGCAGGGAAACCAGGATCTCCTGGTCTGCCTGGGGAGCCAGGAGCTGATGTGAGTACACTTGATTTTCTGAAATCTCTTCTTCCAGAGCAGATTCCAGGTACCCCTCATGCAAGAAGTGACCACCGTTGGTCCCTACTGGTCACCAGGGTGGGCCGGTCTCCTCTGAATGGTCTGGTATGAGTCCAGTGCCCAAAGGGGGATGTGGAGTGGTTCTGTCCAGCAATTTTTCCTGTCATTTACCCCCTCCTTTCCTAAACTGGAAAAAATGGGAAGAACAGAACCCCATTTCAATTAGCTCTGTAACCCTGATGTTACAGTGAACAGTTATATTTTGAATACAACATGAAATAAGTTTTTTACTGATTTACTTAAGAAGTAAAATGCTTTTATAATTCGATACATCAACAATAGTCTGTGGAACAAATTAGTAAGTTAGAGAATACTGCACATTATACAAGTGAAAAAACCCTCTTGAAGAGAGCAGTACTGTGAGAGGTTAGTTTTTAATTTGCTTTTGAAAAGAAATCTAGTAGACCTGGGACTGAAACTTTTGTTAAGCTGTCTTTAGTTAAACTATTCAAGTCTCAAATCCGTAAGAGGAAATGAGCTCATCATGAGTAGTATCTCACATTGATTTCTGTAAAAAGCATGGGACAACAATAGATTTCAATGCATCAAAGACCCAGAAGCAGGTCTCAAAATCATTGCCCCCTTACAATTCTCACTCCATTCACGAAAAGTTTTTGTTTTCCTTGCCAATAACATCGTTATCAGGTGGAACAAAGACTTTAAAATCAGCTCAGCTTTTGATGTTTGTTTGCACCTGTGTATCCCCTCATGTTAGTGGATGGGTAAAACTGTTCTGTAGAACAAGGAGCCTTTTAAATTTTCTTATGAAGACAAAACATAGCACTTTACTGAACTACCACTGTGCACTCAACTTTTAATCAAAGTTGTAGATTTACAGCTTCTTCCATGGTTAATTGGTGAGGCAACGGTGAATTTTTGTTTCTCACTTTTTCTTTTACAAACTCAGCGTCAGGTTTAATAGATGGAGTAAAGATACTGTTTAGCACTTAGAGTGTGATGGTCATAGAGTAGGTTGGAAGGGAGCTTAAAGATCATCCAGTTCCAATGCCCTTGCACAGGCAGGGACACCTTCACCAGAGCAGTTTACTGAGGGCCCCAGCCAACCTGGCCTTCAACACGGCCAGGGATGGGGCAGCCACAACTCCCTTGGGCAGCCTAGCCTGTTCCAGCATCTCAGTGCCATCACAGTGAAGAATTTGTTCCTCATGCCCAACCTCAATCTCACCTCTTCAAGTCTGGAACTGTTTCCCTTTATCCTCTCCTTACCACCCCTGTCAACAGCCCTCCCCCAGCTTTCTTGTAGCCCACTTACTTCAGAGATTGGAAAGCTGCTAGGTCACCCGGGAGCCTCCTCCAGGCTGAGCGTGTTAGCTTTTGAAATAAAATTCTCCAACAAAACTCCCCTGTGGGTGAGCACTGACTTGTCAGAAGAGTTCCAATAAGAGAAGTGTTGAACAGCAAAGCTTTCCTTACAGATACTTGGACATTTCTGTCATATAAGCTGGTTAAAAGTTTGGAAACAAAAGAAAGCTAAAGACAACCAATTGAATTCATAGTTATGATATCATGAGGCACTGATGTGTGCCACTTTGAACTGGGGCAGTTCCATGTAAACAGGCACTGGAATTACAAGTGTCTCACAGTCACTTAGCTCATTTAATAGCTTTGTTATTCTGTGGCTTAGAGTGTTTTCTGTTGTGATTAAGAAAAGCACATGACCTTTGTATGAACGATGTACACATTGCTTCCAAAGGGATTCACAGGACCTGATGGATCGCGTGGAGCCGCAGGACCTAAAGGACAGAAGGTAAGAAGAAAATTTTATATGAAATGATGGGATTTATTTTTTTTAAGCAGTATTTTTCTCTGCAACTAATCATAGAATCATTATGGCTGGAAAGGACCTCCAGGATCATCAAGTCCAGCCCTTATCCCCTAGACAATGGCCTCAAGTGCTCTAGCTACTAGTTTGTTAAACCCCTCCAGGGATGACAACTCCACCATCTCCCTGGGCAGTGCCCAACTACTCTCTGTGGAAAGAACTTCTTCCTAAGATCCAATCTAAAACAACTTGAGGCCATTTCCCCTTGTCCTGTCATTAGCAATTTGGGAAAAGATTAATGAGATGTTGCAGCCTTTCTTACACAATTGAAGAATCTGTAGAATACAGATGCACTGGGCCTTCTTTATCCACTACAGAGCAACCTCCATTCCCCCAGCCAGCAGTAAGCAATCGTTGCCATTGAGGTTGAGCATCGTCAGTAATGCTGAGGCTCTTTCCATCTTTGAGCTATAGTTATGCCATAGCATCACAGAATTGTCTAGGTCAGAAAAGATCTTTAAGATTATTGAGTCCAACCATCAACCTGTTGCTGCCAAGCCCACTGCTCAACCATGCAGTCCTACATGACTTTTAAACGTGTCCAAGGATGGTGATTTAACCCCTCTGTGGGCAGCCTGATACAAGGCCTTTCAGCGAAGAAGTTTTTCCTGTTGTCTAAACTAAATGTTCCCTGGTATAAGCTGAGGCCATTTCCTCCTGTTATATCACTTGTCACTTATGAGAAGAGACCAATCCCCACCTCTCTAGACCCTCTTTCAAGGTAGTTGCAGACAACAATAAGGTCTTCCCTCAGCCTCCTTTACTTCAGACCAAACAACCCCAGTTCCCTCAGCTGCTCCTTGTCAGACCTGTCCTCCAAGCTCTTCACCAGCTTCATTCCCCTTCTCTGGAAGGCACCTCCAGCCCCTTCAATGTCTTTGTATTGAGGTGCCCAGAACTGCACCCAGTATTCAAGGTGAGGCTTCGCAAGTGCCCAGTGCAGGGGGACAATCACTTCTCTACCACTGCTGGCCGCACTATTGCTGATACAAGCCAGACTGCCATTGGCCTTCTTAGGCCCCGGGCACAATGCTGGCTTGTATTCAGCCAATGATCAGTCAATACCCCCAGGTGTCTCAGAGGAACAGCTTTCCAGCTGCTCTCCTGCAGGCCTGTAGTGTTGCACTGGGTTGTTAGGCAGTGGGACCCAGAAGAGGGAAATCTGAGTTCACCTGCAATCAGACAAATGAAAGGCACCTCGTAAGGCAGAGTATCCTGAATGTTTTTTGGTGGGGAAAAAGGTTCCTGAGACTATTTTTAATATTGATGAGTCCTTTCTATCAAGTTTTACCCAAACCAGCATAGCATTAATGAAGTGGCTAATGCTCCCTGTACATGTCCTCTCAACGATACCCTCCCAAAGGTGAGAGTATTTTCCTGCGTGCTGTTGGCACAGCTCTCTGCTAATGCCTCTTGAAAAACTCCTTTTTTTTGTCTCTGAAAGGGTGAGCCAGGACTGCCGGGTGCTCGTGGACTTCCAGTAAGTAATGCTTTTTAACATATTGAGAGGCTTTTCAGATGTCGTGTGTCCGTGTGAAGGATTCAGTGTGACCATTCAGTGTAGCAAGGAAAAGCTGGAAACCACTTTTTGATGTGAATTTAGTATAAGTTCTGTAAATCAAAGCGTGCAGGTATTACTGCAAGAACATCTGACTTGTATTCTGTAGGAAAGAGGAGCCTCTGTGTTGTAGTCTCACAAGTTTTGGATGTGCTCCATTGTTTTTCACCCCTTAGCGACATGCCGCAGAGACAGGAGAGCCCGTGTTCTAGTTACATAATGTAGCCTAAGTTCATTACTGTTTGAGCTCCTTGCCATCCCTTTAAATGAGATCCCTGAAGTGTGAATATTGGATGAGTCTTCCTTTGCTGTTTCTTATGAAAATAACCCCAAGTGATTTATGACATAAACTGATGTCTCTGATCTGGCCCCGGTAAATGGACCCAGAGCTGCTACCTCCAGCACGTGTTGCACCCTTCAGTCTGTTCTCTCTTAAGTTCCCTCTCTAACTTGTCTTTCAGCTGGTGCTCAGCTAGTATTTTACATCAGGATCATCTGGATTTAGTGATAAATGTGAAGTATTTAAGGTCTGCTGAGCACAGCTTGCAGCACAAGGTGCACACTGGTATGTGACACCTTCTGGCGGGTGGTGGCAGCTCTGCACCAGAGGTACTGGAGAGTGTCACTGCACAGGGTGTTTGGAGACCATGGATTACCTGCACTCCTTGTGCTCCCCAGGGGAGATAAGCACCTCCACGGCAGGCAGCTGAGGTCACAATCCCAGGACAGGCTTCCCTTTTTAGGACACAGTGATAGCTAGCTGGGATCATAACTGTTTTGTGTGGGTTCTTACAGGCTGATTGCCCTGGAGTGCTCAACTCCATGGCTTGGTCTGCTTGCAGGGAGTTCAGCAGGAAAGGTGAGGTAGCTCAGCCAGGGGGAAGCATGGATTGCTACAGGACAGCTCCTGTTTCTTGGATGAGAGGGTGAGGAGATGCAGGGGAGTGGGCAGAAGGTGGGATTAGCTTCTCCTCTGTGTGACCCAGATGCAGTAGCTGTAGTTGCTTCTTTTGGTGTCACTGACTTTTTGCTAATACTATTAGGGGCATGTTAGCAAGGTATACTCCAGTGAGAACTTGCTGGTAGTTAGTTTCTTTCAGAGGCAGGTGATGCTATAGTATCAGGTGTGGGATGTGGTGAGAGTTTGATTTTAGATTCAAATATAGACATGGATAATCTAATGGATAGCAGCAAGGCAGTGGTAAGTAATAGCAAAGGAATTCTGTATTTGCTTTCTGCAGTGTATGAAATGGTTAAAATTAATTGTCCTGTGTTACACCAAGTTTTCTAAAGGCAGCCTTGCAGGTACAATCCTGGGAAAATCTTCAGTGGCTTTTAAACTGCACTCAGTAACTTCCACAGAATCATGGAATAGCCTGAGTTGTAAGGGACTTCAGAGCTCATCCAGTTCCAAACTGCTGCCACGGTCAGGGACAGCTCTCACCAGACCAGGTTGTCCAGAGCCCCATCCAGCCTGGCCTTGGACACTACCACTGATGGAGCAGACACAACCTCCCTGGGCAACCTGTTCCAGTGCCTCTGCACCCTCACAATGAAGAATTTCTTCTTAAGATCCTAAACCTCCCTTTTCTCAATTGGAAACCGTCCCCCTTGTACTATCACTAGATGTTCTAGCAAAAAGTCCCTCTCCAGCTTTCCTGTAACTCCCTTTAGGTACTGGAAGGCTGCTAAATGGTCCCCATGAGACTGAACCACCCCAACTCCTTCAGCCTGTCTTCACATACTGTCCTTCAATACTGCTGGAAGATGTAGACAGCAGTGGTTTGGTGTTCTCTCTAACTGTGGAAAAGCTCTAGTTTCATGGACTCATACCCCAAGGAAACACTGGCATAAAGAATATCAATCTTTTGTTATCAATGGAAATGCCCTGTTAGTAGGAAAGGATGGGAACAGAGATGTAATAGTCGTGGTACTTGATGATAGTTAAATTCCAAAGGCTCTAGTGTCTCATTTGTTCTTTTGTGGAAGTATGTATTGTAAACTTGCTGATAAATGCTACTGCAAGGCAACTTCATCAATAATTGACTTTTTCTGCAGGTATCAGTTACCAACAATAAAATTGGTATTTAGAATTGGGTAAAGAAGTGTTCAAAGTGATTTTGCAGAATCAATAGGAGATCTTTTTGTACTCTTTCTGTTCTAAATGCTCTGTTCTGTGTGAAATCATCCCCACATGTCTGACCTGTTTTATATTTCACAGGGCAAGGGCCTTCTTGGACCACCTGTAAGTAGGATTTTTACAATCAATTAATGCACTCTTTAATGCAGCTATTGAGATGCTCAGTAAAGCTGTTGTACTGTAGTAAAAAGTCATTTAGTGGAAAAAGAGACAGTTTGAATCCTGATGTTCTGTGTCTAGGATGTATTCTTTCTTCAGCCACTACTGATGTTGCTTAGGTTTCTGGTATGTGGGGCAAGAATATGGATGTCTGAAGGCTATAGCTTGTTGTGTAAGAGAACATACAATGCTCACTCATTATTGTAGAGTTACTGCATGGCTTAAAATACTGTTGAATTTGGTTGTTGCAGGGTCCAGCTGGTGCAGCAGGACTTCCTGGGGAAGTAGGTCGTGCTGGCCCACCTGTAAGTACTACTAGTTTTGCTAAACATGTCGGTTTTCTTAATTGCTAGAAGGTACTTATAGCAAAAATGAAGAATTCCTGTGCCATCTAACCACAAGTTAATTTATAATGGCACTTGAAAACATTAGTTATTTTTTTCCCCCCTCTACATTTATCACTGGTAGAGTTAAAACTGTGTTTGAAACTCAGCGGGAAGAAATGCTGATTGAAATGAATTGTTTGAAAGTGAATTCTGAAATAGCTGTCACATTTTGTTTACTGATTCATGGGATCATAGAATATCAGGAGTTGGAAGAGAACTCTAGAGACTATCCAGTCCAACCCCCCTGCCAGAGCAGGATCTCCTAGATCAGGTCACACAGGGATGCAGTCAGGTGGGTTTGAAAGTCTCCAGAGCAGGAGACTCCACATCCTCTCTGGGCAGCCTGTGCCAGGGCTCTGTCAGCCTCAAGGAAACAAGTTTATCCTCATGTTGAGGTGGAACCTTCTGTGTTCAAGTTTATCCCAGCTATTCCTTGTCCCATCACAGGGCTCCACAGAAAAGAGATTGGCCTCTTCCTCTTGACCCCCACCGCTTAGATATTTACAGACATTAGTAAGATCCCTCTCAGCCTTCTCTTCTCCAGACTAAACAGCCCCAGTTCTCTCAGCCTTTGTTCACAGGGGAGATGCTCAAGTCCCTTCACCATCCTTGTAGCTCTCCATTGGGCTCTATCCAGATCCCTGTCTCTCTCTTGAACTGGGATAGAGGAGTGCATAAGTGCCTCTGTGGTCAGACATTCCAGCTTTATAAAGCTGATTGGGGTTTTTTTGTGGCTTCTATTCCACATCATCGCTTCCATTCTAGTACAGAATACGTTTTCCATTCTACTGTGGGAGCCATGTGGTGGGCTAGTGTTTCAATTTGCTACCTAGCCTGTCACTCTGTAGCTACTTCATTTATCACTGTTGCTGTCTGCTGTGAATATGTAACTGCTCTTTGTCATTAGCACCATGAATCAACAGCATTATTTTATCTTTTGTTTTTTAGGGAAATCCAGGAAAAAGAGGGCCACCAGGGGCACCGGGACCACCTGGTCCTCAGGTAAGTGATTGCCTTTAAAATATGTGCTCATTATTGAGGAAAACCTCTCAAGCCCTCCAGCTGAATACTGGCTTTAGGGTTTCGGCAGGCTGTGTTAATTCTTCACGTCTAGAGGCTTGTGTTCAAAGCCTGAGCTCCAACTTTCAGTCTTAATGGTTATAAAAGATAACTTGAAATTAAAAACTGCTGTCTTCCCCTCTAGCAAATGATCCTAATTGTGCTTCTACATATTTAAGCCTCCCTGTGAGATATAGGATTTAGTCTAAATGTAGACTTTGTTAGGCCTCACCTCAGCAGAAGTGGACTCAGCTCTGTGAGGTGGAGAAAATGTACTAGATGGGTCATGAGCCAGCAGTGTCTGCTCCTAGATGGGTTAAGTTGCAATGTCTTTCTTGTAGCCAGCCCTGCTTCTTGCAAGGGACAGCAGAAAGCTTTACACCAGGACTTTGCCTCTCTGCTGGGATGTGTATCTCCTTTGACCCTTTTGAGAGGAGGGAAGCGTGGTGTGTCTTTGCCTTCTGACTGTTTACCTGACCGGAGAGGTGGCAGCATCTTACAGACACACTGGTGGCTGGGTGCTGTGAAGTGCCGGTGCCAGCTGCTGGGAGATGTGTCACGTTAGTGTGTTTTTTAAACGTGTGCCATTTCCCTGATGGACAGACCCTAAATCCATCTGCTTTATTTATTTCATGCTTCTTGCTTTCATGGAAGTTTCTGGAGAACTGACAGAGGTATTGTAAAAAATGTGTCAGAGATGCTTTGGTTAATTATACTTCTGATTCCAGGTTTAGATAATAGTTACTTGCTGTTTTGTCTAATGAGCCAGCTCTTTACTGACTTTGATTACTGTCGCTTAATTTAGGGAACAATTGGCCTGCAAGATGGCGACCCATTGGTAAGATACTTGCCCATGTTTGGATTTTGGGGGGGGTTTTGGGTTGTTTTAGGTAATCTCAGACAACCTTATTCAACCTGTGTGGTAATACCTATGTGGGTGCTTTTCCAGTGTCCCAATGCTTGCCCACCTGGCCGCCCAGGACATGCTGGCTTAATGGGGATGAAGGTAAGAGAATCTGTTCCAGCACTGCTGATGGAGATAGTCTTGAAGCACTGGGGAGTGCTTTGACAAAAAGGATATCTCATTGTTGAATTCTCTTACTGCTGCTGTACTCTGCAGTGTAAAATTGATGTGGTCCTGAAAGGATTGGAGTGTGTGAAGGATTGCTTCTTCCACTTTCTAGGTGGTTGTGGTGATACTAGGTTATAGGCTGGACTGCATGATCTCAGAAGTCTTTTCCAGCCTCAATTCTGTGATTTGTAGTCTGACTCCAGAAACTCTAAATATTCTCCCAAATCATTAGTCTTTTTTCTTCTTTCTCTCTTCCTGGAAGAGAAATCCTGAATTGAAATGAACCCTTTAAAAGTCTAATTTTAGCTAAGATTTTTGTTTTAATGTGCTCTCTGCTGATTTCTAGAAATGCTGTTGTCCTGGGGGAATTCTTAGGGGGTAACATAAGAAGAAATACTAACCTGCCTAGAAATACAGCCTTACTAGATCCAGAAGCAGCTGTTTTTGCATGTGTTCTTTAATGGGTTGTGTGAATTAGACAGGTGAGGAAGCAGTGGTGAACAGGGATTGCAGAATGAACAGCAAGATCTGATCTCTGAGGAGTCTGTCTGTTTCACAAAACTCAGTATTTTAATGGCTTGGTTTTTCTTTATTTTGCTTAACATTTTAGGGACAGAAAGGTTCAAAAGGAGAGTCTGGTGAACCAGGAAAACAAGGCTACAAGGTAATAAAGAAAAGAAACCCGCTGCTGTTGTATTTAGCAAGCTAGTAGTAGTTGGGCTTCTTCAAACCCACTATTACTTGTTGTTAATTCTGGTTTTACTAGAATGCATGGGAAGATACTACACACCCTAATGCCCCAGGGTAACCAAAGGCATGGCTCTGTTCTTCATTCTGTGTTTGTGATGATGCAAAAGCAATACTCCTCTTACTTTTATTTTGATCATCCCATTGAACCATTGTGGAACTAAGGGCAGAAATTCAAGTAAAAGGTATTAACTGGAAAACTTCCAGACATTTCAATGCAGAACAACTCTGTGACTTCTTTGGTGGGAAGGAGAAGTAGTAACAGGTGGAATAAGAGGGGAAACAATATTCAAGAGGGAAAGGACAAAGTGTGGGTTCATAGACAAAGCAAGGTTATAACTGCAGTAGAGTGACCCAAGTCTGGCACAGCTTGAAAACTGAAATGTGAACTCTTAAGCTATTTCATTTGATTTAACCTTGTTTGATACTGCAATAATTGCATGAAGAATTGAGGAGATGAGCACTACCCTCGTCCATGCTTGGGTGGTGGAGGATAAGCATCAGAGAAGTTGTTGAAGGAATCTTTGCTCTGCATTCCTAAATACACTGAAAAGGATATTAATCTGTTAGAAATGACTTGCCTGTGGTTTTTTCTGTAGATGTTGAGCTACTGTCTTGGGCTCCAACATCCATTTTTGCTAATTAAGCTGGCAGTGAGTACTGTCCTGTTAGCATGCACTGTGTGCATGTGGTACCGTGATGCAGAGCCACTAGCATAGCCACCCACTCAACATGTATGAGTTCATTATGCTTTTAATCTAAAGCAAAAGAGATCCTAAAGAGAGCCACAAAGATGAAGGGAGTGGAACATCTCCCTGATGAGGAAAGGCTGAGGAAGCTGGGTCTCTTTGGTTGGAAAAAAGGAGACTGAGGGATGACCCCATTAATGTTGATAAATATGGAAAGAGCAGGTGTCAGCCTGATGGAGCCAGCCTCTGCTCAGTGGCATCCAGAGATAGGACAAGGGGCAATGTGTGTGAGCTGGAACAGAGGAGGTTCCACGTAAATATGAGAAGAAACTTCTTCCCAGTGAGGGTGCCAGAGCCTTGGAAGGGGCTTCCCAGGAGGGTTGTGGAGTCTCCTTCTCTGGAGATGTTTAAAAGCCACCTGGACACGTTCCTGTGTGACTTGATCTAGGTGATCCTGCTGTGGTGGCGGGGCAATTTATGATCTTTTGAGGTCCTTTTCAATCCCTAATGTTCTGTCCTTCTGTGATTAACAAGAAAACAAGAATGACAGAGTCAGATACTGTTGTTATCCTTTATACTGGTGTTGCTTTCAAATGACCCGGTTGACTAATAGTTAAATGGAGTTTTGCACCTACAAGAGCATCTTCCTATGACTGAGCAATTTATGGTTTCATTTGGATTTCCTTTCAAGCAGGATGTGGTGACAGAAAGCAGTAAATAGTAGCTGTATAGTTACTATACATGTAGTAACTAGTGTATTTATACTCTATGTTTTGTATAGAAACAGTGAAGAGTCAGTGTGCTGCCCCCAGTGAGACAGCAATGTGTGTGGTATGTGCTACCTACTGATGGATTCCTTTTGCTTTCCCAGGGTGAAGAAGGTGACCAAGGACCCAGTGGTACAGTGGGAGCTCAAGGCCCACCAGTACAGTATTTCCTTTCAAATAGTATTGATCATTCATTTCATGTCTCTTTCCCCTTATTGTAAGAAAACAGATATCATAACATCTCCACATTTTGTTTCTTGATTCTGATAAATTGAGTGAAAGTAGAGTTGAGTGAAGTCCCACCACTAAGCTCTAAATAGTTCTGTGGAAGAGCTTATTTTTAGAAGTATTTAATGCTCTAGATTTTGTGTTGTGATTAGATTATGCAGATACTTAGGGTTGTTTACTGGTTTGTGTTTTTTTTCTGCTTTAATTTCTGTAATTGTGATGACTGACTTCATCTTTGCAGAGCTAGTGACTGTTGAAAGTATGGGTAGCTGTGGAATTCAGGCAGTAGGTGAGGCTTGAAGATGGAGTAGCAGCTGTTGAAGAACAGATTGATCTTGTTTTAGATTTGATTATTTTTCTTCTAAAGGTTTTTGCCTGTTTGCTCACTATCATTTGATGGTGAAGCAGTGCTGAATGGGCCAGTGTTAATGGTGTGACCTTCAGCACGGCCAAGTGCCAGGTCCTGTGCTTGGGCCACAACCCCCTGCAGTGCTACTGTCTGGGGGAAGTGTGGCTGGAGAGTTGTCTGGCAGAAAGGGATTTGGGGGTTCTAATCTACAGGAGCCAGCAAGACGCCCAAGTGGCCAAGACAGCAAATGGCATCTTGGCCTGCATCAGATGCAGTGTGACCAGCAGGAGTAGGGAGGTACTGGGTACTGGTGAGGCCACGTCTTGAGGACTGTGTCCAGTTCTGGGCACCTCCATACAGGAGAGATATCGAGGTGCTGGAGTGGGTGCAGAGGAGAGCAATGAAGCTGGAGAAGGGCCTGGAGAATAAATCTTATGAAGAGTGATTGAAGTTGCTGGGGCTGGTCAGTTTGAAGAAGAGGAAGCTGAAGAGCTTGATGCACATGGCATCCAAGTCCTGCATGACATAGTTCTGTATGAACAGGACAACATAAAACTCCAGACTAGGACTAGAGAAAGATAAAGTAAGAAGAGAGATTAAGTGAAGGAAAGATTGTAAACTTTCTTATGTTTGATGCTGAGGAAGTCCATGCGCAGAATGCAGCTTCATGGTGTCTAAAGAGCCTGCAGTGGCCAAGCTTGGTAAAGTTATTCCATCAATGTGGAATAACACAGGAGAATTAAAAACCAATTAAAAACCAGTTAGAGGTGGACTTTTGTTTGGCATGCATTACTTATTTCACAGTAGTGTTTCACCAGCTGATGTCCTTACAAACATTTTAAAGTAGTTGTTTCTTATTAAAATACAGAGTTCATCATGTGCAGAAAGCGATGTCAGATAGACAGCCTGTGGACGAGAGGACAGACAGTGTTTTAGAGGCACCAGTGGAGATACTGTAGCCTTTTATGTTTTCTTCTGTATTTCCTACGTAGAATCATAGAATCATGCTTTTAGTGCTCTCTTCATGGCATCCTGACAGCCAGACTGAAGAAGGGTGGATTGAATGGTTGGAGAGTGAGGTGGATGGGGAAGTGGTTAAAGGACAGAACTCTGTCTAGCAGTGTTCCCCTGTGGTCAGTACTGGGTCCAGTCCTACTCAGTGTGGTCATCAATGACCTAGACAAGGGGACATCTGAAGTACCACATCCAGTTCTGGGCTCCTCAGTTCAAGAGGGACAGGGAGCTACGGGAGGGAGTCCAGTGCAGCCACTGAGATGATCATGGGGCTGGAACATCTTCCTTCTGAGGACAGGCTGATAGAGCTGGGGCTTTTCGGCCTGGAAGGAAAGAAACTGGGGGAAGATCCCAGGGTGAGCGTCAGGATGATGGGGTCTGGCTATTCTCAGTGGTGCCCAGTAAGGGGCAATAGACATAAATGAATATAGGAGGTTCATTTTGAACTTTAGGAGACACCTCTTTACTGTGAGGGCAACAAAGCCTTGGCCCAGGCTGCCCAGAGAGGTGGTAGAGTTTCTGACTCTGGAGACTTTAAAAATCTGCCTGGATGTCTTCCTATGGGATCTGCTGTAGGGGACCCAGCTCTGCAGGGAGGTTTGAGTAGATGATCTCCAGAGGTCACTTCCAACCCCTCCCAATCCTGCACTCTGTGTTTCTATGATTTAAGCATAATTTTAATATATTTCTCGTTTTCAGGGCATCCTAGGTGTCAGAGGTATAACTGGTATATTGGGACCTAAAGGTACCAAAGTGAGTATTAACCTTTATTTCCACAAAAAGGCCTGCATAAAAAGCAAGTGCACTCCTACCTGAATGTTTTTGAAGCTTATTGGAATTTCTCCTTTCTTCCTGCATTTTCTGTCTCCCTGTTCCTCTGGTTAGGAGGAAGGGCAGCTTGCTCCTCGTTGGTGGAAGTACCTGTACTCTTCACACCTTTCCCTCTGCTCCTAGCATTTGCAGTAGTGTGGCTTGTGTGCAAGAGTGTAGTTAGCATGACAGCTAGTTAGAGCACATTTCTTTTGAAGCTAAATGTATTCAGTTGTTCCTCCTCTCATTTGCATCTTCCTGCAACCTTTCGCTTCTGCTGTCTCCATTTTTGTCAAGGTTTTTTACTGAGAGTTTGTTCTTTTCCCATTCTTTCTGCCTTGTGCATCTTTTGTGTCTCAAATTGCTGCCGGTGGGATTCACGTTGACGTGGGCTGGCTAGTTTCCCACTGCTCATCAAGCATTTGGAATGGTTATTGAAAAATGGATGAACACGTTTCTGTTCTTACGACCTTGCTAAATCTATATGGGAACACTTTGTGGATGAAGCAGCATCTCCTTTCCTGGAAATGAAACAAAACTTGCTCTGTGATTGTCTGTTCAGGAGCAATATCTAATTTATCTATCCTGATTGTGAATCTTCCCATGAGTGATGCCTTCTTACCTTTTAGACATGTTTGCAAAGCCACTGAAATCTTACTTTGCTTTTCTGACCTCCCATGTCACTTGTAATTCTACATTGTTATTTGCCTACCTTCTGGTGCTTTTGTGCTGGTTGCATCTGTTTGATAAAGGAGCTTCCTGCTCTCTGTAAACCTTCTTGAAAACAATTGTTTTGCTCAATTTAAAATGACTCTCAGAGTGGGAATTGCATTGTTTCCTTGAAACATAAACTAGCTGCGTTGCACTTGTTGATTTCTTTTTACATTTTGGTGCTGTCCTGTTCTGTGGAGACAGAGACCTTTCCTGAAGCAGCATGAAAAGATCTACCTCCTTGCTGTCTGATATCATTTGTGTAGACAGGGAGCTGGATGTCATGTTTTTAATGATACTTTTCCGTAGTTCCGAAGTGCTCGCTTTCAGAAATCCACAAAACCCAGAGATAGAGTAAAATAAATAAACTTGCCAAAATTTATTCCTTCTCTTTTTTTGCCCTCCAAAAAAATAAAATCTAGAAAACCCCCTGCAGTTTCCAGCTCTAACCAGATGTTGGTGTTTCAGTACTTCATGTTAATGGCTTCTGCTTTCTGCTTGTTTTGCAGGGAGCTCGTGGACTTGATGGAGAGCCCGGTCCCCAAGGTCTCCCCGGTGCACCTGTAAGTAGTGTGTGTTAACCAAACACCCCCTGGGGTTTAGCTGCTCAGCTACAAAGTCCTGAAACTTCTGTAAATCAGAAGAGCCTCTTGTTTATCAAATTCCATTGATTTTCCATTTCATAACTGATAGGACAAGTCAAGCCTGGAGTGCCTTATTATTCTCAATGAATTATGGGGCAGATGAGCACATTTTAGCTCCTTACTGTGTAATTTTTACCTCTTTGTTCAGAGGGCATTGGGATGGATTCAAGTTTTTTCAGATTTTAAACTGGAAAATGGTAATTCCTTAAAAAACCTGTGCAGGACAGGTAGCTGTCAGCTGTGCTTCCCAAAAGCTGCATTTAAAGGCATAGTCTTAGTTTAAGGTGTTGCTTTACCCAGGTATGAATTGTACCCTTGTGGACTGAGTGAAGGTTTGAGCTAATAAATGCAATTAAGTTTATTCTGCATCTTTTTTTTTCTTGTAGGGGGACCAAGGCCGGAGAGGTCCATTGGGAGAGGCAGGACCGAAGGGAGAAAGGGTGAGCACAGACAAATTTCACTGCAGACATTGGTTACATACTGCAATCATTGTGTATGTACTGCTGTTCTTTGCATCTGTCCTTTCTACATGAATTTTCTCAACATTCTACTTCTTTTTAGGGCCCTCAAGGTACAAGAGGAATAAACGGTCTCCCTGGGCCTAAAGGAGAGCCTGTATGTATGATTTCAGTTTATCTTTTGTCTTACTACTTGGGGATAACAGTGCTTGGGCAGAATCTCTCCAACACCACATTAAATCCCTTATGCTTTGGTTGGCTTGTTCTTTCAAGGGTTTACCAGGACTTGATGGCCGGGATGGGATCCCTGGAATGCCTGGAGCAAAAGTAAGAGGCAGCATATCTGAGCTTTATCAGTGCCCTAGATGTCTTCCCTCATGTGTGGCTGCCCACGGCTGCAGGCACATTTCTTATCCTACAGATGCAAAAGCACTCCAGCTGTGTGTTCCACAAATAGTGCTTTCCCTTTTGCTTTGCAGACATTAAAACTTGGTATGTTTTTCAGGGTGAACCAGGAAAACCCGGAGCTCCAGGTGATGCAGGGCTTCAGGGACTGCCAGTAAGTGTTGGGACAACGCTTAAAACTGCCTGAAACAACAACTACTACCTAAAAGGAGGTTCTAGCGAGGCTGGTGCTGGTCTCTTCTCCCAAATTACTAATGATAGGATATGGGGAAATAGCCTCACGTTGCATCAGGGGAGGTTTAGATTGGATCTTGGAACAAGTTTTTTCCTGAGAGTGTGGTTGGGCACCAGAACAGGCTGCCCAGGGAGGTGGTGGAGTCCTCATCCCTGGAGGTGTTTCAAAACTGAGTAGCTACAGCCCTTGAGGCCGTGGTCTAGGTGTGAGGGAGCTGTTGGGCTGAGGGCTGGGCTTGATGATCCTGGAGGTCCTTTCCAGCCATGATGATTCTATGATCTTACCTTTGCAAGCTAGGCTCAGTTCAGAGCACAGAAAGGCCACGTACAGGTTAGTCTGATGCTGACAGGGGAGTAGTTTAAGTGAAAACCTAAGCAAAAGGCCCAGGAAGAGTACAAACAGTGCAAGGGGAAACTACTGTGTGCATCCCACACGTCTACAGAAACCCTTGTGGTACTGTACAAGTGAGTGACTTGGTCTTACAAAATGTCTGTGGCCAGTATGCAGTTTTTTTAGGATTTTTCATATCTCTGAGCATGTGGATGTTATGGTGGAACCTCCTAATGAGAGCTGGTCACATTGTATTGACCAAGGCCAAAGCTGTTTGAGCTGGGTGAGCAGGGCTGCTGGGTTTGACATACCTCAGATGAACAATCATCTCCTCTTGGCTCAGAGCACCTGGAATGCATCATGCTGGTGCTTCTTCCTGTAGTATCCCCTGTGGTGAAGATATGGGGAATTGGTAGTGCTTTATGGACTCTTTAGAATGTAATCCCCACGCATCAACTGAGGAAGCTTGAAAACTGCCAGTTGTCAGAAGGCAAACAGAAGCTTCTTTGAAGCACTGTGCTCTGGGAGTCAGTGCTGTGTGCATACAGTGAAGGAGCTATATTAAAGCAGAAGGGGAAGTAGACTTCTACTATGAAGTGAGCTCCTGAGTTTGGAAGATGAGGTCAAAGCATACTTGCAGTGAGCACAGAAATGTGGTGGGGGGTGAGGTCTAGTAACAAAACTATTGAACTCTCTACTTGAGGTCTCCAAATACTGAGACTAAGGCTGTATTTCTAGTTCTAGGCAGCAAAAGCTCCTCAGTTTTTGGTGCTTCTTTTGCTAATTGCTGAAGTAGGAATAATGCTCCTTAACTCATACCTGGTAAATAGAAGTAGTTCAAGCATGGCCTGTTCTTGTAAAAGCGCTTCAATACCAAGTAAAAGGACATGAGAGAGAAGTATTTTCCACTTAACAACAAATGAAGTCTCTAACTGCTGTTTCTTTCAGGGTTTGCCAGGCTCTCCAGGTGTGAAAGGCATTCCTGGCCCAAAGGTAAGTCACTGTCAGTGTTGTCTGTCTTACAACACTGTGCTTGTTCTGAAGGATTCTGTGAAGAATTCTAGGGTGGGGTGTCCCTGCCTGTGGCGGGGGAGTTGGAACTGGATGATCCTGTGGTCTCTTCTAACCCTGACTGACTGTATGACTTGGTCTAGGTGATCCTGCTGTGGCAGGGGGATTGGGCTAGATGATATTTCAAGGTCCCTTCCAATCCCTAATGATTCTATGAAATGTTGTTTACTTTCTGTTGTGGTGAAAGATGAACCTTTGGCTGAAAGAATGGAACTTATTCTTTTATCAGCAGTAATCCTGGGCATTTCCATTATTCTCGTGCTATGTGGTGTGGGCCTCATGATTGCAGGCATCCAGTAACACCTAAAAAAGGCTGATTTGTTGAAGTCAATGCTAAGGGAGGCCTATGGATGGTACCTCACTATGTTTTGGAAGGGGTATCTCATGTAAGAATAGGATTTATCACTGTCCTGGGTTAACTGAATCACAGAGGTTGTCATCTCTTTTTATATCCCATCAAATTACAGCATCAATTCCAATGAAGTTTAAGAAAGTATTGTATAGTTGAGACTATGGAATGCTTCTGATGATAGTGTTTGAGTTTAGCTTTAAGTAATTGAAAAACAAATGTAGATTGAGATGTGAAGTTCTTCTGAAGTGACACAGAATGATATCCTTCTTCTGTGATTAGAGAGCAGCAACCAAGTCCATTGGGAATTTGTATGTAAACAACAAAAGAACTGTAATCTGGCTTTGGAAAAACTAGGTGGGAGGAATGAGGTGGAAGTTAAATGAAAAAGAGAAACAAAAGTGAAGGTTAAATTATTGTAGATGGATTTCTTTTTTTTTTTTTTTAGACCTTGATTTCCTCATTTTTTTAATTTAAAAATGGAACAGTGACGCATTGGCTTAGCTAATAGTTTTGTTCTTTTGTCCAACAGGGTAACAGAGGCCCTCCAGGGGTGCCAGGTTTGATGGGAAATTCTGGTAAACAGGTAAGATCATCGATCTTACGCAAAGCATTGGGAACAGGGAAGAGCATTGCATTGTGCTGAAGATCCCACTTCAACTCTACTGCATTCTTCCCGTCCTCAAAACAGGGCCAACAGGGGCCAGAGGGAGAAGCAGGTCCAACAGGACCCCTGGGACCACCAGTAAGTATTGAATACATTTCTAACTGAACTTATATAATTGCAGGGTTTCATGTTCTGGCTTTCTGAGGCTGAACATGAGGTAAAAATAGTGTTCATCAGTAGTGCTTGTAAACACTAGGTGTTCTTTTACCCTCTTCTATACCAGGCAGATAAATCCAGTTCACCAACTGTCAGCAGATTGCTTGTGCTTCTCTTTATTTCAGCCTCTTAAAGAAGCTTGTGTGTTGTATGATAAACATAAGTGGACTGGACTGGTCATTACAGATTGAGGCAAAGAAGTCATTAAGTACCTCAGCCTTGTCCTCATCCTTGGTGATGATGTTCCCCTCCACATCCATTAAGGGCTGGAGATCCTCCCTGACTCTCTTTTTGCTGATGGTGTGTTCCTACAAACATTTCCTGTTGCTCCACTTTACCAAGTGAGGCAAACTTGAGTTTTAACTGGGCTTTTTCCTTTCTGATTTCTTCTCCACATGCCCTGGTTAGATCCCTGGATTCTTCTTCAGTTACCTAAAAAAAGCAGAGGGTTACATAAGCAGACTCAAACTAGGATGGAATACCTGCATCTTCAGCCTCCCACATCCCCAACCTGCAAGCACTTGGTTTGGTTGTGTTGCAGAGTGTTGGGTTCACCAGAAACAGTTTCCAGCTCTGTTCTTTTGCAGCTGGTCCCTTGTATTCTTGTAACAGGACGAAGAATTATAATTGAATCGGACAAAAGTAATTGCCCGCTCTGATAAGGCACTGTAATCTGCTCAGCTATGCTTTTAATCCTTCCAATGTGAACACTAATTTACAAAGTCAGCAGCCCATAGAACAGGAGCTGACATACAAGGTTAATTAATAACCTTATAGTGGCCAGCAGGACTAGGGATGTTGTTTTCCCCCTGGACTGGGCACTGGGGAGGCCTTCCCTCAAGTACTGAGGACAGTTGTGGGGCCCTCACTTCAAGAGAGAGATTGAGGGGCTGGAGTGGGTCCAGAGGAGCAAAGAGGCTGGAGAAGGGACTGGAGGGAAAGGCTGATGAGGAGAGGCTGAGGGAGCTCTGGATATTTAGCCTGGAGGAGGAGAGACTCAAGGGGGACCTTCTCCCTTTCTCCAACTCCTTGAAGGGAGATTGTAGTCAGGTGGGGGTTGGACTATCCTCCCAGGCAACCAGCACCAGGATGAGAGGGCAGGGCCTGAAGCTGCCAGGGTAGGGTTAGGTTGGATGTTAGGATGCCCTTGCTCATGGAAAGGGTGATTAGATCCTGGAATGGACTGCCCATTGGAGCAGTAGTGCAGTCTCCATTCCTGGAGGTGTTGAAGGACGGCCTGGCTGTGGCCCTTAGTGCCCTGGTGTGGCTGATGGGGTGCTGTTAGGTCCTGGGCTGGGCTGGATGAGCTCAGAGGACTTTTCCAGCCTCAAAGGTTGTGATTCCTCTGTTAATCACTCTAGAGGCCAAGCAAGACAGCTGGGAATCTTGCCTTCGTGTTCTCTGTCCTTACATGAACGTTTAGAGCAAAAGCCTGGAATGAAAAGGCTTTTGGAGAGTACAAAATGGGGAAAGGAAGTAAATGATTGATATAAAGTAAGTCTGCGTGTAGAAAACAAAACACTCATGTGCATCTCATCTGCAATTTCTTTAAAGCTATGACTTGAATAATAACTGAAGTATTTCCTTCTGCTCAAGACTACAGGTAGTGTGTAGCTGGAATGGCTTTCTGCTTTCCTTTGGGGAACACTGGAAAAAACATTGCTTCTACACAAAACCCTTTGATTTTTCTCTTGAGGACACAGGGTTGAATTATTGGAGCTCACTGAGCTTTGGTTCCAGTTGAGTTTGCATTAATTTATTTTTAAGGCAAAGACTGTCTTCTCTTCCTTCTGCTATCTGTATGTGTAGTAGGGATGGATTTGAGGAGGAAAGAAATTAATCTGCCAGTTAAATAACTCTACACCCCATGATTTTCAAACTTGCAAATAAAAAGAGGGTGAGAAAAGCTTTTACAATCACTCCAAAGTGAAATTTTTAGTAGGTTTTTTTCAGATTTTCAAATTTTCTCACAACTTTAACATTTGATTGTTTTAACCAAAATTTTCTAACCAAACACTTTCAAAGCCTTGGGGATTTTATGGTTACAGTTCATAAATCATTCTTGCCCTTTTCCTTCCTATTTTGAATTACCAATCTTTTATTCTGCCTTCTTTTTCCTTTATTCATAGAATCGTAGACTGGCCTGAGTTGGAAGTCTAGTCCAACCCCCTTGCAGGGAGATCAGGTTGCCCAGAGCCTTGTCCAGCCTCCCCTTGAAGATCTCCAGGGATGGGTCCTCCCTAGGCAGCCTGTTCCAGTGTTCAACCTCACTCCTGCTAGAGCACTTCCTCCTAACAGTCTCTAATGTGAAACCATTGCCCCTCGTCCTATTACTTCATAAAGAGTTCCTTGGCAGCCTTCTTGTAGCCCCCTTCAGAGACTGGAAGGTCTTTTGCACTCTTGGTGTAGAAGACCTGGGTGGAAGTCAGGAAGGGCTGGGCTTTGCTGAATTTGGAAAAACCTGGCAGGATATGGAGAGCTTCAGACCCTTCATGTGGGAGCACAGTAACCCTGTGTGGCAGCCACCCACATGAGAGATCCTGTTCCTTTTCCCTGTTCATTTACCTCTTTTCTTCACATCACTGCAGGGGAGAGACAGCATGGCTAGTAGGTCCAGGAGGGCCAGAACTTTAGAGGAAAGGATCTCCAGTGCACGTTTGTGGGAGGCCAACAAGGCTGCCTCTGTCCCTGTATGGACAGGAGGGTAGTGTCTGGGTTAGGGAAGAAGAACATGCCTGCCTTGATGTTGTCATTAAAAAACTGCCTGACTTCTCAGCTTTAGATTCCTCCAAAAGGCACCTCTTTGAAAGAGAATTTCCAGTTCATGGGAAGATATTCAATGTTTGTATGTTTAAAACCAAGATAACTAGGTCTCATTTGAAATAGGCAATCGCATGTGTAGGGAGACTTAGGGCACTGCTGACAGACATCCCTGGAAGAAAATGACTTTACAAAGCACCATTTTCATCTGTCATAGGTTTTCCTAAAAAACTGTGGTGGAGAGAGAATATTTGCTTTATTTACTCCATTTAATTTCCTCTCCATCTGTTCAGGACACCAGAACAACCACGGCAGCAACGTGGAAATGTCTTCTGTTTCTCCATCAAACATATTCTCCTCTCTAATGGTTTTGTTGATGAACCTTACATTTTGGCTTCGTGTTATGCTAGCCAATCCAAGTAATTACCAAACTCCAGTGTGATTTAAACCTTTCTGAGCTGCTCAGCGTGGCAGGTGGCCCAAAGGAAGCGGTTCTCACACATTGGAGTGTCATTCCTAATCAGCAAAATTTAGCCCTGCCTCTAAGCTGCTTAACCAGTTTCTGTCATATTTGTGGAGATTTAGTAAGATTTCAATTTTTTATATTGTGGCTGCAGAAAATACTAACCCCTGCTGCACTGCTTTTTTCATCCCTTGTACTTCTTCCACTGTTTAACCTTTAACTTGCTGGTGCTTGGAAAGCATCTATCCCATCCTGTGGGTTTGCTGTGAAAATAAGGCTTGGAGTATTTTTGAATAATGAGTTAGCTTAAAGGTTATTACTTGCCTAGCAAATTGAGCCAACGGGCTGCTTGGGCTGGCTTCATCTCTAAGGATGCCTTTGTCTCTGCGTTCACTATGAAGAGGGAGTCTGGGGAGTACCTTGGATTGCTGAATATGAGACAACCTGGAGTTAGATGAGGATCGTGTTCTGGTCTTTGTCTTTGCTGTTGTTGCACTAGTTTTAACAGCAACATGCCCGTGACTTGGTGAGTGGCCTGCTGCTATGGGCTGTGTTGTATATAGGGCCAGCATGTGGGAAAGGCAGGCTGAGGACACCACCAGACCACCTCCTGTCCAGATCATTGCCAGTGAGTACCACAGAGGAAGGTTTCCTCAGTTGACGTACAGATGTCAATACCTGAACCAGGTATTGCAGAAACCCTCCTGCAGGCTGTGGGGGAAACGTAGATACTTCTAGGGCATGGCTGACCTGTTAGAGAACAGCATAGGAGAACGGGAGTGGGGATCCTAGCGGCTGGCAGGATGACCATGAGCCAACAATGGGCCCTTGTGACCAAGAAGGCCAATGGGCATCCTGGGGTGCATTGGAAGAGGGTTTTTTGGTAGATCGAGAGAGGTTCTCCTCCCTCTGTACTCTGCCCTGCTGAGACCACATCTGAAATCTTGTGTCCAGTTCTGGTCCCCTCAGTTCCAGAAGGACACAGAACTACTTGAGAGAGTCCAGTGCAGAGCCACAAGGATGATGAAGGGAGTGGAGCATCTCCCTGCTGAGGAGAGGCTGAGGGAGCTGGGTCTCTTTAGCTTGGAAAAAAGGAGACTGAGGGGGGGACCTCATTAATGTTGATAAATATGGAAGGGTGGGTGTCAGGAGAATGGAGCCAGGCTCTGCTCAGTGGCATCTAATGAGGGAACCAAGGGGCAGTGGGTGTCAGCTGGAACAGAGGAGGTTCCACATCAATATGAGAAAGAACTTCTTCCTAGTGAGGGTGACAGAGCACTGGAAAGGGCTGCCCGGGGGGTTGTGGAATCTTCTTCTCTGGAGATGTTTAAAACTCACCTGGACATGTTTGTGTGTGGGTTGATCTAGGGTATCCTGCCGTGGCAGGAGGATTGGACTGGATCATCTTTAGAGGTCCCTTCCCATCCCCAATGTTATGTGATGACTTGTGATGGCTTTTCAATGTATCTATGAGGACAGTTCAAAATGCTAGTGAAGGGAACCAAGAGTACCTAGCTCAGCGTGCATCCCACCGCACGGCCATTCCAGCTGGGCATGACTGGAGAGAAGCTTTCCCATCTGTTGTGCTATGAGCTCATGGGATACTTGATCATGTTTTGGGTTTACAGTTCCCCTCTTCCTTGCTAAAACACAACTTCTGCAGCTCTCAGAAAGACGTTGGCGTACAATTGCTTGCTGGGTGTTGTCTGACCCAATCTGTTGTTACTTTGAGTTAAAATATATGGGCAGATTTCTCTTTCATCGTGTGTGCCCAGCAGAACCTTTGCTATACAGCTATGAAAACCCAAAAGCAAGCCAACTTCCACAGAGCTACAATCATACAATAAACCTCTTCAGCCCATCAGTCAGACACGGGTGTTACGACATGTATGAACTGATGAGTTTCTAATGCTGATTGTACTGTTACTACTTCTCTTACCTGCACCAGAAGCATAGTAGTGCTGAGGTCAGAGGTTAGTGTGGAGTTACTTGGTTAAAGAACAGACTTTACAGGAGGATTCTTACACACTCTGGATTTTAAAGGGGAGGTAATTTGGGGTTTTTTAAATCTTTTTTGCATGTTCTTCAAGATAACCAGCCTTCTACAAAGTGCTTTCAAAGGACAGCGTTCGTAACACCGCAGGGTACTTTGAAGGAAATGAGTGGAAAGGGAGAAATACCTGCTTCTCTGATCTCTCCAGGACACCTCATTATTTCTTGTATTGCAGAGTTAGTTTCCCTAAGCTCTTGTGAGGAGCTGTCCTTGTGTTTGTGACCTGTTGCAAAAGGCCAAGCCTACCGTGTTCTTTTTCAGTATGTGACAGCATTTCACAAGGTTTTGCTTATTATGGGGAAAATACCTGTAATTAAAAATCTAAGCACTGCAGTGCTTAGATCTGCTTTTATCCAGCATTTTCTGTGTTGTATATAAGAGGTTTCCAACTTAGATGTGTGATTCTTGATGTTTCATCATCTCAAATGCCTCGTTGTACCTGTATAGCTAGTACCTCTTGCACAGTGGGAGTAAGAAAAGTGTCTCTACTGAGACTTAGGCTTCTTTTGTGGCAGTGTTTGAATTGATGCCAGTGAGTTAACATCAGTGACCTGGACAAGGGGATAGTGTCCCCTGAGGAAGTTTGGCAGACGATACAAAACTGGAAGGACTGGCTGATTCACCAGACCTGGGCAAAGTGGAGTCCGAAGAAGTTCAGTAAGGACGAGGTGTGGAGTACTGCACCTGGGGAGGAACAGCTCTAGGCACCAGTACAGGTTAGGGGTTGTGTTGCTGGAAAGTAGCTCCATGGAAAAAGACCTTGGAATCCTGGTGGACAGTCAGTTCTCCATGAGACAGCAAGTGCCCTGGTGGTCGAGAAGGCCAATGGTATCCTGGGTTGCATTCAAGAGGTGTCCAGCCCTGTGTGACCTGATCTAGGGGATCCTGCTCTGTCAGGGGTGTTGGACTAGATGATCTCTAGAGATCACTTCCAACCCCTGTGATTCTGTGTCTACAGGTGTACGTGGTTGTATGCAGAGACTGTAGATGTACGAAACTTTGCAAGTTGTCCTGGATGATTTAATCAGAAGAGACAAAACCCTGAGAAAAATAGTTTCAAAATTGTTTAAATTCTTTGAAAATGTGACTCTGTGTCAGGGTTATCCAGAGGATATTTTCAAAAGGCTGTATTAAGAGGTGGGGTTATAACACTACAGTGAATGTGGTGGTCTGAGGGGATAAGCATTCCTGAAGTGAAGCTGTGAAGTTAAGGATATGATAAAAGGCTTATTCATACTTATTACTAGGAATGGGGATTTTGGAAGGTTCTCATTCCCTCCAAGGGTCTGGGCTTTTTACCTTAATGAGTCTGGTGAGCCTGACTTCCATATGTGCTTGTCACATAGCTATGGTGTGAGGGAACAGGTTTTACTGCTGGGTCTAATGGTGGACTTAGTGGAGTAGGGTGTGTGGTTGGACTTACCAAGATAAATGATGCTGTGATTCTATGATTTGTCCTTGTAAGTATGTGGTCATAGAAGCATGATGGCTGGAAAGGACCTCCAGGATCATGAAGTCCAGCTCTCTAACATCCAGGATCATGAAGTCCAGCTCTCTAACCTCCAGGATCATGAAGTCCAGCTCTCTAACCTCCAGGATCATGAAGTCCAGCTCTCTAACCCCTAGACCATGGCCTCAAGTGCTCTAGCTACTCAGTTTTCAAACACCTCCAGGGATGGGGATTCAACACCCTCCCTGGGCAGCCTGTTCCAGTGCCCAACCACTCCTTCAGGAAAGGACTTCTTCATAAGATGCAATCTAAACCTCCCGTGATGCAACTTGAGGCTATTTCCTCTTGTCCTATCACAGGGTCACAGAACATTAGGGATCAGAAGGGACCTTGAAAGATCATCTAGTCTGATCCCTCAGCCACAGCAGGACCACCTAGATCAAGTCGCACATGTGATCCCCAAATTTCTAACTCATTAAAGCCAAAATTACTTCTAAAGCTGAATTTCCCATATAGGTGCTTTGGTCTTACACAGGAGTTGGTTTCACTAGTAATTTGGGAGAAGACATCAGCACCAGCCTTGCTACCAGGTAGCTGTAGACAGCAAGAAGGTCTCCTCTCAGCCTGCTCTTCTCTAGACTAAATAACCCCAGTTCCCTCAGCTGCTCTCCACAGGGCCTGTTCTCCAGCCCTCTTCCCAGTCTTGTTGCCCTTCTTTGGACCTTCTCCAGCCCCTCAATGTGGGAGTTAAGTTCATGTCATAGTTGTCTCGGTGAGGTGAATGTTCTCATGACAGGTAACTCTCCAGTGTAATCCCACAAAGGGTTCTTGATTGTGTGCTCTTGCTCAGCAGAATTAATGAGATGAGTTATTTAATGCCAGGTCTATGTTGTGTGCCTTTGCTAACTGAAACCTTCTACGTTCCTCAGCTCGTTTCACCGCTGTTAATGTGCTTGATAGTTTTGCCCTAATGAAAAAGAAGTCTTGATTAAAGTCTGCTCCTAAAGAGTCTAATTCACTGAAAAAAGAAATCATACTTTATTCATGGTTCACAGGAAATATTTCAGGAAGTAACAGTGTCTCTCTGTTTTCTTTAAGGGTAGCAGAGGGGAGCCAGGTCCTGCAGGTCCTCCAGGTTTACCAGGGAAATGGGTAAGCAGTTTCTGTCCATATGCACTGCTGCTTTCAAGGAATGATGGTGTCATCTGGAACCACCTGTAACCATTTACCCACGCAGGGAACTAAGAATAACCTTGAATGGAGTGATTGTGGAGAATCTTTCAGTCCATTGTGACTCTGCAAACATCAGAAAATGCTGTTTTAATGTGCAGGGAGATGTGCGGCACCTTTTCTATTTAAAAAACCCAACCCAAAGTTAAAGCTGTGTTTTGTGAAGTTGGGTTGTATGCTCCTGTGTGGTCTGGAGGTACCTGGGCAACAGGAGCACTGAAAGCTGGCTTTCTGCTCACAGCTACGTGGAACTAGTCAATGGGGGGGATTATGAATGGCACCTTTAACCTGTGCCCCAGCAGTATTTACCCAGTCACAGTCTGTAACAGCACAGCTGAGCACGCTGAGGCTGAAAGAGCCTGCTGTTACAAAGGAATGTGCAAATCAGATCTCAGCAAGTCCTTTTAAGAGAACCAGACTGCAGGCTGTAAAACCCTGGAAGCTGTTTCTGTTGCATTTATCACCAACAAAATCATACTAAGATGCTGTTTAAAGGGCTGTATCTTGGATCAGCTCTATTTTCATCAGATAATCCTCTTTCATCGTTAGGGCTGTTCTGAAAGTAAGATTTTGCCCCATCTGCTTGTCAGGATATTGCTCTTAGCTGTTCGTTCTAAACCAGACTGGGTAAGTTTACATCCTTGACTTATTTTTGCAGGGTCCCCAGGGGGACATTGGACTGCCTGGACTGCCAGGTCCTCCAGGGCTGCCTGGTGGTAAGGGTGACCGGGTAAGAAACTACTCACACATGCAGACTGCGGTGTAACTTCAGGAGTAAATGCAGTCACTAGAGCACTGTTTCCAGTTTTCACATGATTTAATGTCTGGGTTCTTGTTTTGTATGTAGAGCATAGGCTGGACTTGATGACTTTAGAGGTCTTCTCCAGCCTCAATAATTCTGTGATCTGTTAACTGCTTGAAAATGATGCTCTAGGTGCCCATTAACTCCTTACAGCTCATCAAACATAGAGGAAAAGTTTTGGCAGTGTTGCTTAAGGGACTGAAATAAGATCACTGGCATAAATATGTGGTGTTTTGGGGAGTTTGAATCATTTAGAAGCCCAAATCATACTGGAAATCCTTGACTCATCTGGATCTGAAATTCTAAGTCAGGGTCTTGATGGGTCAGACTTGACAAGGCAGCAGCTTTTGCAGCAGCACTGCTCTGTGGTTTGTATGCCAAGTCACAGCCTGGAGAACAGTCTGCCACTCATCCTTCCCTCTACCCTGTGCAGCTTCCAACAGCATTTGTCAGAGACAGAGCCAAAGAGCCTTGCCAGGGTCTGGTAATAGGTGTCTCTGTCACTTGTTAACCCAAGGCTTTGTGTCACACACGTCTGTTGGTGAGTTCCAGACTGGAGTGACCTTTCTTCCCTTCCTGATTTCGAAAGGTCATGGTTTTGTGCGTGGGGTTCCTGTACATTCTGTTGTGAATCTCGTGTATGCACGATACAAGTGGGTGCAAGTAGTGACCAGAAGCCAAATTAAAGTCACAAACTCCTACAGTCATTCAAGCTGTGAGGTGTTGGGTACTGTCTGCTGGTGTTTATTCACGTGTGGACCATTTTGACCAGTCAAAGAACCACCAGCAAAGATACCAGCCAAAGTGCTTTTACTGAAATGAGATGTAGAAGTGAGACTCCACAAAGTTCAACGTGAGGTTCACTGTTACTTACTGCAGAGGATGTAATAATGATATAAAGATACCAATACAGACCCTTAGTGCACTATAATTCAAGGTCCTGTGTGATACCAGTCCCTTGCCAAAGATCTGCAGTTGCTAATAGGTTGCTCAGACTTGAGGAAGAACCTTGAGAGGTGTCCCAGGTCAAGCAGACGTGACTGCTGTGCTGAGCAGGGAGAGCCCAAAGGCAGCTCGCTCAGGTTGCCATGTGTGGAAGGGAGTGGCCATAGTCAAATTCCCTGTGATGGAAAAGGTAGGCATGTGAGTCCTTGTGCCCACAACTTCCTGTGTGACCTGATGAATGACTCTTGGAAGAACCACCTGCTATTCCTGTGCTAACTGCATGGTTGGTGTTCCAGTTTCCAAGCCTTTTAAGCATCAGTGTCCAGCATGTCACTCTGGTCCTGTGAGGATTGTCAGAGAACAGGTGGTGAGAGAAGGCTTAGCTGGTCACCTCCTCTGGAGTCTGAAGCAGACTGCCACTGGTTTGGTCAAGGAGTCAAGCGCATCCACACATGCCTGGCATGGCAGAGCCAGCAATACAAACCCATGGGTCAAATTTAAATCATAGAATTATGGAACAGTTTTGTCTGGGAGAGACGTTCAAGGTCAAGTCCAGCCTTTTCCCAGCCCTATCAGCACCACCCAACCCTGTCCCCAAATGCAAAATCTTACCCTTCTTTTCAACACCTCCAGGGATGGGGACTCAACCACCTCCCTGTGCAGCTGTTCCAGTGCCTGACAACTCTTTCAGGAAAGAAATTCCTCCTGACATCCAACCTGACCCTCCCCTGGCACAGCTTCAGGCCATTTCCCCTCATCCTATCACTGGCCTCTCGGGAGAACTGACCAGCCTCGGCCTCTCTACAACCTCCTTTCAAGTAGTTGTAGAGAGGAAGAAGGTCTCCTCTCGGTCTCTTTTCCTCCAGGTTAAAAAGCCTTGTATTTGCTAATACAAGTCATAATAATTGTAATAAAATACAGGCCAGCTTCCACGAAAGCAGAGACTTCTCCCATCTCAGCCTTACCTAGTGGTAATTTTGTTAAGAGGAAGTGGAGAAAAAAACCCCAAATCGATGTTACACTGTTTTTTTCTGGCAATATCTTGCATAAATCAAATGGATCTCTGAATTGGGAGAGAAAAACTGTATCCCCATCTCTTCTAGAAGACAGTTGTAAGTCACAGAATCACATAATCACAGAATGTTAGGGGTTGGAAGGGACCTTGAAAGATCACCTGGAGCAGGGTAAGCCTACAGTACTGTCTCAAGATGTCCTACATGGGGCTCAAACCCATGACCCCAGGAATGCACAGTCCCATGCTCTACCAACTCTTCTGGAATGTGTGGGTGTGAAAGTGCACAGGCTGCAAAGAGCATTTAGGGAGGGTGTGATGTGAACTTGATGATCTCAGTGGCCTTTTCCAGCATCAGTAATTCTGTGTTTCTAACAGAGCCCAAATGATAAGGTTTCCTTAAATCAAAGAGCAGCCAGGATTGGCTTGGAAGGGACCCTAAAGATCCTGCTGAGGCAGGGGGATTGGACTAGATGATCTTTCGAGGTCCCTTGTGATCCCTGATGATTCTATGATCATGTAGTGGCAAGACCAATGATAACCTGCTCTGCAAATGAAAGACATTTGCCCTAAAAACCAAATGACACGTGTTTGGAATGAATCAAGTCTGTAATTTGTTCCTCTCTGGTTCCTGCCTGTTGCAGTACAGGATTCTAAGATCAAACATAATAATTCACTTAATTCTTTAAAAAGAAATATCAGCCTCAAGATACAATCTATTCTGATCAAAATTCTAGAGGTGGTCCTGGTGATACATGTGGAGAGTTGAACAGCAAGTGAGAGAAGCTTGTGACTGGCCTCGGAGTGTCTCAGAGCACTCCTCCCACGTTTGCAGGGCTGGTATGGCCTGCAGCAGTGCAGAACCCTTCATAGGGCTAGAAATTGTTGTATACACTCAGAATTTGTTTTTACGTATGATTTCTAATCAATTAGAAATCAATTAGAGTTGTAGCTGCTACAAGAGCATCTACCATGAAAGGGGGAGATTTGCTGTCTGACAGTCCTACTGCTGAATGAGGTGGGAGCCTGGTGCCAGAGGATGCCGAGGTAGCAGAGCTCCTGAATGCCTTCTGTGCTTCAGCCTTTGCTGCTCAGACCAGCCCTCAGGAATCCCAGACTCTGGAGCAAGCAAGATGGGCAACTCTCCACAGGTCAGTGAGGGTTGACTTAGAGATCTTTTGGGTAAACTGAACACGCACAAGTCCTTGGGCCTCGATGGCATGCACCCGTGAGCACTGAGAGAGCTGCTTGATGTTGGTTTTTGAAAGATCATGGAGAACAGGAGAGGTGCCTGAGCACTGGAAGAGAGTCTTCAAAAAGGGAAAGAAGGAAGACCCAGGTAACTACAGACCAGTCAGCTGCACCTCCATCCTTGGAATGGTGATGGAGCAGCACATTCTGGAGGCCTTCTGTAAGCACATGAAGAGAATAAGGTTATCAGGAGCAGCCACTATGAGCTTTATTGATGGTAGGAGGAGCTGTAGATCACTCAGTTTGCTTTGGAACCTGCACTTTCAAATCATGACTTTGATTTTTTTTTTAATCTTTAACCTTTTAGGGTTCAGTGGGTGAAGCAGGACCAAAGGGTGAACAGGTAAGTCATGGCACAGCTCATGATACTTTCAGTTCCCACTGCCAAATGCTACCCTGCACTGACTGAACCTGAAGGCTGACAGCAGGTCTTTTTCCTTGATACAGGGTGCAGCTGGAGCAGAAGGAGATGGAGGAGAAAAGGGTGACTTAGTAAGGCTTGATTTTTTTTTCTCTTCACCTGATCTCACGTTTTGTCATAAATTAAAGTTTTCAAGGGTTGTGGGAGTTCTTCAAGTATCTGCCTTGTTCACACAAGATCCCATCTCAGTTTTGTGCTAACCTGGGCATTGAAGAGCACAGCACTGTTAGCCTGGCCATGGCACTCCTGCTGCTTTGAAAGCCCTCTGGAATAACACAGTGCAGACTGCCTTGGTGGGGGGGTGTAGGTACGTGTCCCCTTGAGTAAGGAGCACCTGTTTTCCTAGAGAATGAGAATTCAGTGGTGGCTGTGGGCCCCCTTCCAGCAAAGCCAGAACTTGGTTTTTTGAAAGGAAGGAAACTGCTTCCTGTTGAAGAAATGAGAGCCAAGTCGTGTGCTGGAAAGGAGCACTTTGTCCCTCCCCTCTGCAGTTCTGAAAGGCTTTGAATTTACAGCCCTGCAGAGCTTGATGCCCGGTAATTCAGCTTAATCATCACTATGGAGATTCCCAGTTTGCACCACAGCGTGCTGCCAGTTAATCTGGGTTTAGACCAGTAGTGGTGCTTCATTCTGTTTCACTTCTGTCTGGTTCATGAGCAGATAGCGTGGCCCCTCTGACCTTGAGAAACCAATTATTGTACCCGTGGCAGTTAGGAACCAGGGAAGTGCAGCTTTCAGAAATCTCTCCTACAGTAACATGAAAACCACCAGGAGGAGGAACATTCATTGGGTTTGGGGGTACAAAGCTTTGAAGCTTTTAATTCAGAGGGAGAGCTGAAACCATCTGAGTGGTGGGACTGGAGTGATAGGGAATAATAGAGGAACGGTGGGGTTGTTGAAGTAAGAAGCCGTGATCCTGGGAACAGGAACTTCCAGGGGTTTGGGTTCTTCCCAGGATATGGGATTGAGACTTCTCTTGGGGCTAATGCAGCCTTAACATATGTGTAATTCTGTCAAGCTAGAAAATTCCAATGAATTCATGAATAAACACTGCTTCTAAAGATGTCCAGGCAATCTACTCCAGATTGTGCTCTGCATTTCCCTTTGCAGAAATGGCTTTGGGAAAGGAATTGTACCCAAAAACATCTGAAATGTCACTTTTATTTCCCAGTGCATTATAATCCACCCGAGGGGCAGTTTTGATAAATTGATTAAATATGTCAAATGTCTTTAATAGTGAAAAATTGCCCAGTTAACTGCCTTTTAGTGTCTGTGATGAGGGTTACTCTGCCCTAACCTAGTGTGTTTTATTTTTGCTCAGGGTGATATGGGATTACCAGGAGCAAAGGGATCTGTAAGTACAACAAATAGCCCTGTATTAGAGATACAGTTGATGAGACAGATGGTTTTATAATTTCACAAACCAAACATAAATATATATGAATAATTAAAAATAGATTTATATAAATGCAAGAAAAGTGTATATAAATATAAAAACATATTAATATATATACCATCTCTAAAAATATATCTCACTCTTCAATTGCATGAGTTCTAACTGCATTTCTTCTCTTTACATTTTGAGTTAGTATTAAAAATGAGTTTGCTTTGGTGAGGGGTTTTTGTCCTCAGTTCTAAGTGCCATAGAAAAGAAGCTATGTTTTTTAACAAACCTAACAGCTATTCATTTATTTATTGCTTTGAAGGAAGTTTACCCCATGTCTTTGATCGGTAGGGTGTTGCATAGAAAGGTTTAGTGCAGCCTGTGATCTTTACAGCTCTGAAAGCAGAAGCATTTACGGCCCAGATCATCATCATCTTGTTTTTGTGCTGGCTTTGATGTGGAAGGTGAGCAGCAGCCTGTGTGTCACCCAGAAAGGAGGATTTGAGCAGAATGTATTCACTGCAGGATCGCTCCAGAGGGAGATTGCTTCTGCAGCTGGGGCTGTGATGCCAACAGAGCAAGGGTTCTGCCTGCAGGGACTGAGTCTGGCCTAACAGAATGAACCGAGCTGGTGTTCTCAGTGGCCTGTGTGACTTTGGGGATGAGCAAGTGCAAGCTAGAGTGTGTTTACTGAGAGCATGAAGAGGAGAACAGAGGATAAATCCACAGCTTTGTCCCTTAGATTTTTAAAATCCCCTCGTCTCGACGAGATCCTTGAGTGGTTCTCATCCTGGGGAGTGCATATGCAGGGATAGGGAATCCACCAGGCCACCTGGCAACTGATGGCCTCCTGGTTGTACAGTCCAGTTCATGAGGGGGCTTTTTCTGTCATCTCAATATATCTCCTGAAGGATGAGGTTCAGGTTTTCTTCTGCCAGGGACAGCAGTTAGCTGCCTGAGATGCACCGCAGACAGAACTGAAATGGTTCCATCTTGTGGATTTAGCTGATACCACAGCAGAGCAGTTTGTTGTTGAGCCTCTCATTCAGCAGATGGGTTGGCTTTTTCCCCCTCAGTAGGTTTAGGAAGCCACAAGCATGTAGGATTTTTTTCTGCTTGTTTGGGGTTTTGTTGTGGTTTTTGGGGTTCCTTTGGCTTTTGGCTGTTCTCTCCTTTGTTAGTACCACTGTTGATTAATAGCAGCAAGATACTGAATTGTACTGAAAGTAACTTAGAGCTGCCTGTTGGCATCGTGTCTCACTGCAGAGTGTTTTATTGCTTTTAGGAGGTCTACTGGAGCAGAAGCTGTAGCTGTCTTTACTGAATGCACTTCAGTGCACGTATTGGTGTAGCTGTATTAATCCTTTCATTTCCTAGGGGTGCCTTTTATTTCCCAAATGCTTACACCAGTAAAACAGGTCTTTGTACCACTTCCCTGAGGAAATAAATTGGCCCCTGTTCAGGCAGTTTGTCAGCATCAGTTTGTGTGAGGGAGTTCTCCTCTCTCTCTTTTGCCAGAACACTGGAGCATAGGTGTGCAGTGTGTAGTGAGCCCTGCCCTGGGCAGATGTAAAGAGAGCAAAATGCTCATACTAGCTCATACCTGGTACTCTGTACTGGAGGGCATGAAAGGTATTGGGAGCAAGCAGGGAGCTGGAATTTTTGTAGTGTAAGGAGCACTTGCTGTCTAGCAAAGTTGCTTGTGACTCGTGCAAGGAGTAGAAACTGAATGTAGGAGACCTATTCCTTGAGAAGAAACAATGGGATGTTCTGTTGGTGTGGATGCAATGCTCCTCTTCTGACAGAGTGTTTATTTTGCTATTTCTCCTCTTTCAGTAAGGAACAGACCCCTTTTTGTTTAGAAACCACATAACTGCTGACTCCAATCAGAAAGCAGCTTTTCTGCTGCGTCCCAGCATTCACAGACCAGCACTTGCCAGCAGCTCCTGTCACCAGTTAGGTCTGTCAGAGTGAGTCTAGTGCTGGCACAGCAGTTCACTGAGATTCCTCTCTTTCATTGACAGGTTGGTAATCCTGGAGAGCCTGGTTCCCGCGGGCCGGAGGGAAGCCGTGGACTGCCTGGCATGGAAGGGCCACGAGGCTCACCGGGACCACGAGGCTTGCAGGGTGAACAGGGTGCCCCAGGGCTGCCTGGCAGCCAGGGTCCAGCTGTAAGTGCTGTTGTCATGCAGCTGGTCTCTTTCCAATACTTAGCTGTCACTCACACCACTCCTCTTTGCTCTGTTTTGGGTTTTTTACATAAGGAGTTGTACAGACATGTAAACCCCAGAGCTGGACACACACTGCACCTCACAACAGACCAGAGAAAACTTAGGAGTTTACTCAGTTCATAGAACCATTCAGGTTGGAAACATGCTTTGAAATCACAAAGCCCTACTCTACTAAGGTCACCACCAGACCAGATCTCGAAGCACTGCATTTAAACAATCATTAAACACATCCAGGGATGGAGACTCAACCCCCTCCCTGGGCAGATGGTTCCAGAGCCTGACTACTCTTGCTGTGAAAAAAAGTTTTCTCATGCCCAGCCTAACTCTCCCCTGATGCAGGTTGAGGCCCTTCCTTCTTGTTCTATCACTAGGGGTCTGTGAGAAGAGATCAGCACCCACCTCCCTACAGTGTCCCTCAGGTAGTTGTAGGGAGTGATGAGGTCTTCCCTCAGCCACCTCTTCCTCAGTCTAAACAGCCCCAGTTCTCTCAGCCTGTCCTCAAGGCCCTTCACCAGCTTTGCTGCCCTTCTCTGCACCCACTCCAGCACCCAAATGTCCTTCTGGTATTAAGGTGCCCCAAACTGCCCCCAGTACTCGAGGTGAGGCCTCACCAGCGCTGAGTATGGTGGAACAGTCACTTCCCAACTCCTGCTGGCCACACGATTGCTGGCTCATGCTCAGCCACTGTCAGTCAGCACTGCCAGGTCCCTTTCTGCCAGGCACAGTTAAATTCCTTCGTAGCACCTTCTGTGGGCAGTGTTTTGGATTCCTGCTGAAAGCAGTGTTGGTGCCACACTGGTGTGTTACTTACTGCTGAGCAGGGCTTACACAGTCCAGCCCTTGTCTGCTTCTCACGCTCCTTTGCCAGTGAGTAGTTAGGAAATGCACAAAATCTGGGGGGGGACGTGGCTGGGACAGCTGACCCCAAGTGATTCAGTGGATATCTCGTTCCTTGTGGCATTATGCTCAGGGATGAGGTTGGCAGGGACTGGCTGGGCATCAGTTAGTTTGTGGTGACAAATGGCATCCCTTGTCTTTCTTGGGGTTTATTTCTCACTCTTATTTCCCTCCTCTTTTCCATACAATTTAAAAAGTATTATTAACAATTATTATTAGTAGTAGTAGTAGTAGTATTCTTCACATTTTTTTCTTTATTAAACTGTTTTCTCACTTTTTAACCTTCCTACCTACATCTGTGAGAGATGTGGTGCTCAGGTGCCAGCTGGGCTTGAACCATGACAACTGGCCATCATTTTACTTATCAAAAGGACTTGAATATAAACTGGAGGATTTAAAACTTGCCTTTTTGTTTTTGATCCTAGGGAAAAGAGCCAACTGATCAGCACATTAAGCAGGTTTGCATGAGAGTCATGCAAGGTAAATATGCTAAGAGCTATTGGATGCTTCCTGTGTGTTTGGATCAGGGGAATCTCCTGCTGTGGAGGAAACCAAGCCTTTGCTGCTCTTCTCCAGAACAAATAGCTGTGTCCCAGCACGGGACCTGGTGCAGCATCTTCCCACGTGTTGACCAGGCACAGTGTGAGAGAAGACCATGAGAAAGATGTCCCTTATTGACCAGTGCTCTGCAGCCTCGTGGGGCTGCTGTCGATTCCACACTCTCACTGCAGTAACCAGGCCATGGACTGGAAGATTTTTATGAAGCAAAACTTCTCAGTAGTCATCACTGATGATACTGCCCAGCAGGGTGTTCTTCCTGAACACTCTTTAAATAGAATTAAAAGGCCTTTTAATTCAAAGACACAGTGATATTGATAAAGATTAGAGTGAAATAGACAGGATGCTTGAATTTGTTCATGACCATCAGAATTAGCAGTGACAGGAAAGGTGTGAGGGACATCAGACTGTTCTCACTTCATCCCTCTTCTCAAGAGCCTTGGTAATTGTCAGTGCTGTTACGTGAAAAAGATAAGGAGTAAAAATTCCAGCGTTCCTCTGGAACATTGTCAGCTCCCAAGCACCTCACACGTCTGCTGGCTACAGTTCCCTTTTCATGTTGGATCCTTCCTCCGCCATCCCCTCTTCTTCCCATCTCCTTAATACACACTGGTTGTGGACATGGAACAACTAGCCTTGCCAGGTCCTGCAGGCTCTCTAGCAGCTCTTGTGTGAAGATGTGTGGGGCTCTGTCCATGGAGAATTGTTTCTGAGGCGTTCTTGGAGGATGGATTTGCGGTCTAGAACAGAACCATCAAGGAAAGAGAGGACTGCTCTCCTTCTGTTACAGCATGGACTGCAAGAGGAGAGAGTACTAGGGAACAGCTTAGACCAGCCCAAGGAGTGGCAGGTGGATCCTGTGCCTAATGCAGAGCACAGCTCCTGCTGCTTGACCTTGAGGAAATATAAGTGTAGAGTGTTCACTTAGCTCACCAGAACCACTTTGAGGGGTTCTTTCCTCTGAAAGAGAACATCTGCACTTTCCAGACACAACTAGGTGACTGTCCTTGTGCTTTTCAGATGCTCCTTGCAAAGACTGATCTTGGCAAGATTAGCAGGTAGTAACTGCAGAGAGAGAGCCCTGCTCTTCAGGAGGCAGCAACGGCAGGAGTATGTTTTCTTACTAGATGGTTGAAGTTGAAAGGATACAGACATTTATGATGGCATTTCTAAATAAATCAATTCAAGTCATTTCAGCCAGCTGAAGCCTAGATCTTAAAAAATTGAGAAGGACCAGCTTTCACAGTTTGCCTGTGCAGTTTGCCACAGGTGATACTAAGATAGTACCTTGGATGTAGTAATCTTGGCTGTTTGCACCTAAGGCATGTGCTGAACATCATTCCCTTGTTTCTGTAGCAAAGCAACACAGGTTCTGCAGGGGACATGGGCATCTCTCCATTCAGGTCCACTTACTGCTGCCTTGTGTGTTCCTGTTCTTGCAGAACAACTAGCCCAGCTGGCAGCCAGCCTTAGGAGACCAGAATTCGGTGCTCCCGGTCTTCCTGGCCAACCAGGGCCACCAGGTGCTCCTGGGCCTGCTGGTGAAAATGGCTTTCCAGGACAGCTCGGCCCCCGTGGCCTGCCTGGCCTCAAAGGTCCCCCGGGTGAGATCGGCCGTAAAGGTCCTAAAGGTAAGAATTCTATAACTGGCTGTAACCTGAGCTGGTTCCTGTTGCCCCAGTGGTTCATTGGCCTCCCCTCAGCAAGGGTTGTTCATACATCTGGACTTGGTCATCACATCACTTATGCGGTGTGAGGGAGGACAAGCATCTGCCTTGAACTAGAGGTGAGCAGCTGAGTCAGATTCCAGATGCTGAGTCAGATTCCAGATGCTGAGTCAGATTCTCCCTCTCACAGACTAAAGGGTTTCATGGTTTTCATTTGATAAAGAGTTGCAGCAAAGCTTTTCCTCCCTCCGCCGTCTCTGCTTGTGTGCCTGCCTCACTGCCACAGGACCTGCCCTCCCTAAAGCTGACCCCAGTCAGATTTATTTGCTAATCTCTAGCCAGTTTTTCAGTATCACCCCAGTTTCTCACATCACAAGTGATTGATTACAACTCACTTCTTATTTGGGCAGAAGACTTGAGCCATTCAGCATCGCTGCACCAGGTACCACAATCTCTTGAGTTTTTGGACAGGACAAATCCAGAACCAAAATGACTTAGCCTGTGCCTTCCAGCTGTAGAAGAATCCCTTTTGTTCCTCACTGCAAAGTCCCATAGTCCTCCTGCTCAGTCTAGTGGCTGCTGTTTATGACTGAGTAGCTATTCAGTGGTGATTTCCATTTGTTTGCTTGACACAAGTTGGATTTAAGGACTGTGTTTCTGCACAGTGCTGGTCTGTCGCTGGGTTCCAGGGTTCCAGGAACTCCTGCTGCTTTCATTTGATGCAGTGTCTGTGTTCACAGAAGCCACCAGAGATGGGGACGTGAAGGATGTGCTGCGTTTGATGCAGCGCACAGGAGGCTGCCCTGTGGTTAACATTAACCCCCCCAAACCCCAAAGCAAACCTAAAGAGCATAAAACCCCCCCAACAAGCGAGAGGCTTTGTTTGCTTCCACGCTCGTCACCGGATTTTGCGTTGCCTTACAGCAAAACTTGAGACACAACTACAGAGACAAGGAGTGGTGACTGCTTTCCTTTGCAAGAGCTGTGGTGAGGGCACGTGCCAGGCAATCAGGAGAAATCCCAGTGCTTCCTGCCGAACGCCTGGAAGTTACTGGAGTGGCACAGAGGGCGCAGCCATGAACCCACTGTCCCCATCTGCTTGGGAGTTAGTTACCCAGCAGCTCTGTTTGCAAAGGCTCAACTTCGTGTCCACAAGGTTGTGTGAACTGTAAAGCTCCCTCCCCTGGTGCCCTGTGTGTGTTTTCTGTTGAAATGTGTTTGGTTTGGGCCGGGGGCACTGGTGGAGTCCCCATCCCTGGAGGTGCTGAAGGACAGCCTGCCCGTGACCCTTAGCACCCTGGTCTGGCTGCTGTGCTGATGTTAGGTCATGGGCTGGTCTGGATGAGCTCAGAGAGCTTCTCCAGCCTCAGTAACTCTGTGATTAGTGCTGTCTCTTGTGCTTATCTCTCCACAGCTCCCTCACTCTCTGCTCTGCCACTCCTAGGGAAGTCACAAACCTCTCTGTCTGATCCCAGCTTTTCTCACTGCAAGTGCAAGGGCAAAGCAGAGCCCAGCCCAGTGTTACTGAGCAGACATTTGGACCTTTTGAAACAACACAATCCAAAGTTTATTGAGATGTTGGTTAGGGGTGGCTGTGGGGTCTAATAGCAGTGCACACAATCAAAGCTCTTTGGTTTGCTTTTACGAACAGCTTGTGCTCATATCCATGATCCTGGAATCTGTGCAGGTCAGCTCCCCTCTTCTGCTCCGTGCTGTCTCAAGGACCAGCCCTTGAGCATGTTTGCAGCTTGGCTGAAGCAAAAGCCCTTGGGCAGTGCCCCCAGTTTGTATTCCAAAAGAAGCCTGTATGCTTCTGTGAGTTGGAGTCATTTCTGTTGTGGGCACTGCGGCCCGTTTCACGTGATGCTTACTGGTCAGCTCCAGATGGGTCAGGTTCTTCCTTTCCCTCCAACACATCCACATCTGGGTGTAACTCCAGTGAGGGGAAAAAACCCAAACAAATCCCACACACTTCTCAATGACCTGTGTCAGGACATCATCTGAAGGTGCTGAGAATATCTACAGTTGCGTGAATCCTCTGTTCTATCAACCATTCACCTCTGGGAGGGAGCTGTCCTGAAAGTTGTGTCACAAGCAGCCTGTGACTCTAACGTCTCATGAATTTGTTCTAGGTGAACCAGGAGAAAGAGGAGAGAGGGGATTTCCAGGCAGAGGACCGAAAGGTTACCCTGGACCAAGAGGTCTTCCAGGTAAGTATGAGTAGGGTGAGGATAAGGAAGAAGAGAGTACAAGTGTATTCAAAACTGATACCTCAGGCTGCCTTGATCAGATAAAAGGTGTTTGTTAGGTGATAAACTTCCAGATAAGAGTATTTCTTAGTTTTTACTTCATAGGCAAAGGTACTACAATCACAAATGAGAACTGGTAGCTCAAGAACTCCCACCCCTTAGATCTTAGTGTAGAAAGATGAGGGGTAAAAAGAGGCAATCCTACTTAAGTATTAAAAATTGCCCTTTTTAATATCACAGTATTATCAAGGTTGGAAGAGACCTCATAGATCATCAAGTCCAACCTGTCACCACAGAGCTCAAGGCTAGACCATGGCACCAAGTGCCACGTCCAATCCTGCCTTGAACAGCTCTAGATTCAGAACTGTATAGACAGTAAAGCAGAAAAGGCTGCGAATCCCAGGTTGTCTCAGTGTCAGCCACAGCAGCCCTCAAAAACTTTCCATTCATAAATCAAAGCTTTTCCAAGTATAATTCACCTTTATTTTTCTGTTAATTAACTGCACTGTTGGACCCCTGCAAGGGTCATCTAGACCCATTTGAAGGCCCCTTCCCATGCAAAGCCTTGTAGGATTCTCTAACAGGGGTCCAACAGATTGTTGCTTCTCCCAAATTACTAAGGATACGATGATGGCCTCAGGTTGTGTCAGGGGAGGTTTAGACTGGATCATGGGAAGAAGCTCCTGAGGGAATGGCTGGGCACTGGAACAGGCTGCCCAGGGAGGTGGTGGAGTCCCCATCCCTGGAGGGGTTTAAAAACGGAGTAGCTAGAGCACTTGAGGCCGTGGTCTAGGGGTTAGAGAGCTGTTGGGCAGAGGGCTGGGCTTGATGATTCTATAAATGCAGCACAACTGGCCCCTAGTGACCACTGAATGAGAATAGGCGTGGGATTTCCATCAGCACCTGGCTGGGCACGCTGCAGTGGCTACCTGTCAGCAGGAGCTACCAACGTTTGTGCTCATTGAGCCATTCAGGTTGGAAAAGCACCTGGAGATCATCAAGTCCAACTGCTAACCGTACTTAGCCGTGTTCACCCCTGGACCAGATCTCTGAGCAAGATCTAGCAGTCATCTCTGTCCTAAAAATGGGCACAGCACCCTTCCACAAAGGAAGAAAGTCAGTTGCTATCCCAGTACCTAGGACATCTGCGAGTTGCCCTTAGAAGGGTGTCACTGGAAGAGGCTTCCTGCAAGTGACTGGATTTAATCTCTTCCTTGAGGTTTTAGAAGTGAAGAGGTGCTTCAGTGCTCAATAGTCCTACTGTACGTGTCTGAGGGGGGAGCAAGTTCCTAATAGGTCTCTTTGCAGAGCTGTAACTCCAGAAGAGTGAGTAGCATAGAAATCTTCATAGGCATCACCAACAGGGTTGTCTGCACTGCTGCAGTCAGTTTTAATAGCAGTACCAGTATAACTGGAGAGCACTGGGACTGGAATTCCATTGCTCTAGATGTGTAAACACATGCCTATCGTCCATTACAGGAAAACTAGTCCTGTAAGTTGTGCCAGGGGAGGGTTAGGTTGGACATCAGGAGAAGTCTCTTCCCTGACAGAGTGGTCAGGGGTTGGAACAGGCTGCTGAGGGAGGTGGGGGAGTCACCATCCCTCGAGGGGGTCAAAAACAAGTAGATGTGGCCCTAAGGGAACAGGGTTTAGTGGGCAGGGTGAGTTTGGGGTGATGGTTGGAGTGGATGATCTTGGAGGTCTCTTCCAACCTGAATGATTCTACCCTACTGCTCTCAGTGCATTACCAGAGAGGTGGCTACTTAGAAATAGTAAGAAGCCATCTTCAAGCAGCTTTGAAGAGCAGAATGTTCAGTGCAGCTACCTGAGTGCTGGGTAAGTCACGTGCTGCCAAGTTTTAGACCTGCCTCCACTTTTTCAGGTGAACCAGGCAAAGCCAGCTACGGCAGTGAAGGCCGCGACGGTGACCGAGGTCTTCCTGGTGTGGCTGGTCAGCCTGGGATTCCTGGCCCTCCTGGCCCTCCTGGCCCTCCTGGGTACTGTGAGCCCTCATCTTGCAGACTGGAAGCGGGACAGAGGGCTGATAAGAACATGAAAGGGCCATGAACAGGCAGCACAAGGGCCACAGAGCGTCGGCAGCAATTTACCTCCTGCACAGAGAGCTGAGAAAAAGAAAGGAAGGAAAAACACGATGAAGGAGAAGCCTGTCAGCCAAGCCTCCTGCAAGGTGTTTCCAACACTGGTTGTACATGTTCGTTCTGGCCAAAGGTGTGTTTAGCACCCAAGCTGGAGCACTGGTGCTAACAGAAACACACAGCTGGTGTCTTCTGGCTCTTTCTCCTGTCGCGGGGGAAAAGGCACTTGTCTGGTTTTATTTTTATAGCAATAAAGAGTTTGTGAGTTTGTGATTTGCCCTCCTCCCCTACTGAACTCCTATGTACCACGTCCAGCGGAGTAACACGTCTTCAGCCATCAAATAAAAAAGGAACAGTTTATTTACTTCTGTTGTAGGAATGTTTATGCTTGGAAAATGATTTCCACATCACGTCGTGCACAGCCCTAGCGTCAGGAGGGTGCATACAGGACACGCTCAGCATCCTCCGACTCTTCATCCCGTTGCAGGAACACCCTTGGGAGGCTTCTCTTAGGAAAACCCACCGCCCCTGACACCTGGTGTGGTGTAAATCTCTGTGAAGGTAGGATCACTGGCTTCCTGGTGGTGTGGAGTACCTCTGTCCTTTTCTGCTCCAGTTTGTGTGGGGTTTGTCATTTCTTGCGGTGCCTGGTCCCGCTGGCTGCAGTCTGCGTGAAATTAAAGGGGACTTCTCACTCTCAAGGGAGTTTTAAGCCCTGGAAGTGCAAAGGATTGCAGTGGGGATTACAGGAGTCGAAGGAACAGCAGTGGGGATTACAGGAGTCAAAGGAACAGCTGTGGTTGTACAAACCCCAAATCGTGTTTCACCCCTGCAGGTGGATTTGGAAGTCTGTGTGGGTGCAGTCAGTAGCAGTAACCAACAACTGACAGACAGCCCTTAGACATCCTGAGGTGCCTACTGCAGAGAAACTCAAGTTTTAGAGGAACTGTGTTTGGGTCCTTCCTGTATAAATTAAACTACTGGGGGTAAAACTTGTCTCCCCTGTACTGGGCACTGGAGAGGCCTCCCCTGGAGTACTGGGGGCAGTGCTGGGCCACCCACTTCAAGAAAGAGATTGAGGGGATGGAGTGCGTCCAGAGGAGCAACAAGGCTGGGGAAGGGACTGGAGGGAAAGGCTGATGAGGAGAGGCTGAGGGAGCTGGGGATGCTGAGCCTGGAGGAGACTTGGGGACCTTCTCCCTCTCTCCAACTCTCTGAAGGGAGGTTGTGGTCAAGTGGGGGTCAGACTCGTCTCTCAGACATCTAGCACCAGGATGAGAGGGCAGGGCCTGAAGCTGCCAGGGTAGGGTTAGGTTGGATGTTAGAAAGCCCTTCCTCATGGACAGGGTGATCAGACCTTGGAAAGGACTGCCCAGGGCAGTGATGGAGACCCCATCCCTGGAGGACAAGCATGAACCCAGGAAGGAATAGCTTCTGTGCACAGAGAAAAGGAAATCATTTGGAAACACCATCCTGGGAATGATGCTGCTCAAAAAGAAATTACAGAACTGAAGAAGTTCTGAGTGATGTGAGGAAAGGTAAAGGGCAGACAGTTGTGCTCTTGTCAGGAAAACAGAGCACAGCAGGTTTGCAAGGGGACTGCTCCAATCCTTTTAAAACATGTGTCCTTACCTTGGGAGTGTTGAAGACCAAGGCTGTTCATATGGGAAACATTAATAGAGGAATTAATGGATTCCCTGTCAAGCAGGGTTAAGCACTCTGATAGAGAAGCAACTTCAAATCTCTAATCAAGGAAGTGCCAGAGAGGGGCAGCTTTTGCGTGGGAAGCTTCCTCATATCAGCTTTCACAGGGGTTTGCTGTTGGCACTGAATCACAGAACATTAGAGATTGGAAGGAACCTGGAAAGGTCATCCAGTCCAATCCCCCCCACCACAGCAGGATCACCTAGATTGAATTGCACAGGAACACATCCAGGTGGGTTTTAAATGTCTCCAGAGAAGGAGACTCCACAATCCCCCTGGGCAGCCTGTTCCAGTGCTCCATCACCCTCACTGGGAAGAAGTTCCTTCTCACATTTATATGGAACCTCCTCTGTTCCAGCTGTCCCATTGCCCCTTGTCCTACCATTAGATGACACTGAGCAGAGCCTGGCTCCATCCTCCTGACACCCACCTTTCACATTAATGAGGTCACCCCTCAGTCTCCTTTTTTCCAAGCTCAAGAGACCCAGCTCCCTCAGCCTTTCCTCAACAGGGAGAGGTTCCACTCCCCTCATCATCTGAAAGGTCGACACAGGAAGCTGCACAGTTTCTCAGTTCCCCCAGTTAGTCCAGCTCAACGTACCAGTTCTCAGGCTGGGAGTTGGATTATTTGATGTGGTTAGAAGTCACTCTTCATGATAAAGATGATTCTCTTCTGGTTCAGAAGACTGGTTCAGAGCCTTGTACATTATTTAAACCTGGCATATGGACTGCACAATGCACCCTGAGCATCAAGGACTGTCTAGCAACACGGGGGATGTGACTTGACGTTAATGTGAACGGTTGTTCCTCTTCTCTAACCAGCAAAACAGTCCTTAAAGCTGTACCCAGGAGCACTCAAGTTCCCTGTGGCTGCAGGTGAGAAGGAAGGCAGGCTTAGTGCTTCTCTTGAAAGAGTTAAGTGCCTTCAGTTCAAGGAATTCACTGATAAGTTGGAGCAAGTTCAGGGGAGGGTCACCAGCAGGCTGGGTCTGCAGCACTTTCTGTCTGAGGAGGCAGGAGCCAGCAGGGCTTGTTCAGCCTGGGGAAGAGATGGCTTCGGGGGCCCTACCAGCAGGCTGTGATGGAGCCAGCTGAGCATGGCACAAGGAGATAGAGCAGACATCAAGGGAACAGGAGGCCCTGACTGCATGTATTAAAGAGAAGGACAGTGTAAGGGGCGTTGAGCAGTGGAGCAGATGGACAGGTTTAGATAGGTTTTGTAACCTCCATTGTGAGAACAACTTGGTTTGGATTCATTGCGACCCTGTTCTGAGCTGGAGATTAGACAAGGAAGGTTCAGATAGGGAGTGACTCTTGGGATGAGTCAATGCTTAGTGCCACTCACACAGCTTCTGTATGTAGATGGAAGAGGTCATTTTGGTTAGAGGGCTGGAACCCCTCTGCTATGGACACAGGCACCTCTTCAGCCTGACGAGGTGACTCTGAGGGGACCTTGCAGCAGCCTTCTAATCTGTGGAAGGGGCCTGTCAGAAGGCTGTTCACAAGAGCAGGGAAAGACAGGACAAGAGACATGAAGCTGGAAAAGGGCAAACTGAGGCTGGACAGGAGGACAGAGGTCTTGAATAAGGCTGGAGCACCTCCCCTATGAGGACAGGCTGAGCAAGATGGGGTTCTTCAGCCTGGAGAAGAGGAGGCTCCCAGGTGACCTTCTAGCAGCTTTCCAGTAGCTGAAGGGGGGGCTACAAGAAAGCTGAGGTAGAGCTGTTGGCACAGGTGGTAGCGAGAGGATAAGGTGAAAGGGTTCCAGACTTGAAGAGGGGAGATTGAGGTTGGACATGAGGAACAAATTCTTTGCTGTGAGGGTGGGGAGATGCTGGAACAGGTTGCCCAAGGAAGATGAGGCTGCCCCATCCCTGGCAGTGTTGGAGGCCAGGTTGTGTGGGGCCCTGAGTAACCTGCTGTAGTGAAGGTGCCCCTGTCTGTGCAGGGCAGTTGGAACTGGATGGTCTTGAAGGTCCCTTCCAACCCTGGCCATTCTATGATTCGATGAACCTGAGGGTGGGGGATCCCTGGAACAGGCTGCTCAGAGAGGTGCTGGAGGCCCCATCCCTGGAGCCATTCGAGGTCAGGCTGGATGGGGCTCTGGGCAATCTGTTCTGGTAAGTGATGGCTCTGCTTGGTGTAAGGGAGTTGGACTAGATGCCTTTTGGAGGTCCCTTCCATCCCAACACAGTCTGTGATTCTATGTTTCTGTGGTTACTCTCAGCAGCTGCACCAGATGTTGGCTGGGCGGGCAGTAAAACAAAGCAGCATCGTAGAGAGGAAGAGTGGATTGAGGTTACAGCTGCTGGCTTCAAAGTTTCACCGTGTGGGCCTTTTGGTCTGTGGTGGCAGAGCAGCGGTTACACCAGCACTTGTGGCTTCAGAGAGCAGCAAATTCTTTTCCTTTCTGCTCCTTCTGTCCTGTCTTACACAAACCTCAGAATGTGGCTACAGAGGAGCAGCAGAGAAAGAAATCTCAGTGGGTTGACATGAGCAGAACCCAGTGAGCTGGAACAGAGGAGGTGCCATATAAATATGAGAAGGAACTTCTTCCCAGTGAGGGTGACAGAGCACTGGAACAGGCTGCCCAGGGAGGTTGTGGAGTCTCCTTCACTGGAGATGTTTAAGACCCACCCGGATGTGTTCCTGTGTGACTTGGTCTGGGTGGTCCTGCTGTGTCAGGGGGATTGGACTGGATGATCTTGCGAGGTCCCTTCCAATCCCTAATGTCTGTGATTCTGTGATCCTGGGCGAGAAATTCCCGTGAACTGGGAGGAATCTTTCCTGGCAGTTGGCTTTTGGGGGGCGTTTTCCTCCTGCCCCACCAGAGGGACCCCACAGCACAGCTCTCCAGAGCCAGACCTGCCCGATCCCACACGGGTTTCAGCACAGCGAGAACTGCGGGTTGCTGTGTTTTCACGATGATTTCTTCGGGAAAGCCCGATTTCGTCTAAAATGCTCTTTGTTCTCTCAATTAGCAACTGGGGCACTTCCAGGCTGAGTGTTGTCGTTCAGAAAGAGAGGGGTAACCGCGTTACATCGGGGCATCTTTTCACCTGCGCCTTCCCCTCTCTGCGGTTCTTACTTGTTGCCTGATAAGGGAGGGGGAGTTTGCACAGAGCTGCCCCTCTCTCCTGCACTGGCAGATGTCAGTGCCTGGTCTCATTCTTCTACTCCAGTGATACCTGTAGAAATAGATCAGCGAGGGGTAACCTGCTTTTGCCTGGTCACCTTCTACAACCAAGAGATCTCTGAAGACAACTAGGGGGAGAGACATTCACCCAGGGCAGCTGCATGACCAACCACAAAGTGTCCTCAAGGCCATCTGATTCATTCTAACCCTGAGTGACTGTGTGACTTGGTCTGGGTGATCCTGCTGTGGCTGGGGGATTGGACTAGATGATCTTTCCAGGTCCCTTCCCATCCCCTATGATTCTATAACATCTTCCTGCAGTAGAAAATCACACCCCAGACAGGCGTGAGGGCCAGGGCAGCCCAGTTAGCTGGTCAGGACCACAAGCAGGTCCAAAACTGGAACCATGGTCCAATTCTTGACTGGATTCAGAGAAGACACCTAAAAGCCCATGGGAAGTTCACCCCTCAGTGATCATCGGATGCCACTAGAGACCACCAGAGGTCTTTCAAAAGACCCTACAAGGATGCAAGTAGTTTGAACAACGACTGTGCTCAGTTCATTGGCTCGAACACTTACTATGAATTTTTTATTTAACACCTGAAGTGCTGTGGGAGCAGTTAATGGCCAGGAAAGTAGTGATTTCTGTGATTCTTCTACATCTCTTTTTCTATCTCCCTTCTCTAGTAGCAGTAGGTACATGTCTGTGCTGGCGTAGCTCTCACCTTCTTTTACCAGTTCTGTGTTTTACATCGTGTTTTCATTTTATTTAGAAGTCTTCTGTGGTAAAATTAGGTGTTTTGCATCTTACCACAATCACAGAATGACTGAGGCTGGAAAAGCCCTCTGAGCTCATCTGGCCCAGCCCAGGATCTAACATCACCACACTGGCCAGACCAGGACACTAAGGGCCATGGCCAGTCCGTTCTTCAACACCTCCAGGGATGGGGACTCCACCACTGCCCTGGGCAGTCCCTTCCAGGGTCTGATCACCCTTTCCATGAGGAAGGGCTTCCTAACATCAACCTAACTCTTCCCTGGCAGCTTCAGACCCTGCCCTCTCATCCTGGTGCTGGTTGCCTGGGAGAAGAGCCTGACCCCCACCTGATGACATGGAAGTGATTGGTTAGGAAATAGTTCTCTCTTTATTTTTGAGCAGAATAACAGGGGATGCAGTAAACTCAAAGGGAAGGTAACACCTGCAGGAGCAGGGACTGCTTGGCTAAGCTTCCTGAGCAGTACAGAGTTCGGGAAAGATGTAGCTCAGCGAGAGTTAACAATAGCTCCATGTCCACTGGGATGGTTTAACAAAGATTGGGCTTAACAGGAAGAACTATCAAGTAGCAGTGGTGTAGCCGCGCTACTACTTTATATGGTCTTGCTGGTAAAACACCCGTTACGTTAGCCCGCACCATCCAAGCATTCGCAGCTCTAACTGATGTCAGGGAGCAGGAGCGATTCCAGGGGGAAGAAACCCAACTTGGAACAAACAAACAATAAAACCCATCACTGCTTGGTGGTGAAACCCAGGCAGAAGAGAAGCTGTTTGATCCACCTCTGTTACTCAGGAGGGTAAAAGCTGAGGGTAGCCTGGATTTGTACGTGGAATTATGGCTTCTGATAGCAGGAGGGTATTTGAGAGATGGCAGCACATCCTAACCCAAAGGCTGGAGATAGATCAATTGAGAAAAACAAGGCTCATGGAAAATAAAATCACATGAACGTGGTGAGCTCTGAAACTCTTTGCCCAGGAATGGAGGAGAACCTTCAGCATTCCATGTGTTTAAACCTAGATACTTTCAAGAAGAGGAGGTACAGCTCACCTCTAAATGTGGGGTTTGACAGGAATGACCGCATGTCATCCTATGGTCCAGATGATGAACAACATCAGGCAGAAGGTTGGTGACTGTTTGTGTGACATCAGGAGGGAAAGAAGCTGCTGAAACAGGACCCTTTGCCCGACTCTGAGTGAGAACAGCATCTTCTCTGTAAGTGGTTTAATGTTCCTAAGTGGAACACGCTCCTCAGCGTGGTCCTGGGCAGCTGGCTCTAGGTGGCCCTGTTTGAACAGATGACATCCAGAGGTCATCCTGGACATCCTGCTTCCAATCTCAGGCATTCTGTGAGAAGTTTCCACGGCATCAGGCTGGAGCAGGAAGAGAAAAACAAGCGAGAAGCATGAAGCTATAGTCAAGGAAGGGTTCTTGCAGCAAAGGGAAGATCCTAACCCAAGCCTTGGTGACGACAGTTAGGACAGACTTTCTGGGAGGTCTGGTGGACTGAAACATAAATAGCACCAAAAACTCCAAGATCAACCCCTTGGCTAAATCAGAGATCCACTCTGACTCTTGTTTTAATGTCTCTGCCCACCTACCCATGTGAAATGAACCACGGAATTATGTTTCACTGATAACTCAATTTATTGCTGAATGGAAACTCTGGCTGGACTCTAAAACTGTTAACACCTCGGAAAGAACTGCCTGACATGAGAATCTTCATTATCTCAAGAACTTAGGGTTAGGATTACATCAATATGATGATGTAATAATAATAATCAATCATTTTTCTTTAAACAGGATTAACTTCTGATACTTTAACAAGATGAGAAGGAATAGAGCCAAATCCTTTTGGCCACTTTATATCAAGCGACACTCTAGTGTCTTAATTATGTCCTCTGTTTATTTCGTTTGTCTTAGTGCCCCAGCTTCTGACTCTCATATTGATGAACAGTTCAAAGACAGAGTGGGACTATAGTATTGAATTGATTTGATGTTTGGGGGTGGAGTTGTTTTACATTTTATCTCATGTGGTGAGAAGTTATGGCCTTGTGTAGGTCAGATGTGAAAGAATCTTTCCTGTCTCCAGCCCTTTTTCCTCTTGTGGGTTTCCTTTGCCTTGTGTCTCCAGCCTAGAGATTAATTGTCACAGCATCACAGAATCATTGAGGCTGGACAAGCCCTCTGAGCTCATTGGGCCCAGCCCAGGACACTAAGGGCCATGGCCAGTCTGTTTTTCAACACCTCCAGGGATGGGGACTCCACCACTGCCCTGCCCAGTCCATTCCAGGGTCTGATAATCCTTTCCATGAGGAAGGGCTTCCTAACATCCAACCTAACCCTTCCCTGGCAGCTTCAGACCCTGCCCTCTCATCCTGGTTCTGGCTGCCTGGGAGAAGAGCCTGACCCCCACCTGACTACAACCTCCCTTCAGGGAGTTGTAGAGAGAGAGAATGTCCCTGCTGAGCCACCACACAGGCAAGACAAAGGGTTGGGAAGTTTGGTGGGACGGTAATGGTAACGGCATAGAGCAAAAAGTATTTACAACTTCTGAGCCAGGTTATGACATGAAAGAAAATGTAGGAAGCTGAGGAGTTACGGCTAATTGTCTTCACGCTCTGCGACCGCCTAGAATACAAGTGGGGAGCGCTCTTCCAGAGATTATAGAATTTATCTTCTATATTCTGATAAAATCACAGGAGTGGGAGTGCTCCATCCACTGAAAACACTATCATCTCGTAGATGATCTTTAAAAAGGATTTGCACAGCTTTCCTGTAGGCCAAGAGGAGTTTGTGTTAATACAACTGTTAGGAACAGCTGCTCCGAACGTAAGTGGAAAGGGGTTGAGGGATGTAACTGAAAATTCTCCTTCAGTGATGTCTGCTACAGGCAGTGTTTGTGGAATAGTCATGTAAGTTCTCTGCACATAGAACTGGACTCATCAGACTCAAAATGCAGACTCATGGTAGTCCAAACCAGTCCCATTTACTCTGTGAACTATTTACATGGTTGTGAAAATGTGTTGTAGTAGTGGAGGGAATTTTTGCCTTTAATTTTTAGCCATAAAAGACTACAAATAGTTTAAGTGTGTAAGCCTGCCGTACCTAAAGGTTACTGGTCACACTGAACCAGTTGGAATAAACTCGTTGGATGCCCACAGATTCTACACAACCTTTAATCAGCGCAGATTCAAAACAGAAACGTAGCCATGAGGCTTCAGTTAGGGATGTTGTCACTCTGAAATCAAGGGAGAGGTTGCTGGGAACAGTTAATCCCAGATCTAGATTTACTACAGGACCTGAGAGCGCTGGTTGACAGTCGGCTGAACAGGAGCCAGCAGGGTGCCCAGGCGGCCAAGAAGGCCAATGGCCTCCTGACCTGCATCAGCACTAGCGTGGCCAGCAGGAATAGGGAAGGGATCATCTCCCTGCGCTGGGCACTGGTAAGGTCCCTCCTCGAGTTCTGGAGGTAGTGTTGGGCACCGCAGAGCAGGAAGGACTTGGAGGTGCTGGAGAGGGGGCAAAGAAAGGAAACTGGGCTGGTTAGGGAAGAACAACTCCTTCCTCAGCGCACGGGGAGCGTTCCTCCAGCAGTCTGTACCACGGGGAGCTGTGGGATGCACTCAGCCATCCCACTGATTTATGTAGCGGAGCTCAGTACCGGGAGGAACTCTGAAGCCTTGCCAGCGTTGCCGTTTGGAACTGGGCTAGTCTAACTTGGCGTACAAACCTAGGTCTTGATTGCAAGAACTCACTCTGTGGGGAAGATAAACCCTGTGTGAAGACAGATGCGTGCCTGAGGCAAGCTCTTGTTCTCTGTTACGTATTCTACTCACAGGCTTTCCCTAGTTAGAGCAGTCTTCTACTCCTGTCAACAGGTTTGGTTTATTCACCTCCTGCTTCTTCTCTAGTTTTATTCTCCAGAAGTCAAATCTTCTGTTGAAGTAAATGTTAAGGTTCCTTGAGGATCAGGGTAGCATCTCTTGTATCTGCAGAGCTGAACTCTATGAACAGTTTCTTCCTGAAATAACCTCTACTCTAAGTTCTAGGAAGTGGAAAAACATGGCAATAGGAGAGACGAGCTCGTTGTTGCTGATGAAGTCTGAGGAAGTCAGTCCTAAAACAGTTTGTGAGAGGCCTTTAACCTTTAAATAACCTGGCTGTGCAGTTTTAAGGCATGAGCAACGTTACTGCTTCCCAAACAGGTTTGAAAGCACGTCAAGCTATAATTGTTCATATTGCAAGGATTTTGATGAATAATTTCTTTACACAAAACTCACGAGAAGTGCTCCCCCACCTCAGGGAATCACAGAACTATTTGGGTTGGAGAAGCCTTCTGAGCTCATCCAGCCCAGCCCATGACCTAACATCACCCCATTGGCCACACCAGGACACTCACTAAGTGCCACAGCCACTCTCTCCTTCAACACCTCCAGGGATGGGGACTCCACCACTGCCCTGGGCAGTCCATTCCAGCTCTGACCACGCTTTCTGCGCATGGAGGTACTTGCTTCCTGATGTGGTCTGTTGCCAGAGTTCCCTCGTTTGAGGGACATCTTTGCTCCCCTTTCAGCACTGTTAAAGTTACTATAATTTCCCCAAGGCTGGGTTTCCCCAAGTTCATTACAGCTCACTCCTGTGCCTTGAAAACCTCTGACATGCGCATTGTTTCAGCAGAATTGCTGGATATGTTCCTGTGCGACGTGGTCTAGGGGGTCCTGCTCTGGCAGGGGGATTGGACTACATGATCTTTCCAGGTGCCTTCCAATCCCTGATGTTCTGTGATTCTGTGTGAATGCAGTTGTCCCAACCAGCAAATATTCCAGTGGGCAGAGAGGATCATCTAGCGAGGAAGACTCCCACACAAGGCTTTATACAATGGAATAGAAACCCCAAGCTCTAAATGCAGTGAGAAACTGTGCGGTGAAGGGTGTTCCAAACGAATCCCAGTAAAACTTGTTTGCAAGTGAAAGGCTGCTGCTTTGAAAGAGTTTGTGTCCAAGTTTACAGCCTCATCCCTTGCATGCGGGTTGTCATAAGCAACACAAGTTAAAAACTTGGGGCTAATGAGATGGAGACAAATCTGTTAGCACCACGCACACAAGAGAGAATTATTCTGCTTGGCTGGTTGGGATCTCTAATCCTGCCAAAAAAGGAACAAAGGCAGAAAGGGAGCTTTAGCAATAAAGACAAATTCTCTACAAAAATATCAGAGCGTCCCTTTGCCCCCCTCCCAATTATCTCTTCTTTCTCCCCTGCATCTTGCCTGCAACTGCAGTCTGCTGCTCGGTGGAGCTGCTCACGCTTGGCCAGGAGCTGCAACGTGCTCTTCATGCCTGTGCTAAGAATGGCTTCACACTGGACTGCCTCTCTTTTCTGCTTCTTGGCGTAACTGCTCGGCTCTTGCCTGCATCTGGGGCTAACCCTCTCCTCCGTGTGCAAGTGAGCGCTTGGGCTGCACCAGGGGCTGCTGGAGAACCCGCTACGTACAGTACGGTGTAGGGTGTACGGATAACCCGGGCCACCACACGCTTTGCTGGGGGTGCTTCTCTCCCAGTACTTCCCAGACATGGAGATGAGACACAGGCTGAGGGAGCTGGGGTTGTTCAGCCTGGAGAAGAGAAGTGTCCATCTGGGGGGGACCTGAGAGCGACATTCCAGTCCCTGAAGGGCAAACTCCTCTCTTGTCTCAACATCCTCTGGGGCCACAGCAGTGGGTAATTGTCAGCTGATCTCACCAGGTTAGGGAGTGTCCTAGTGATATCCCTGAGACTACAGAATTCTCTATGATGAGGGTCAACTCTGCATATTGGTCCCTCAGTTTCCTTTCGGACCAAGTCTCCAATAACTAGGACCCTTCTCCTCTTCTTTGTGGAGGTCATCATATTACTGAAAGACGTCTATGCGACTGTGCTAGGACCTCCGGAATAGGTTGCCTATCCTCTATATCTTTATTAGACTGGCTGTCTTCCAGGAGGGGCTCATATCTATTTCTCAGTGTTAACTGGGGAGGTGAGGCAGGCAAGGGGGTTGCTCCCCTTCTGCTATGGCCTTGCACTTGCCTCCACTCACCCCTTGTACTTGGGGTTCTGTTCTCCATCTGAGAAGTGCAGGATATAGGGGCCTCTTGATTCTGACTGTTATTTGGCTGTTGTCCAGACTGCAGAGCCTGGCTCCACCAGTCTACCTCTATTTCAGCCTCTCTAATGTTCCTGAGCCTTTCTGCTTCTGCTTGTAGCTTTTCAACCTCATCTCGCAGCTGTGCCACTCGGTTAAGCGGATAATCTACCTGCTCGCACCGTACAGAGCCTGGGAAAAGTGCAAGACTCTTGCATTCCCTGCAGCCTGTCACCTGCACAGCCTCATCTTGCTGCGGGACCTCTGTTTGGGTTCCCACATCCATGCGCAGTGGTGACTGTAGCCTGGTCTTCCTCTGCTGCCAAGTTGACACCATTTTTTATTTTGCCCCCTCGGAGGCTAAAAACGGCTAAAGCAGCACCAGCTCTGTTGCTGCTCCATGCAGTCTGAGCGTGACTTCTGGTTTCTCCGCGTTTAAAGATCCCACAGCTGCGACCCCACTGCGTTCCTTCCCAGCTTTTCCTGTGACAGATTCCAACCCCCAGCGGCTCTCTCTTAACTCACTCGAGATTCTCTGTTTAATGAGACCTCCAAATCAGCCAAAAACCTCGGTAAATAGCGTTCGGGGAATGTGCACCAGCTCTGTCGCTGCTCTGTGAGGTTCATAAATACGTGTGATGGCAGTCCCTACTGTTGAGGTCCTCAACAGTAAATCACAGAATGCTCTGGGTTGGAAGGAATATTAAGGATCTGCATGAACTACGCGCATGAACTGCTTATTTAAACCTCTGGACCACAGTATGGGAAGTGCCTGTGTTAGCTGGAGAAGGCCAGCAGTTGTTCGGTGTGGTTCTTAATTCTTCTACTTGCTGCTTTCGTATGTATGTGGAGTGTTTTGAAGCTGATGTGGCCCAAAAAAGTTATTTTTGGTTTTCTGTTTGGAGTGCTGCTATCTCGCTAAGTGCCCTTGTTTGGGGCCTATGAATCGTTACTGGTCCATGGGAAATGAAGATCCAGTTTGCATCTAGCAGTAATGAAACTCTGAGGGGCAGAAAGATTTCTTGAAAGGCTGAGCTGGATGAGGGATTACAGAGCACTGTCAGCAAGTTTGCTGCTGACACAAAGCTGGGAGGAGTGGCCGACACCACAGCAGGCTGTGCTGCAATTCAGTGGGACCTGGACAGGATGGAGAGCTGGGCAGGGAGAAATTGAATTAACTATAATAAGGACAAGTGTAGAGTCTGGCATCTGGGCAAGAACAACTCCAGGTACCAGTATAGGCTGGGGACTGAGCTGTTGGAGAGCAGTGTAGGAGAAAGGGAGCTGGGGGTCCTGCTGGCCAGCAGAATGCACCGAGGCCAACAGTGTGCTCTTGTGGCCAAAAAAGGCCAACGGCATCCTGGGGTGGATCAGAAGTGGGGTGGCCAGCAGATCAAGAGAGATTCTCCTCCTCCTCCTCTACTCTGCCCTGGTGAGACCACATCTGGAATATTGTGTCCAGTTCTGGGCCCCTCAGTTCCAAAAGGACACAGAACTGCTGAAGGGAGCACAGTGCAGAACCACACAGATGATGAAGGGAGTGGAGCATCTCCCTTATGAGGAAAGGCTGAGGGAGCTGGGTCTCTTTACATTGGAAAAAGGAGACCAAAGTGTGACCCCATAAATATGATGGATCTAGGCTCTGCTCAGTGGCATACAATGATAGGACAAAGGATAATGGGTGTAAGCTGGAACAGAGAAGGTTCCACATCAGTCTGAGAAGGAACTACTTCACAATGAGGGTGACAGAGCACTGGAAGGGGCTGCCCAGGGAGGTTGTGGACTCTCCTTCTCTGGAGACATTCAAAACCCACCTGGAGATGTTCCTCTGTGACTGTATGTAGGTGATCCTGCTGTGGTGGTGGGATTGGACTGGATGATCTTTCAAAGTCCCTTCCAATCCCTAGTGTTCTGTGGTTCTATGTGATTCTGTGAAGTGGCTGCATGTGGAAAATGTTCCACAATTCAAGGGGTTAACGCCTTCAGAACAAAATGCATTGTCATTACTAGAACTGTGTAAATCCACGTAGTACGAGTTAGTCTAGACACAGGAACAATCAGAATTTTAGACGTTTGTAGCTTTAAAGAGCAATGAGAAATGTGGTTCTTTTCAAATAACTTTCACTCCAAGCGAAGCTTTTACAAAGGGTCTTTCAGCTGAGGGTCTCACAACTTTGCTAGAAACACTGAATTGGAACTCAACACTGAAGCCTTTATGAGGTGTTTTGTCTGCAGGGGAAGAAGTGCTCCAGCGATTTGTCAGCCGTAGAATCGGGCTCTCATGCCTCACCCTACGCGGTAAGGCAGCTTTACTTCTATAATTTACAGAATGAGCAAGTGAGGAGTGCAACCTGCCTCGAGTTACACCACAAGCCCATGTGGACACGCGAGCAGATATGTCCGTAGGCTGCAATTTCCTCATGATTCCAAGCTGGGAAGAACAACTGTTTTGAAACTTAAACCAGAAAAATAACCATGCCTCTCCATGTGATTCGTTGGTTATTCTGGCTGGTTATCCTTGTTGAAATGAGGAAACGCTTTCAAACTGGGGAGGGGGAAAAGCTGACCCTGTGAATTTTGTGACTCAAAGACCAGTTGGGTTAAACTGATGTGAAGCTAATAAATTTGCGTAGAGCAGTCATTGCCTTCCCCTGGGTTCCACAGCCCCCCCACTCCGCTTGCGATGATTCTACTACAAAAGATACAGCTTGGCTATACGAGATGAAAACTCTGCTCTTTCTGTTTGCAGTGTAGCTATTTCTAGCACTTTTCCTTGTCTCTGTCCTTCGCTCTGGTTTACACCTTTAAAATGCAATATGGAGAGCTGCCACAAGCACCCTTGGAGAAGCCGGGGGAAGTGCAGCTCCACACAGGCAGCTGAGCCCAGAGCCAGTGGCAGCACTCAGTCACACCAGCTCATCTCAGACAGATGATACTACGGGGCAAGAACACTCAGGTTTGTACATGATAGGTTTTATAAGGCAAAACAAATGTCACGAGCCCGGTCTCCTTTGTAGCACCAGTGCCATAAATAGGGGCACTCTTGCAGTTACTGGGGCGGCTGATGTTTAAATTTATGATGAAGTATATAAATTTAATGACGTGTGCATACACCGAAGTGATGGAACTCGTCCCTGCTGGTGTGCTAATGTATGTCAGCGGTTTCCTGCCACTAGAAACCGCACACTTTCTCATTCAAGTGTTCTTCTCAGGCAGTTTAGGATATGGAACTGTTTGGGGTGGGTTTGTTGGAGGTTTTCTGGTGGGGTGGGAGAACAAGAAAGATGATATCTTGCTACAGGACTTGGGACACACACGTCTGATTGTGTAAAATCTGTGCCTGGGTGGCTGTTTGTCCTTTCTTGCAGAGTATTCAGTGCTCGGTGAGTGGGAGGGTCACACTCTGTGAGACTAATAAGGACAGAGCTGCATCCCCCTCCACTACTCCAGAGCCTCACTTCAGCAACTCCTTGGCTCTCCAGCAGCTCTGTAGGGGCATTCTCAGGGTTCTGGAGGACACCCTAAAAAAATCACAATTAAAGGTAAGCAGCTCATTATTTCTATTCATTACTCATTATTCCTAGTTATTACTCATGTCTGTGTAAGGAATCTAAACGTCTCCCATACACTACAGCATTCGGGGGTTGTTTTATTGGGGGTGGGATTTTTTTGGTTGGTTTTTGGGGTGGTTTGGGTTTGTTTTTTTTAAAACAGCCTTTTTAGTTTATCACTGTTTTTTCCCGTAGTAATGATGCCCTGTATAACAGAGCAGCAAGCGCTGTGGTCAGTCAGTGCTGTAGGGTCGTGCATCCTACAGTCCATCAGGGTGTCTGTAGGGGTGCGCTAAGATTTAATAGTGAAAACTCCCCGACGAAATGCCCAGCCCCACACAGCTGAACACGTTTAACATCGGGTCGCCTGTATTTACAGCTGCGCTCCACCGAGCGGCCCCCAGCCGGCTACTTCTCACGCGCTTGAGTCGCCGCACGGCCGGCGAGCAAAGCCCGGGAGTCGCGGCGGGCGCCGGGAGCCCGCCCTCCGCCCAGCGCTCCCCGCCCTCCGCCCAGCGCTCCCCGCAGCCCCTCAGCCGTTTCCCCGCAGCTGCTCCGTGCAGGTGCCGGCGGCGAAGGGCTCCCGGCCCCGCTCCGCCCCGCGGCTGCGGAGGACGCGCGGCCGGTATCTCCCTTCGCTGGGCTCGGCGGGGGCCGCAGGCGGGGCCCGTAGCGACGGAGCGGCCGGGCCCGAAGCGCCGAGGCTGGGGCTGAGGAGAGGGCGAGGGACGGGCGGTCAAGGTCCCGCCGTGGGGTCGTTGCTCGCCGCCCGTCTTCCCAGCGCCCAGCAGCCCGCGGAGGCAGCTCAGCCCCAGAGCACCGAAGTGCGGGTCCGTCCGGGGCTGCGGGGGGCTCCCGCCCCGCAGCTGCGCCGGTGCAGGGGAGCGGGAGAGCAGCGGGGCCGGTGATGGGAAGAGCCCTTGAGAAGATGAGAGCTCTGGAGTAGCGAGTCGCTGGTGCCTCTCGTGAAGCAGGTGCAGGAAATGAAGTGGTAATGCGCATCCAGCGTGGATTCACCTCGCTGCTGGTGGGGAAGCTGGCGAAGTTAATGATGGGGTGGCTGCTGTCAGCTCGCGTGAGCGGCAGAGCGGCTCTGATGAGTGATGAGGCGCCTTGCAAAAATAACCATGAAATTTGCATCATGGGTATGCGATTTACGGGATTTTTTTAATGTCAGAAAGTGCAGTTACAGAAATCCTGGGGTTTTTTTCCTTTGCATTTCATAAATTCTTGTATCTACAGCCGTGGGTTCAGCAGCAAAACTGACACCGTCTTTAAGGGATGGAAGACAGTCAGACTGTCTCCGTGTGAGATTTGAAGTGTAAACCCCACGCAGGCTGCACCAGGCACTTGAATATTCTGAAAGACAGGGAAACACTGTGTTTTGGTTTCCTTTGCGCTTAAACTCGCGTGTTGTCCTTATGCAGTTTGAAGGCTGAATGTCAGGCAAGTTCAGCTGATGGATTTCAAACAGAAAACCTGGGAGACAAAATACAGGGACATTCCTCATTCCTGATGAAGTGAAAATGTAGCCCCTTTGCTAAACGAAACTGTTGATATTTCTGTGCTGTTGATCCCAAGTTTAATAAGAGATTAGCAGGGTAAATTTGTCATTTATTCCCAAATTTACGTAAGTTTCTCCTCCCAGTTCCTTACAACAGATAAACTGTGCCCTTTGCACGTGAAAAGCAACTTCCTTGCTTCTTTCCAGTTAAGAAATGGTTTGATTGTTTTTCTGAAGGGATGAGAGGAAAAGAATAAAAAGAGGTGGTTCTGACCGTGCTGATTCTGTTTCAGTTTCGTAGGTGGTTGTTCACATGTTTCCAGGGGGAGATGAAGCTCGTTGGATCCTGCATAGTTTGGCTTTCTATGGCAGTCTTTCTCCTTCTCCCCGTTCCTGCTTCGCTGGCTCTCAGTGACCAGACAGGTACTTCCATTTTTCTTTCTCGTGACTGACTAGAGACCTGAATCTCAGCACTGACCAGATTTCATGGCAAATGAGCAGTGAGTGCTGGTAAAACCGAAACCGCACATTTTTTACTCCCCTGTTGTCTTTCTAAACTGACTCTGAATATGAAGCAGTTTCAAAGCAGCCTGTTTCCTGTGGTTGGAAGATTGATGTTTGGAAGCAGCTGTTGTTCCTGGGAGTGTTGTCCTTAGTCGAGTTACTGTACAAAACAAGATCCACCAAGTTTTGTGAGCTCTGGTGTAGAACAAAATCCTGTAGCTCTGTTAGAGAGCGCCCTGGTTGCATTAACCTGAACCACCCAACGCTCGTGTCAACCTCACCTAAACCTAACTCTGAGATCAGGTCCTAAGTTTTACAGATGTAGAGGATAACGTTCCTATTTTAAATAGAAATGAAAAGAAGGGGGTTGTGAATTTTTTAGAGAACTAAATTGATTTTTAGTGATGCTGGTTTTCCAGAAGCCTGACAAAGGGCAGCAGGAGCTTTACTACACAGCAGCTTGGGGTCTCTGCCTTGCGCGTGAAACGTAGCCATGAAAATCTCTGTAAATTTAAAATCCAAGAAGTCAATAACGAGGCTAATAAATCTTGTACTGCTCATGGAAACAAGGAATAGGAATATTGAATAAATAAATAATAGGATGGCTTGTGCGGGCTCTAAGGTAATGCATTGTGAAGAGTGTGGACTCAGAAGCTTTTGTGCCTCGTGTTTTTAGGGCAGCAAGGATAAGTGCTTTGCCGATGAATTATTCTTAACGCTGGCGAGAGCGCGAGCCTGCAGCATCACTGCCTGTCCCAGCTCGCTGCAAGAAGTACAATAGGTTGTCTTCTCCGTCGTTGTTACTTGGTGGGGTGTAGAAGGGCTGTTTCAGTAATACTGAAAGGCTGTGAGTGCAGAAGGTTCCCTAACAGGATAAATGGAGATGTGAATGTCTGTAAAACAAAATGCCACGAAGCATCGACTCTTTTCTTTTTATGCTGCTTTTTTTTCTCTCATTAAAAGATATCTTCCTAAGAGTGAACCAGTCATGAGAGCAGTGACCGAGACACTGAACTGCTCCTACAGGGAGTATCTCGCTGCATGTTACGTGGTGCTGGAAGTTTGTAGCCAGGCAGCCAGCGGGGAGATTACATTTCTCTTTCACTTGATTGCCACAAGTGGATCAAATATGGGTCAAATTGAACCACTGGGTAGAAAAGGAGAGATTGAACCTCTCCTGAGAATAACTGATGGTGTGCGATCGAGAGAGGCTTCTGCAGTTGGAGGTGACACAGGCAGATGGTGTGAAATAACAAGTAGATAGCTGCCAGCTTGAGCAGCAGCTCTGCCGGCAGCAGGGAATAAGCTCAAAGTGAAGCTTCAAGTTGGTAACAGAGACTCTCCTAGATATTTCAGGGATGGTTATGGTCCAGAAAAGAAATGCAAGTTATAGACCAGAAAGCAGGAGCTGAGAAAGGACGGAGGCTGTGCCAGCGCGCTGGTACGGGGCACAGATGTGTCTGCAAGGCTTTTAATCTGCTCTGTTCAGCTAAACCAAGTGTCCTGGGTTGGAAAGTTGTCTTGGTCTTGTTTGGTAATTTGTGGGTAGATGAATCGATTACAAATTGGAAATGCACTGAATTCAAAGAGGGAGAAATATCTTGTTTTTTTCCTTTTAAAAATTTTCTGTGGCTCATTAACTGGATCTTGCTTGATCCTTTGTTCTCTTCCATAGAATCATAGAATTATTAGGGATTGGAAGGGACCTCGAACGCAGTGGTTCTGCTTGGATCAGCAGCTGTCCTTCAGGATCTTTGGAGTTTCTTCCTTCAACAACATTGATTTCTGTCTGTGCTTGTGTGAAAGCTTTTCCAGCACAGACCGATTAGATAGGATCTTGTATTGTTGCCTTTGCACTCTGAAAATACTCATCTGGTCTACTTGAGTCTGTAGCAATGGCCTTCAAATGCAGGGAAGGGCTAGTTAAAGTTAATTTGAAGAGAAGGCTGAGGGGGAAGGAAATCTCTTGTGCACCAGAAAGGACGAACTTCGGTGCATACGGAGAGGAAAGCTCTCTGCACTGGTGCTCTGCTTATGCTTTGGGACTGAGTCTGTTGTCCTGAATAAATCCCAGTGACAGGAAAAAGCAGTTGGAAAGGGACAGAGTAAGCTGCATCTCCTTGGAGTTCTCCTTAGGCTCTGAAGGTGTGGCAGTAACCACTGAGTTCCCATCAAAAACTTCTCTCTGCTCCCTCTCTTCAAGGAGTCCTGATGTCCTCATTGTTCATCAGAAGGAAACTCTCCCTTCTAGTAACAGAATAGAGTAGATGTGAGGGAGAGGCTTGAGGAGTTCTCCACTATCATGCTTCTGATCTGACCTCGCTAACATTTTCTTCATGGCATCAATGTACAATTATTTCTCGCTGGGAACATTAAGTTTCGGAGCGTGGACATGAGCCCTTTCTGCAACGGCACATTGCAGATCGTTCCTGAAAGCTTCATATTAAGACTCTTAATGCATTGTCTCATTCCCAGATCACCGATGCTTTTCCAACTTTCTTTTACAGTCACTGTTTTTTTCAAAGTCACTGGCTAACGCCATGAAAAATGTAGCATAAACAAAGTCCTGGGGCTGTCGGGCATGGTGAGTTTCCATTGCCATTCCACATGGAATGTGTTGTGAAGAGTGTTGGCTCTAGATTGTGATTTCAGATAGGCGCTTTAACCCAAGTGCAGGGAGTGGTTCCCAGCATGCAGATCAGTTCAGCTTTTTAGTTTCAAGTTTTTAGGGTGGCTGGATACTTCCCAAAATAAGATGGTCACTCTACAGTGACTCTCTCATATGTCCTCAGGACAGGAAGGACAAGGACCTGATGGAGCGGATCCAGAGGAGGCCACCACAATGGTGAGGGGGCTGGAGCCCCTCTGCTGTGAGAACAAGCTGAGGGAGCTGGGGTTGTTCAGCCTGGAGAAGAGAAGGTGCCATCTGGGGGGGGACCTGAGAGCAGCCTTCCAGTCCCTGAAGGGAGATACAAGAAGACTGCAGAGGGCCTGTTTATAAAGGCCTGGAATGATGTGATGAGGGGCAATGGTTTCGCAGTAGAGAAGGGCAGATTGAAATGGGCTGTTAGGAAGAAGTTCTTTAGCAAGAGGAGGGTTGAACACTGGGACAAGTTGCCCAGGAAGGAAGTAGAGGCCCCATCCCCGGAGATCTTCAAGGGGAGACTGGGCAAGGCTCTGGGCAACCTGATCTAGCTGAGGCTGTCCCTGCTCCCTTGCACAGGGACTGTACTGAATGACCTTTGGAAGTCCCTTTCTAACCAGGCCATTGTATGATTCTAGGATTCTATGATGGGTGTTTTCATATTTTGAACGTTAAGGTTGCATCCACAAACTGCTCTTCGTGTTGCAGTGTTCAGGTGCCCGTGCCACCTTTGGATTCCTTAACTTGTAGCTAAATATGAGAAGGTTTTGGTACCTATAAGAGCATGGTTCGTGACAACCAGTTCAGCTGGTGAGGACGCAGAATGATAGACGGAACTGAGACCACAATTTTCTCAGCCACACACATTCTCCCAGTGTGAAGGACTGCCAACTTGATCAGCTGGATTTATTTTTTTATGGAAAGGCAGAATGAAAAAAAAGCTTGACCTCTTGCAGCTAGGATATCCACCTGGAATACCGTGGAATCATAGTTTTGGTTGGAAGGAGCCTCCAAAGATCATCTAGTCCAACGTTTATGCAGTGATACATTCATTGACTGCATGCAGCAGCGAGAGCGCTAGTCTCCAACACTGTTTTATGGAGGTTTCTGGGTGATCTGGGGGTTCCCTGAATGGGAAAGCTCGAGGGAGCCGAGAGGCAGCTGCTGAAGTTTGGGTACTCTTGTGCGAGAAGCAAACACTGTGGGGGCTGTGGACCCGGACCTCTTTAAGGGAGGCGAAACCAGAAGTCACGGTCAGACTGCACGCAGCAGTGAGAGCCCTAACTGCTTTAGCTGCTAAGGGGGAAAAAAAACCCCAAAATGCTAACAACGTGGTAGCAGAGGAAGACCAGTCTTCAGTCACCACTGCACATGGATGTGGGAACCCAAACAGAGGTCCCGCAGCAAGATGAGGCTGTGCAGGTGACAGGTTTCCAGGAATGTAGCACTCTTTTGCATTTTCCTGGCTGCATACGGTGTGAGCAGGTAGATTATCTGCTTGACCCGGTGGCACAGCTGCGAGATGAGGGTGAAAAGCTACAAGCAGAAGCAGAAAGGCTCAGAAGCATTAGAGAGTCTGAAATAGAGGTAGACTGGTGGAGCCAGGCTCAACAGTCTGGACAACGGCCAAATAAGAGCCAGATTCGGGGGGAGCCTGTATCCTATAGTTTTCAGATGGAGGACAGAAGCCCAAGTACAAGGAGTGAGTGGAGGCAAGTGCAGGGTCATGGCAGAAGGTGAGTACCACACTTGCCTGCCTCACCTCCCCAGTTGCCACTGAGTAATAGATATAAGCCCCTATTGGAAGACAGCCAGTCTAATAAGGATATAGAGAAACCCATACCGGAGATCCTAGAAAGGTTGCATAAATCCAGGAAGTCTTCCAGTAATATGACGACCTCCACAAAGAAGGGAAGGGTCTTAGTTATTGGAGACTCACTCCTGAAAGGGACTGAGGGCCCAATATGCAGAGCTGATCCTCATCAGTTTACCTGGAGCCCAAATCGGGGATATCACTAGGAAACTCTCTAACCTGGTGAGATCAGCTGACTATAACACACTGCTGATCTTCCAGACAGGTGGGGAGGAAGCTGTATTCTGTAGCCTGAGGGGAATGAAGACAGACCTTAAGGCATTTGGACGCTTGGTGAAAGACTCTGGGGCACAAATTGTATTTTCTTCATTACTTCCATTTTGGGGTGAGGACACAGGCCAGAACAGAAAGACTCGGTCTATTAATGCGTGGCTACGAGACTGATGTTACAGGCAGGGCTTTGGGTTCTTTGATAATTACTGGTTTTATAAGGTGCCAGACTTTACAGGTCCACATGGGAGAGGTTTATCTCAGATGGGAGAAAGGATTCTGGGGCAGGAGTTGGCAGGGCTCATTCAGAGGACTTTAAACTAGATTTGAGGTGGGATGCGATAGTTGATGGGCAACCACCAGTGGGACAGATCTCTGGTCTTAATGAACACCAGATGGCTTCTTGCTCTCCTAGGGTGAAATTGGAGCGCTCGGCTCGCTCCCTGAGATGCCTGTACACCAGTGCATGCAACATGGGGAATAAGCACGAGGAGTTAGAAATCTGGGTCCAGTCGGTTGATTATGATTTGGTGGCAATTATGGAGACCTGGTGGGACGGCTNGAGTCCACTAAGAGAGGAGCGTTGTTGGATCTTGTACTCACCAACAAGGACGGTCTTGTTGAAGGAGAGAAGGTTGAGGGCAGCCTTGGTTGCAGTGATCATGANTGGGACAGATCTCTGGTCTTAATGAACACCAGATGGCTTCTTGCTCTCCTAGGGTGAAATTGGAGCGCTCGGCTCGCTCCCTNGATGGTGGATTTTGGGGTCTCGTGTGGTATCATAGAATCATAGAATCGTTAGGGATTGGAAGGGACCTCAAAGGATCATCTAGTCCAATCCCCCTGCAACAGCAGCATCACCAGAATACCTAGCAGAATCAAAACCTAGGACTTCAGGAAGGCCAACTTTGGCCTTTTCAAGCAATTGCTAGAGGAAATCCCAGGAGACAGAGTATTGGCAAGTAAATGGGCTTGGGGTAGACAGTTAACATTCAAAGACCATTTCTTTAAAGCACAAGAAAAGAGCGTCCCAACAGGAAAGAAGTCAGGGATGAGAGCCAGAAAACCTGCTTGGTTAAACAGGGAGCTGCTGGGTAAACTGAAGAGGAAGAAGAAAGTCTATAGGTTGTGGAAGGAGTGAATGGCCACTTGGGGTGATTCTAAGGCACTGGTGAGATAACGTAGGGATGCAACTAGGAAAGCCAAGGCGTCCTTGGAATTAAACCTTACAAGAGAGGTTCAGGGCAACAAAAAGGGCTTCTTTAAAGGCTTCTTTGCCTCTGTCTATACTTTGGGGGGCTGTCTTGATACCGAGCCCCAGAAGTTGAGGCAAGAGAGGAGCTTATCTTAGTTGATGAGGACTGGGTAAGGATAAGTTGAGCAAACTGGATGTACACAAATTTGTGGGCCTTGATGGGATGCACCCTCACATGCTAAGGGAAACAGTGGAAGTCATTGCTAAGCCAGGCTCCATCATCTTTTCTAAGTCCTGGGGATCAGAAGAGGTGCCTAGGGGCTGGAGGATAGCAAATGTCACTCCAATCTTCAGGAAGGGTAAGAAGGAGGACCTGAGTAACTATAGGCCAGTCAGCCTCACATCCATCCCAGGAAAGGTGATGGAACAGTTTATCCTAGATGCTGTCTCCAGGCTCATCAAGGACATGAGGGTCACTAGAGACAGTCAGCACGTCTTCACCAAGGGGCAGTGTGTTCTTGTGTCCAAGAGAGCCAATGGCATCCTGGGGTGGATCAGAAGCAGGCTGGCTAGCAAATTGAGAGAGGTTCTTTTCCCCCCATCTACTCTGCCCTTGTGAGAAAACATCTAGAGTATTGTGTCCAGTTCTGGGCTCCTCAGTTCAAGAGTGATGTGGAGATGCTGGAGGGAGTCCAGCATAGAGCAACAAAGATGATGAAGGAAGTTGAACATCTCCATGATGAGGAAAGGCTGAGGGAGCTGGGTGTCTTTAGCTTGGAGAAGAGGAGACTAAAATATGACCTCATTAATGTCTATAAATATTTGAAGGGTGGGTGTCAGGAGGATGAAGCCAGGCTCTTCTCAATGTCATCTAGTGATAGGATGAGGGGCAATGAGTGTAAGCTGGAACACAGGAGGTTCCACATCAATATCAGAAGGAACTTCTTCCCAGTGAGGGTGACAGAGCACTGGAACAGGCTGCCCAGGAGGTTGTGGAGTCTCCTTCACCAGAGACATTTAAGACCCGCCTGGATGTGTTCCTGTGTGACTTGGTCTAGGTGATCCTGCTGTGTCAGGGGGATTGGACTAGATGATGTTTTGAGGTCGCTTCCAATCCCTAATAATTCTATTATTATGAAGATCAGGTTGCTCAGAGCCCCATTCAATTTAATCTCTAATGCTTCCAGTAATGGGGCATCTACTGTATCACTGGGTAATCTGTTCCAGTGTTTCACCATCCTCATCATAAAATATTTCTTCTTTATAACTAGTCTAAATCTACCTTCTCTTAATTAAATCATTACTCCTTGTCCTGTTGCATCAGGCCTGTCCAAAAAGTTTACTCCTATCTTTCTTGTAGGCCCCCTGTAATTATTGAAGGGACACAATAAGGGCTTCCTGGAGCCTTTTCTTCTCCTGGCTAAACAACCCCAACACTTCACAGGACAAGTCCTCTAACCTTCCGATAACTATTTTGTCTCCCCCCGTCCTCCTGGTGTTGACAGCTCCACTGCTGGACGCAGTACACCAGGTGGGGTTTGCCAGAGACAAGCATAGGGGCAAAATCACTTTTCTGAGCCTGCTGGCCACACTCCTTTTTGTATAGCCCGGGGTGTGATTGGCCTTCTGAGCAGTAAAGCTGTAAGTGCCCATTGTTGGCTCATGTCCAGTTCTTCATCAAACAACTCCTTCTCTGCTCATCTAATTCTGCCATCCCCCAGCCTGTTAGAACTGGAGTTTGCCCCAACTCAGGTGCAGGACCTTGAACTTAGATATCTTGTCCTTGTGTTGTTGACAGCCCACTCCTCCAGCAAGTCCAGGTCTCTCTGTGCAGCATCCCATCCCTCAGATGTGTCCACTGTACCACTAGGCTTAGTGTCGTCTCCAGATGTGCTGCAGGAGCACTCGATCCCACTGTCTGTCAAGGACAATGATTTTAAAAATCACCATTTCCAGATCAGAGAGTTGACACCACCCATCACTGATTTCCATCTAGACATGGAGCCATTGACCACTGCCCTCTGGATGTGGCTGTCCAACCAATTTCTCATTCATGAAGCAGTCCATACAACAAATTAATCTCTCTTTAGTTTAGAGGGAAGGATGTTGTGGGAGAACATCTCAAAAGACCTTACAGAAGTCCAGAGAGTCCCCATCTTTTCCCTTGTACACTGGTGTCATCACTCCATCATGGAAGGCCACTAGGTTGATCAGGCAAGACTTGCCCGTGGTGAAGCCATGCAGGCTGTCTCAAATAGTACAGAATAATTGAATCATCAAGGTTGGAAAAGACCTTCAAGATCATCAAGTCCAACTGTTGGTCCTACAACCCTGAATCACTAAATCATCTCCTGAAGCAGCTCTTCTCCCAGGCAACTAGTAACAGGATGAGAGGGCAGGACTTGAAGCTGCCAGGGGAGGGTTTGGTTGGGTGTTAGGAATCCCTTCACCCGGAAAGGGTAATCAGACCCTGGAATGGACTGCCCAGGGCAGTGGTGCAGTCCCCATCCCTGGAGGTGTTGAAGGCCAGCCTGGCTGAGGCCCTTAGTGCCCTGGTGTGGCCAATATGGTGATGTTAGCTCCTGGGCTGGGCTGGATGAGCTCAGAGGGGTGGACTTCTTGGATGCTATTGCGGACAGATGCAGATGTGTTGCAGCATGCTCTGAAAAGGTTCTCTCTCTCTATCTATTTATGAGGTCTGGGTAAAATGATTGCGTGGAGCTGGAGTTGGAGATGAGAGGTTGTGTTAGAGTGTAATTGTTTGGCCCCCCTCATCTGGCTGGTCATGCTTACTGGTGGAAACCTCTTTGCCCTTGCAAAGTGCATGTCACTGGTGTTAGATGGCAGCTGAAAACTTCACCTGGACACCAAGTTTTGTGTGAAGTGAATGTGGCCATTACAAACTACACTTTGGAGTAGCCCAGAATGCTTACTGGCAGCTACAGTTCCCAGGCAGGAAGTGCACACTGGAGTTGTCTGTAAGAGTGACACTGAAGCATGCACCAGAGTCTCCTCTGTACTCCCATGCATGGGAAGGAAAACGAGGCATGGGTCCTAGACGGAAGCTGCAGTGAGCTCCAACAAGTGCCCTGATCATTCCAGGAATTCAGAACATGCAGCTGCATGTTGCAGCAGATAGGGCTGCATGCGACGCTGTGTCTTTTTTATAAAGATTTTTATTTGCATTGTGCTATTAGAGGACAAAAAGTTGACCAGTATTTTATTGGAGAGGCAGGAGATCTGTGACAAATCTGCTTTATCTGCACTAATAAATGCATTTAAATTACTATGTTGGCTGTATAAGAATAAGCTCCTGCATAGAGCTCTTTGATTTCTAAAGACTGAGGGCTGTGCTTGTCCTACGCATAGGTGACCTCATGAATCTATGGGTTTGTTAACTTTGACACCCTCTTTTCCATATGAATTGCTGACTTCCATCCAGAGAGCCCCAGTTCCACTATGTGCAGAGCAGTCTGGAGTGTAAACGCGAGCTCATTCTTTTTGCTGCTTCCTTGGTTCTGTAGTAGCGTGTTCTAACAGGGCAGGGCGGTGCCTGGTTTCCCTGTCTCTTTTAGCAATGTCTTGAGCCTTATACTTTGCTAGATGGAGATGGTCTAGTTCAGCTCCCCACAGGAGGAACAGCTAAACTGCCTATTTTGTCTCAGGACAGAGGAAATCAGCAGTACTAACTCTCTTGGAAGAGCGAACCTGAATGAACTCTAACTGTAGAAAGAATTTGCATTCCTCTAAAGCAACGAAAGCTGTCGCTCTTGGTCTGGAGAGGTTTTAGTTTTAATGTTTTAGGGGTCTGGTCAAAGAAATGAAGTAGGGCTAAAAGAATGCATCAGCAGCATGAAAGAGAAGATTCCTAATAGACCTTTCAGTTCTTCTGGGGACGTGGAATATAACCAAATAAGTAACACTGAGATGGCCTCTCTGCGCTGGGACTCTTAGGCCATCGATAAAAATAGGTCCCCAGTGCAGCATGTGGCATGTGAGGAATTGGTGCTATCATCTGAATAACACAGAAATTGTCTTGAGCCTGCTTTGGAACTTCCAAGTGAGAGTCTAAAGCATCCTAGTCTTTCGCCAAGGAGCCCTGATGTATGTTAAAGCTAAAAAACCAAAGCTCATGGCTGTGTCCCAAGTTCTCTAGAGGTTACCACAGCAGGTTGAGGTAAAATCAGCACTGTCTGGCTTGCTCTTGTAATTGACACTGTAAAGTCATTTAATCAAAGAGGGACCCTACCACTTAAAATAAAACCTATACAAAATGTATCCATTTTTAAAATAAATATAAAAGACATACAAAATGTATAAATATATAACATTAAGCTATTTGTAAAGATGTATGTAATAATACAGAATACAGAATTTTTTAATACATATTTATGTACAACTTGAATGAACTGCAACTGTAGAATTTTCACTCATCTATAGCAATGAATTATATAATGTATAATAATATTACATATATAATTATATATTACATATATATTTTAAATATATATCATATAATATATATATAAAATATAATTACAATATGACTTGGTCTTGGTGATCCTGCTGTGGCAGGGGGATTGGACTAGATGATTTTTTGAGGTCGCTTCCAATCCCTAATGATTCTATGATTTTATATATTAAAAATAGACCCCATTGGTTAGAAACCATGTAGATTTAAGGAAGCATTTCTCAGCGTATGTGTGATATGCTGTTGCAGCTTTATCCCCAGCAAGCTTCCTTTACAACAACATATTTCTTCCAGCTCCATCTGTGTCAGTCTGCCATAATCATAGTCATTGCTTTGGGATGGTTATAGATAAAAGACATCTAGTTTCGTTTCTTTAGAAGCAAGATTGAAGGCCAAGATTTGTAGATTAAAGGGTTTCTAAGGTCAGCCCATTTCTGTCCCAAATGCTGTGTTATTAAGTAGTTGTAGTCAGTGCTTTTCACGCTACCTAATGCTTCCAGCAGACCAAGGGTGATGCAAGATTTCATTTCCAGAGATTTCAACTTCATAGTTTTGCATCTTTTCTGAAGAAAGGGAATTTACTGTCTTTTACTGCATACATGTGATCTCCTTTGTTTTGAGGCTTTCTCTTTCCCTATTGTATGAATATCACAGTATCCCAGAACATTAGGGATTGGAAGGGACCTCGAAAGATCATCCAGTCCAATCCCTCTGCCAGAGTAGGATCCCCTAGATCAAGTTGCACAGGAACATGTCTCGACAGGTTTAAACATCTCCGAAGAAGGTGACTGCACAACCACACTGGGCAGCCCATTCCAGGGCTCTATCACCCTCACAGTGAAGAAGTTCCTTCTCATACTGATGTGGAATCTCCTCTGTTCCAGCTCACAACCACTGCCCCTTGTCCTATCATTGGAAACCACAGAGCAGAGCCTGGGTCCATCCTCCTCACATCTGCCCTTTCCATATTTATAAAGCACACTGATTTATGTGTTTATATGAAGCAAAAAAAGAACTCTTTCTCTTAGAACCCTCTGAAAAAAACCCCATGAGTGGTGTTAATTGTAATTGTAGATTGCAATTTGGATGTGAAGAACATGGAAGTTGAGGATTAGTGTGAAAATAGTTGTGCACAGAGTCTGTTTTTTAAGCAATTAGCACTGTTTTCATGAATTGTTGCTGTCTTTGCATTGTATAATCTGGTTTTGCTCTTGCTCGTTATATAGCTACACCTGGAGTTTTAGTTTAGAGAAGAGGAGGCTGAGAGAAGACCTTATTGGTCTTTACAGCTACCCCAAAGGAGGTTGTAGTGAGGCTAGTGAGGGTCTCTTCTCCTAAAGTTATAGTGATAGGACGAGGGGAAATGGCCTCAAGTTGCATCAGGGGAGGTTTAGGTTTGATCTTAGAAGTTCTTTCCTGAGAGAGTGGTTGGGTGCTTGAACAGTCTGCCCAGGGAGTTGCTGGTGGAGTCATGATCCCTGGAAGTGTTTAAAAACTGGGTAGCTAGAGCACTGGAGGCCATAGGGCACTTGAGGCACTTGGGGGCCTACATGAAGGCAAAGGTCTTTTCATGAGGGTTTGTACAGATAGGACAAGAAGCAATGGGTTCAAGCTGGGAAATGATAGATTTAGTCTGGATATTAGAAAAAAAATCCTCAGCGTGAGAGTGGTTGATGGCTGGAATGGGCTGCCTGGGACGGTGGTGGGGATTCCATCCCTGGAGTTGTTTAACATCACACTTGATGAGGCTCTGAGCAGCCTGAACTAGGTAGAGTTGTCCCTGTGTAGGGAGGTTTAACTAGATGACCTCTAGAGATCCCTTCCAGCCTCAAACATTCTGTGATTCTATGGTCTAGGGATTAGGGAGATGTTGGGATGAGGGCTAGTCTTGATGATCCTGGAGGACCTTTCCAGCTGTCATGATTCTATGATGCTGTGGGAGCTTTTGTCATAAACAGCTTAATTTAAATGCATAAAATCTGTCTCTGCTTTATATCTAATAATGTCTTATTATCTATAATAATAGAAATACTACCTATATAAATTAGATATAATGTATTTTATATATAAAATAATGTATTATGTGTATGCTGTGTGGAATCTGAAATATCATTGCACTGATTTTAGGTTCATAATCTAGTTTCTTGCTGTTTTTCATCTGCTAAAGGAACAGAACCTTTCATGTTAGAATATTGTTATCACTGTCATGATAGTTTGTTCTTAGTTTTTAATTGTAATGATTTTTTAATTGTCTATTACTTATCTTGATTTATAGTTATTATCATCTTATTTTTATTATCTGTAAAAAATGTATTTGATTTGATTTTACAGTAGATACTAAAATGTGTTCTCTTGAAGGTGCTGTGTGTCCTTCAATGAAATCAGTTGTCCATCATCTCAAACCACTCAGCAGTGTTTCAGGTAAATGGCTGCATTACTATGGGTTTCTGAATTAATCAGCTGTTGTAGGTGTGATCACAGTCTGGCTACAGCTGGCCTGACAACTGAAATACCAATACAGGATGCCACCCCCGTGCTTCAAAAGCTGTTGTTGTTTTTAGGAAGGTAGAGGTCAAATTTAAGACATGATGTTCTTGAAAAGAGTTGGTTCCCATTCTGCAGCCATGCTCATTTCCGTTGTTTTTCCCAAACATCCTTCATCCTTATCAGTTAAGATGATAAAAGAAAATAGGGAATTCATTCATCAGGTTCCAGAGTCCTCTGCTGAGTGAAGTATGCACCAACAGAGGTAATCAACAGGGAGAGTTTCTCTGACTTAAAGTACAGGTTCTCAAAGCAGCTGGTCTGTCTGTACTCTGGAAAGTCACCAAGTCACTGTTTACCTCCACTTTTTAAATCCCATGGAATAAACTAAAGGCATTTTGTCTTATTTCCCAGGGTTCGATCTGGCAGAAAGCTTTTCTTTGAGGCAAGCATCCTGTGGTGGGGAAAAAGTCTGTTTTAAACTGGGAAGTGCTCCTCTCATCAGAGACACGAGGTAAGCAAAACTTCTTTCTTCCTAATGCAGAGCTTGGAATCGATGCTACCAATGGACCAAAACACTGAGCAGTGTGTCCAGGGGATGCTGTGAAAGAACAAGGGTGTCCGTTTCCAGGCAGTTTTTACTTCAGGAAGTATTTTGATTCAAGTGTGTTTTTCCTTCTGGCATCTGGAAGTATCTAGGTAGACAGTGAACTGCAAGTCTGTTTGTCTCAAGTCATGACTCCGGTGCTGGAAAGTGTTGTTTATACGGAAATGTTTTTGAACCAAAAGGAATAAGAATGTTTGTGCTAGGAAAAGAAGCCTGGAGAAGACAAGGCTCCATCCAGGGGGACCTGACAGTGACCTTCCAGTTCCTGAAGGTGGCTGCAAGAAAGCTGCAGAGGGACTGTTTATGAGGGCCTGGAGTGATAGGATGAGGGACAATGGTTTTACATTAGAGAAGAGCAGACTGAAACGGGCTGTTAGGAAGATGTTAGCAGGAGCTGGGTTGAACACTGGAGCAGGTTGCCCAGGAAGGCAGTCTTGGTCCCATCCCTGAAGATCTTCAGGGGAGGCTGCACAAAGCTCTGGGCAACCTGATCTGGTTGAGGCTGTCCCTGCTCCCTCTATGAGGGTTGGACTGGATGCCCTTTGGAGGTCCTTTCCAACTTGGGCCATTCTGTGATTCCGTGAAGGTTAACTGCAAATCTGTTTGTCTCAAATAATGACTCTGGTACTGAAAAGTGTTGTTTACACAGAAATGTTTATAAACCAAAAGAACTTTTGTGGTACAGTATGTTTAAATTGAACTTTTTCTTCATTTTTGTGGCAAAGCTGGCAGCTTGCCTTTGAGCACAACAAAACAGTGGGTGCTCAGTAAAGAGGTGGAACTAAACAGCATCCTATTCCAACACAGGTTGGGGTGAAAGCCCAAATCGGCGTAAAAAATTGAGCATAAGGTTAAAGAGAGTAGGACACAAGGAGATTAGATGGATTTCAGTTTGCATGGGGACAAGGAAATGGTGAGAAGCTGTTAGGAATGTAGTCTCAAGTTCCACATGTTCAGGAGAGAGAGAAGATCATCTCATAGCTTCTGGGTTGAGATGTGCTCTGAGTCATGGGGCTGTGGTTTCTGGACCGCGTGTTCCTGGGATGATGAAGGAAGCAAGTTTATTCCCCTTACCTTCAGGTTGGGTGTTCTCTGTTGCAAGAGGTTTGGCCCTGGCTTGCCTAGGGAAAAATACACCGGGCCCTCAGATTTCCTCTTTGGGCAGAGCAGAGAGGGGCTGTGGGCAGCATGGGGCCAGGGAAGAGGGTGAAGAGTAGAATCTGAGCCACGCAGTCACAAACCAAAGTGAGGAGAATTACTACAGAACCAGGACCTACATCTTTGAGATGATTCCACAGAGTCTAAATTTTCAGAGGTATTAGACACTGTAAATGCTGAATGTTTGTGTAATTCTGTGAAGTTAAATGAAGTAACCATTCTCTTCTCTAAAAATACCTGGGATAGAACTATTGAATTAAAAATTACTGGACAAAATCACTTAAAACAGAGAGAGCTCTGTTTTTATTATGGCCTTCCCAGAGTATCAGTATTGTCCATAGAAGAGGAACAGGTGAAATTAGCAACCGGCCACATATGTCTTTACTAAAAATATTGTGAAAGTTTGTCAGTAACAAAGATTTTTTTCTAAATTTTAAAATCTATTATTGATTTGTAAAGATTGATTTATGTTTTCTATCTGAGTGGACAGGAATTTGGGGAAAATGAGAGACTATAGAAAGGTACGAAATCAAGACAGAAATTAAAATGCAATGAAACGCAGGGTTCAGGCTGGTTTCACTTGTTCTGATACTGTAAGAACATCAATGGAGTGAGAAAGTAGAGAAGTGAATTATTTAAATTATTGAAATATTGCATTTAAATTATTTAAGTTTGCTCTTTAAATTAAATTCACCCATTTAAATGTTGCTTTGAGGGATTAATTTCTAAGAATTTTGTGGCTTTAGAAGGAGTCTGAAAGGTGATGCTGAGGATGAAAAATGTAAAGCTTTTTTCCTTGATAAACTTTTACTTATTAGTAGGCTGAATACTCATGTCTGATTTATTTTATTCTTTGATTTTATCTGTGAAGGCAGTGAAAACAGGGGAATTCATGTCGTGGCTCCTAGATGTGGTTTAGCAAGGCCTTAACTTTTAGTGGCTGCATGGAAAAAGCTCAAGAAAGACATGATTTCTTTTTTATGGAGTAGAGGAGAAATCGAACACTGTTCTGTACTTTATCTGTTCAACTTTTTTTGGGGAAAATCACTCTTTCAGACAAAAATGCCTCATTTGACTTGGTTTTCTAGTGTAACGGGTATAAAAATTTGGGATAAAGTATTTCAGGAAAAGCTAGACCTGGAAAAGGCAGATGGTTTGGTCTGAATGGCTTTTCGTGTCTGTTTGCCTTCCTGTGGTCTTGTTTTCTGTGTTCTCATGAAACAAAACCCAGAGAGAAAACCCTTTCCAGTTTCCACTAGCAATGGGCAGATCTGATAGATAAAAACCCTAGCTGGATGAAGCAGCTGCTGTAAGATACCTATCAGTGCTAATACATGAATATAATTAGGCTGAAAATTAATATCATGTTCATAAGACACAAGATAAGCTTTTCATTCAGCTTGGTGTGGAAGTAAATAGTTCCTGTCACATATATCTTCCTAAACAAGAAAAAGAGGAGTTAAAAGTGTTTTAAATAAATTCAGCCACTGCAGAATTTCCATTCAGTGCTAGTTCTTCATGACAGTAGGCTTGCTCATGCTTTTTGAACATTTAAATGTCGTTATCCTCTTTCCAGAATGAATGGAGTTTGCCTTTTTTGTTCAGTACTCTGAATATAATGTCATTAATATATTCATTATATTATATCTGTATAATATGTTACAGGAATATAACAGTGAATATATTGCAGATGGATATAATGTGATGAAGGTATTATATAAATATCACAAATATTTTACATTATATGGCTATAATGTAGTAAATTTGTGGATGTCACCCACCTGGGTGGACAGAGTCGATCTGCTGCAGGTGAAGAAGGTGCTGCAGAGAGATCTGGACAGGCTGGGTCAATGGGCAGAGGCCAACAGGATGAGGTTTAACAGGGCCAAGAGCAGGGGCCTACACTTTGGCCACAAAAACCCCCTGCAGCTACAGACTGGGGGGTGAGTGTCTGGAGAGCAGCCTGTCAGTACTGGCTGACAACCGGCTAAACAGGAGCCAACAGGCCCAGGTGGCCATGAGGACCAGTGGCATCCTGGCTCGGATGAGCAATAGTGTGGCCAGCAGAGTGAAACTCATTGTTCCCCTGTACTGGGCACTGGTGAGGCCTCCCCTTCAGTACTGGGGGCAGTTCTGGGCCACTCATTTCAAGAAAGATATTGAGGGGCTGGAGCGGGTCCAGGGGAGCAACGAGGCTGGGGAAGGGACTGGAGGGAAAGTCTGATGGGGAGCAGCTGAGCAAGCTGGTGGTGTTTTGCCTGGAGAAGAGGAGACTCAGGGGGGACCTTCTCCTTCTGTACAACTCCCTGAAGGAAGGTTGTAGCCAGATGGGAGTCAGGCTCTTCTCTCAGGCAGCCAGCACCAGGATGAGATGGCAGGGCCTGAAGCTGCCAGGGGAGGATTAGGTTGGATATTAGGAAGCCCTTCTTTAGGGAAAGGGTGATCAGACCCTGGGATGGACTGGCCAGGGCAGTGGTGGAGTCCCTATCCTAGATGGTGTTGAAGGACAGCTTGGCTGTGGCCCTTAGTGCCGTGATGTGAGTTCCTGGGTTGTTCTGGATTAGCTCAGAAGTCTTTTCCAGCCTCAATCATTCTGTGTTTCTGTAATGGTGAATATATGTTATCAATATAATATCATGAATATATTATATGAATGTAGTAGCCTTCTTGCTTTCCGATAATGCTTCTGAGGGCATTTTTTTAAAGATTATTTCTGTTTCCAAATTATTTGTGATAGTACTACGAACATCTGGTGTTCCAGGAGATGGGTTAATGGTTGGGGGTTGTAGGCTGGACAGCTGGCCTTGATGATCTTGAAGATCTTTTGCGACCTTTATGATTCCATGATTCTCCACTGGTTTTTACAAAGGAGAGAGCAATCAGGGGCACGCAGTCAGGTTTTGAAATGGCAGAGTTACAGCGAAGGACAGTCAGGAAGTCAGGTTTCTGTCATTACAACCTTCGTTTCAGCTATCCACGTATAGTAAACATCTTGTACTTAAATGTTGTGCTTAAAACCCCTTCTCTTACCTTGTGTCAGAGAAGTTCTGAGGATCATGCTGCCTCAGATAATATTCTAGTAGTGTGCAGCAAGCCGCAGGACAGTGTTGGTTACCCACCCTGCAGGAAACCCAGAGTATCTGATTAAGCTGACTAGCAAGTATCAGGTAACCTGGCACATCTCCACGTGCATTTCGTTCATTCACTCGTAGTGTGGGTAATAGAAAGCTATGTGCTGCCACTTTTCTTGTGTGATGCCATTTTAGGTTTGTTTTTTTTTTTCAATGGGGCTGGAGTAGGGTTGCACCTATTTATATGTTGTAAATAATTTACAATGCAGTGTCAGCTTGGGAAATGGATTACATCTATTTATGTTGGATTATGGTTCTGTCTCTTTGCACATAGGTTCTGCTGTGATAGGAGGTGAACAGCTTTCCTTATGGTCTGTGTTAATGACTATTACACAGTAATATAATTCTAATCAGTTCAGGATTAAAGAGTCATTTTCAATGTGAAAGAATGATTTACTTACTGCAATTCTTATGTGGGCATTAATGAACAAAGTAGTGTAACTCAGGCATTCAATCCTAAAGATATTCACAGTATATCTAAAAAACCCAACCAAAAAACTCCCAATATTTTAATTTATTCTTTATATATTTATTATTTCTATATATGAAATAAATATATAAATAAAATATATTTTATATATTTTTTATATGTAGGATATATATACTACATAAACACATATATTATTAAATGTGTATATATGTGTGTAATGTATATTATTATATGTGCATGAAATTCAGCAAGAGCAAGGTTCTGCACCTGAGTTGAGGCAATCCCATGGACAAATACAGATTGGGAAGAAAAAGAATTGAGGACAGCCCTGAGGAGAAGGGCTTGGGACTGGTAGTAGAGCAGAAGTTGAACACAAGCCATCAGTGTGCGCTGGCAGCCCAGAAAGCCAANAGAGGAGACTCAGGGGGGACCTTCTCCTTCTGTACAACTCCCTGAAGGAAGGTTGTAGCCAGATGGGAGTCAGGCTCTTCTCTCAGGCAGCCAGCACCAGGATGAGATGGCAGGGCCTGAAGCTGCCAGGGGAGGATTAGGTTGGATATTAGGAAGCCCTTCTTTAGGGAAAGGGTGATCAGACCCTGGGATGGACTGGCCAGGGCAGTGGTGGAGTCCCTATCCTAGATGGTGTTGAAGGACAGCTTGGCTGTGGCCCTTAGTGCCGTGATGTGAGTTCCTGGGTTGTTCTGGATTAGCTCAGAAGTCTTTTCCAGCCTCAATCATTCTGTGTTTCTGTAATGGTGAATATATGTTATCAATATAATATCATGAATATATTATATGAATGTAGTAGCCTTCTTGCTTTCCGATAATGCTTCTGAGGGCATTTTTTTAAAGATTATTTCTGTTTCCAAATTATTTGTGATAGTACTACGAACATCTGGTGTTCCAGGAGATGGGTTAATGGTTGGGGGTTGTAGGCTGGACAGCTGGCCTTGATGATCTTGAAGATCTTTTGCGACCTTTATGATTCCATGATTCTCCACTGGTTTTTACAAAGGAGAGAGCAATCAGGGGCACGCAGTCAGGTTTTGAAATGGCAGAGTTACAGCGAAGGACAGTCAGGAAGTCAGGTTTCTGTCATTACAACCTTCGTTTCAGCTATCCACGTATAGTAAACATCTTGTACTTAAATGTTGTGCTTAAAACCCCTTCTCTTACCTTGTGTCAGAGAAGTTCTGAGGATCATGCTGCCTCAGATAATATTCTAGTAGTGTGCAGCAAGCCGCAGGACAGTGTTGGTTACCCACCCTGCAGGAAACCCAGAGTATCTGATTAAGCTGACTAGCAAGTATCAGGTAACCTGGCACATCTCCACGTGCATTTCGTTCATTCACTCGTAGTGTGGGTAATAGAAAGCTATGTGCTGCCACTTTTCTTGTGTGATGCCATTTTAGGTTTGTTTTTTTTTTTCAATGGGGCTGGAGTAGGGTTGCACCTATTTATATGTTGTAAATAATTTACAATGCAGTGTCAGCTTGGGAAATGGATTACATCTATTTATGTTGGATTATGGTTCTGTCTCTTTGCACATAGGTTCTGCTGTGATAGGAGGTGAACAGCTTTCCTTATGGTCTGTGTTAATGACTATTACACAGTAATATAATTCTAATCAGTTCAGGATTAAAGAGTCATTTTCAATGTGAAAGAATGATTTACTTACTGCAATTCTTATGTGGGCATTAATGAACAAAGTAGTGTAACTCAGGCATTCAATCCTAAAGATATTCACAGTATATCTAAAAAACCCAACCAAAAAACTCCCAATATTTTAATTTATTCTTTATATATTTATTATTTCTATATATGAAATAAATATATAAATAAAATATATTTTATATATTTTTTATATGTAGGATATATATACTACATAAACACATATATTATTAAATGTGTATATATGTGTGTAATGTATATTATTATATGTGCATGAAATTCAGCAAGAGCAAGGTTCTGCACCTGAGTTGAGGCAATCCCATGGACAAATACAGATTGGGAAGAAAAAGAATTGAGGACAGCCCTGAGGAGAAGGGCTTGGGACTGGTAGTAGAGCAGAAGTTGAACACAAGCCATCAGTGTGCGCTGGCAGCCCAGAAAGCCAACAGTGTCCTGGGCTGCATCAAAAGGAGCAGGGACAGTCAGTCAAGGGAGAGGATTCTCCCCCTCTACTCTGCACTGGTGAGACTCCACTTGGAGTCCTGCGTCCACTTCTGGAGTACCCAACATCAGAAGGACAGAGAATTCCTGGAAGGGGTCCAGAGGAGAGCAACTCTAATGTTCAGAGGGCTGGAGCACCTCCTCTATGCGAACAGGCTGAGCAAGTTGGGGTTGTTCAGCCTGGAGAAGAGGACCTTCTAGCAGCTTTCCAATCTCTGAAGGAAGGGGGCTACAAGAAAGCTGAGGGAAGTCTTTTGACACTGGTGGTAGTATGAGGATAAGGGGAAAGGGTTCCAGAGTTGAAGAGGGAAGATTGAGGGTAGACATGAGGAACAAGTTCTTTGCTGTGAGGGTGGTGAGATGCTGGAACAGGTTTCCCAAGGCAGTTCTGGCTGCCCCATCCCTGGCAGTGTTGAAGGCCAGGTTGTGTGGGGCCCTGAGTAACCTGCTCTAGTGAAGGTGTCCCTGTCTGTGCAGGGTGGTTGGAACTGGGTGATCTTTAAGGTTCCTTCCAACTCTGGCCATTCTATTATGTATTTTATATACAGATTAACAAATAGTTTTTCAGGCAACCCAGGCAAGGTTTCATAATAAAATTGACTCTAATTTTGTTTCCATAAACCCATGATGCAGTCATATTTTGTTCTGCAGTGCTGAACATGCACTCGCTTCACTGTGTGTTCCAGTCTGGCACAGAACTTGCTGATAAATGTAGTGCAGGGTTCCATGCTGATAGCAGCTCCTTTACATCTGCAGCCAAGGTACAGTCCTGCTGGATATGAGGCCTTCCTGGTTCCGTAGTTCCCTTAGACTAAACAGTACCGTGATGAAATAATTGCACTGCCCTACTCTGAAGATGCAGCAGATGTCAGTTGTTGCTCATTCTCTGCTTTCTGGGTTACTAGGTGGCCTTTTTTTTTCTCTTCTGCAAGTGCCAACAAAGGAAATAGTCAGTTTATTTCATCTGAGTTTCAGGATGTTTTGGAAATGGATGTTTATGATTAGAAAACCTCAGTTACACACTCATGGCTTTCTTAGTCTGTAGCTTATTTGGCTGGACACGCCAATTGACTGTGGAGATTAGCATAGCTAGCACTTAAATTATTTAGGATTACCTAAGAGGAGTTGTAGCGAGGGTGGTGCTGGTCTCTTCTCCCAAATTACTAATGATAGGATGAGGGGAAATGGCCTCAAGTTGGATCAGGGGAGGTTTAGATTGGATCTTAGGAAGAGCTTCTTTCCTGAGAGAGAGGCTGGGCACTAGAACAGGCTGCCCAGGGAGGTTTTTGAGTCCCCATCCTTGGAGCTGTTTAAAAATCGAGCAGCTAGAGCTCTTGAGGCCATGGTCTAGGGGTTAGGGAGCTGTTGGGCTGAGGGTTGGACTTGATGATCCAGGTTCTTTCCAGCCACCATGATTCTATGATTTGATGATTCTATGATCTTACAGCAGTCAGGATTACTCTCACAACGCATTTAGGAATTCTGCCCCTTTTAATGTAAGATACTGCAAAAGAGCTTGGACTTTGTATTGTTGCTCCATGAGCAATGTTGTCACTGCTGCCACACCAGCCATGGCTGCAGCTTGGGCTGTGTTTCAGAGGAAGAGTTTCATCTACAAGCGTTCAGACAAACTGTTTAAACAGGGTTTAGTGGGCAGAGTGGTGTTGGGTTGACTGTTGCACTTGACAGTCTTGAAGGTCTCATCCAAGCTTAATAACAATTCTATGATCTTCTTGTGATGTCTAGTTCCTGGATGTGGAGACACTTCTGTTAGTCCATTTCAAGCTGGACTACTCTTTCTGCTAAAACCAGAAATAATTGATGAAACAGTATTTATGTGGGGTTTGTTTTAGTCAAAAAGGATATCTAGGGAATTGCATGACGTCAGTTCAGGTGCCAATGGATGTCCAATTGGGCATGGCTTCATATTGGTCTTAATGTGGAGGCCTGTTCAGCAGTCTTCTTGAAAAGTATTGAGAGAAGGAGAGAGAGAGTGAGTGAGGAGAGAGAGAGAGAGAGAGAGGTGTGTCAAGAAGTATGGTGCCTATTTCTTACATAAATAGGGAATGCATAATTTCCAAAAGATGGTTTTCAAAACCATGTGTGAAGGTGGTTGAACACTGGAACAGGTTGCCCAGGCAGATGGTTGAGGCCCCATGCATGGAAATATTCAAGGTGAGGCTGGACAAGGCTCTGGGCAACCTGATCCAGTTGAAGCTGTCCCTGCTCCCTGCAGGGGTGTTGGACTAGATGCCCTTTGGAGATTCCTTCCAACCCAGGCCAGTCTATGATTTAAAACCCCTCTGGACATGTTCCTCTGTGACTTGATCTAAGAGATCCTGCTGTGGTAAGAGGATTGGACTGGATGATCTTTCGAGGTCTCTTCCAGTCCCTAATGTTCTGTGATTCTGTGTCATCCACAACTCTGAAAACATCTAACTGATGGCAGTGAGGTGACACCGCTGCTGTGCTGAGCAGTTTCTATCTGTGTTTGCCCAAAGTCCTGATAGCCTTTGGTCTATGTAGTTATGCGAGAAGCCACCTCACCCTTCACATACGTATTTGGGGCCGCAGGAGCTGTTTGAGCCAACAATGCTAAGACTGCAATGTCTGGTATTTTGGTTGCAGGGTATTTTCAAGAAAAGGGCCTTGTCTCTGGAATTTGCTTCTTCAGTGTGGGAGCCTGGTTGTAGCACAAATCCCAATGCTTTCTTCAGGTCTTTCAAAGCAGTGGATTAGATGCCGCAGTGATAGAATCTTTCTCCGATTCTGTTTGGAAGGTACTGAAATTGCCTATTTTGAGTTTCTTGCCAGAAACTGGAGGACTTACTGCATTTTGTAAGCCATAAAGGAGGCAGAGACAGGGATTGCTGTTGAAAGAACAAACTGGAGCACTGCCTGCCATGTAAATACCAATTACTTCATTTCATAACAAAGCAGATTACTGGGATCTCTTACCAAGCATAAAAAATGGAAAGACATAGGGATGGGAAAGCAAAAGTAATAGCAGAGAGGTGGCAAAAGGGAGAAGTGTATATAAAAATTAATAGTACTTACACTGAGAGCAAACTGCAAAGTGAACAGAGGCACCTCATAGTGACCTTCCCATCCTAGAAAGGGGCTATCAGAGGGTTGGGGAAGACTTCCCAAGGGCAGGAAACGTTAAGGTGAGGGATCATGGTTTGAAGCTGGAAAAGGAGAGATTGAGGCTGGACACGAGAAAAGCTCTTGAATCTGAAGGTAGGGTTTCCTAGAGAGGGGGTGAAGGCCCCATCCCTGGAGCCATTCAATGTCAGGCTGGATGGGGCTCTAGGTGACCTGGTCTGGTAAGTGATGGCTCTGCTTGCTGTAGTGGGGTTGGACTAGGTGGCCTTTGGGGGGGTCACTTCTAGCCCAATGCAGTCTATGATTTTAATGAAGCCTCTTATTTAGCCAATCTGAGCTGTTGGATCCATAGTGTCTTCCCCAAGAAGCAGAACACAGCATGGTAGTGTTGTACCAGTTGAATCGATCAGACAATGTTGGATGGAGCCGTCTGTTTCCTGTCCTTTTTGTCCCCAGCAGTGCTTTTGCTGTAAAGCCCTTGCACAAGGGCTTGAAATCCTCTTTTGGGAGAGTTCCTCCGTGAAACTGTGCAGGACAGCAGCAGTGTTTGTGCAGATGCCCCATCTTCATCAGGTTTCAGGGTGAAAATTAAGGCAGGCAATAGGCAAATCAGAGCAGCACTGTTGGATGAATAGTTCAGGCAGTTGACTTGTTGTGTAATCTTTCCTTATTTTGAAAAGTATGCATTTCTCTTCACATGAGTGTTATTTTTTCCTGCTACCTTCATTTTAACGGCAAGATTTTGGCCTTTTTTTTAAACACAGTTTTTTCTATCCAGCTGAGATTATCATTCAGAAGGAAATAAACTTAAGAGTTCACTGTCCAAGCAGTCCTCTCCAGCCAAAAGTCTCACCTCACTTCCTCCACATTAGCATCAGACTCTCTGGTCAGTGAAGCCGGCAGCTGATCCCCATGGCTGTGTGACTTCCAGCCATCACAGCGAGGAAGGAGCAAGAATGTGCTGCTGGGGCAGGAGACAGCTGCCTTTAGCTTAAGCAAACCCTGAAATTGCACCTTCAGCTTAATGGTTTAAGCTGCCATGTGGAAAACAGTTCTGTGACACTGTTTAAAACAAGGACACCTGCAGTATCTAAGCCATTCCTCTATTTCTATGTACTCCAACAGAGAAATCCTCTTCATTTTCATCCAGTCTGAAGGCCAAGAGTATTTTCTGCAGTCTTCTTGTTTGATAAGGTCACAAAACCTAATCCACACACTGTAATTTCTCAACTAAGTCTTGGAGGTTATAGATATCCAGGTTCAGCACAAGCAGTTTATCCGAAAGCTTATCAGTGGCTCTCGATCAAACCATTGGACACAGATCCTGTCCTAGGCTGTTCAGTTCCCCAGTACATTAGCTGAAAGGAGTCATAAGTGATGCTGGACTGTGGGAGCCTTTCACAAGTGTTTGTACGTCTCTTTCTCCCTAACAAAATCGCTGCCTTTTAAAATCTGTGTAATGGTGGCTGGGTTTTTCTCAGCCACCTTTTTATTGAAGAAAAAGTCCCCATGTAGACAAGAATAATCAATAAGGAGGGTGCAAATGTCCATCTGTAAGAAGACCTCTGTGTGATAAGAACACTAGTCAGAGCAGTGAATGCAGGTGGGGTTTCTTAGGAATCCAGAGTACATGGGGGTCTGTAAATATAGCAGTGCTATAAGCAGCCCACAGAATGCAGTGAAGTGTGCTGGATATGATGTATGCAGCTAGGGAGAGGCTCTACCCACCTCATCTGTTGTAGTATAAAATTAGAGATGGAAAGATAACTCATCTGTTCTACTGATTGGGCTGAGAGGATGCAAATACCTTTGTAAAATGTGTTATTTCTCCAGCTGAAGCAGTGTTGCTTCAGAAGTCATTTATCAGCAGAGTGAAAAGATAACCTCATCCTTGGAATAAGTCAGACTGATTTTTTTCTGACTTTGAGGATTTAATTCTTTGTGGAGTTTGCATGGTGTAAGTCCTTTCTCCTCCCTTCCTTACACAACTGTATTAGTGCAGATACCTCTGCGTCTGCACTGGGGCTTTGCTGGTTAAAAATGTCAGAGATATCATTCCCTTCCCCCTCTCCTGCCTCTGAGTTTTTAGCTTTTCTATCTAAAAATAGTTCCTGGGCTCTCTCACAGTTAAAATGCCTGGTGCTTTTTTCATTACACCGATTTGAATTGATTTATTTTCAGTTGGTTGTGAACGGGTTGTTGGCCTCTAGCATTTCTCTGTGGTTAGCTCTCTGCAGTTTTTATCATCATACCATCAAATAATTTTTATTTAGGGAGATAAATTGCCAAATTTTAACAAATATTAAAAAAATCCTCTATTTTTCCTTGTGCAGTACAATCCGTGCCTTGAATTTTTCCCTTGGAAGTCTGAGTCTCAACTTAGAGTCCTATGTCTTGGCTGATTGCAGCCATGCCTCACATGAATGTTGGTGGGGTCAAGCTCTTTCCAAATGACTTAATGACTCTCAAGATGAGAAGCAGTCTGTAGTCCATAGAAAGAAAGTCCTGATGTGCAGCTATTGATATATGGACAGAACCATGCACGAGAGAGTGTGGTATTTTGGATCGAGTCAAGGTCATTAGCTGCAGAATTTCAGAATTCTGTTTAAAAAACAAATCCTAACAATACTCTGGGACTGAGCAGGGTAATGCCCTCAGCAAATTCACAGATGACACCAAGCTGAGAGGGAGTATTGATATGCTGGAGAGGAGGAAGATGCTGCAGAGAGATCTGGGCAGGCTATTAAGCGTATATTTCATTCCTGTATGAACTCTCAACAACAGGTGACAAAGACTCAGAAGAGTAGTGATATGATCAGAGATGTTCAAAGGATAGGACATCTCTGTGTTCAGTGATAGGACAAGTGGCAATGGGTGTACGCTGGAACATAGGAGGTTCCACAAAAGTATGAGAAGGAACTTCTTCACAGTGAGGGTGACAGAGCACTGGGACAGGCTGCCCAGGGGTTGTGGAGCCTCCTCTGGAGGCATTTAAAACCCACCTGGACATGTTCCTGTGCAACTCGACCTAGGGTATCCTGCTGTGGCGAGAGTATTTGACTGGATGATCTTTTGAGGTCCCTTCCAATCCCTAATGTTCTGTGGAAAGGAAAAGTACCCTGCCACAATGCCAGCTGTAGTGAGGTTTCAGTAATGAAGCTCCGTATGATGGCTTGAATGTCTGAAAATGTTAGAGGCAAGAAATGCTGTCAGACATCTGTGTTTGCTCAGAAAAAGCACTGACTTTGAAATGATTTCCCTTTTATTTTAAAAATAGGTTGCTTTCCACAGGACTTTATTTAAATTTAGGAAGTGTTAAATGATTGCCTTACTGCTAGGATGTGGGGACGGATATGCTCTGGTACCAGGAAATTACATAAGCTTGAGATTGGTTTGTTGTGAAAGTGTTAGGAGTGCTGAAAAAACCCTTTTGTGATTCCAGATAGTTGATACAATTCCCTGGAAAGGAAAATTGTGACTCATTAATGAGTTACAGTTCTCGAAAGATTGAAGTGGCATAATGAAATAAATAAATGAAACTTTGCTTCATTGCTCTCCCCCAAGGACCAGATACCACTAACAGGAATCCATGTTGTGCCTAAGACTACATGTTTTGCAGCTCCCTAGCTCTCATTATCTCTTGCAACATCTTATGCTGGTTTCATTTTGTTCTCATACTTCAGTAAATATGGACTCCTATCCTACTGGTGACCCTGCCTAAGCAAGGGTAGTTGGACCAGTTGACCTCCAGAGGTCCCTTCCAACCTCAGTGATGCTGGGTTTCTGTTATAGTTCATACTGATAACTGATTTTCTTCATGAAGAATATGGTCCCCCACTATATTTGATACTTATATCATCAGCCATGTAGTTTATAGGGTAAGAGAGAATTCATAGAATCATAGAAACATAGCGTTGGAAGGGAACTCCAGTGGTCATGTAGTCCAACCCCTCTACAGCAATCTGTAACCAGATCAGATTGCCCAGAGCCCTATCTAGCCTGCCCTTGAATCCATCCAGGAATGGAGCCTCTACTACCTCTCTGGGTGGTCTGTTCAAGGGATTCCCCACCCTCAGATTCACAAGCTGTTTCCTGCTGTCCATCCTCAATCTCTATCTTTCTTTTTCCAGCTTCAAACCATGACCCTTTGTCCTATTGTTCCCTGCCCTTGGGAACAGTTAAAATTCATCACAAATGTTTTTAGTTCATCAAAATGTTTTTTGGTCATAGGACTGTGAGGGAACAAACAATTCCAAAATAGTTCTGGAATCGCATGCTTTAATGTTAGAATTTTATACAAGGCCAACTGCTAGTGATATTAGTGATACTTTCTTTCCTGTCATAGCTCTTCCATACTTCACTACTATTCCCCAGCCTGTAAAGGACACCTAGTAGTATCCAACGTTCATTCAAGGTGGATTTTCTGGGCTGTCTTGATGTGAAGCTCAGGGAAAATGTAAATACAGTGTTCGCTGTCTGAGCTTGAAGACTCCTTTCAACACCTCTGTCTTGGGCCCAAAACAAGACTCCATTTTCCTTTACAAGGATTTTTTAATTTCTCTTTGAAGGGTGGGGATGAAGATGCTGCAGAGAGATCTGGGCAGATTGGGTCAATGGGCAGAGGCCAATGGGATAAGATTTAACAGGGCCAAAAGCAGGGTCCTACACTTTGGCCACAATAACCCCCTGCAGCTACAGACTCGGGGTGAGTGTCTGGAGAGGGGCCTGTCGGAGAGGGGCCTGTCGGAACTGAACAGTAACCAGCAGGGTGCCCAGGTGGCCCTGAAGGCAAATGGCATCTTGGCTTGGATCAGCAATGGTGTGGCTGCAAGGCTAGAGAGGTAATTCTCTTCCTGTACTGGGTGAGGCCTCCCCGTCAGTACTGGGGGCAGTGCTGGGTCCCTCATTTCAAGAAAGAGGGGCTGGAGCGGGTCCAGAGGAGCGATGAGGCTGGGGAAGGGACTGGAGGGAAAGGCTGACAAGGAGAGGCTGAGGGAGCTGGGAGTGTTTAGCTTGGAAAAGAGGAGACTCAGGGGGGCCTTCTCCTTCTCTACTACTCCCTGAAGGGAGGTTGTAGTCAGGTGGGGGTCAGGCTCTTCTCCCAGGCAACCAGTGCCAGGATGAGACATCAGGGCCTGAAGCTGCCAGGGAAGGGTTAGCTTGGATGTTAGGAAGCCCCTCCTGCCAGAAACTGAGTGCTGAGGGCAGTGAGGGCAGTGATGGAGTCCTCATCCCTGGAGGTGTTGAAAGCCAGCCTGGCTGTGGCCCTTAGTGCCCTGGTCTTGATGATGGGGTGATGTTAGGTCCTGGGCTGGACTGGGCTAGGTGATCTCAGAGGGCTTTTCCAGCCTCAATAGTTTTGTGATTCTGTGAATTGCTGGCCATTTCTGAACTGGGTGTGATGGTTTGTGAGTGTCTGATTCTTGGCCCATCCTGTCAAACATAGTGATGACTCAGCAGACAGCAATGCAATGTTCCTATTTTTTTCTGAGCTTTATATATTTTAACCCCGTTGAAATAGTAATTTTCACACAAATTTAATTATTACAGAGACTGTGAGAGGTTCAGACCGGGTTGTACCTACTTTTTTCAATTTCACTTTAATTATGAAGCTCATTTCTACATCCTGAGACTTCAGAAAAGCAGTTATTTCCATTTTATTATAATGCTATTAAGTTTTTTCTGTGTGATGCAAATGAAGTGTTTTGATCTTTTATTTCTCTTCAGTTGGGAATCCGTGAATGTTAACAGTTTGTGCAGACTGTAAAGGAGCACATTATTTATCTAATGATTGTCTTGTGATGTGAGGCAGAACGTGAGGCTTAAGTATTTGCAGGCTGGTCGTGCTGTGTGTAGGCGGTGTTAAAGCAAAAGCATGTTCTCTCTGTAGTTTCAGTTTTGCAGCTGACAGAGCTACTTATTTCAGGTCAGACCCTGGTATCTGGTATCATTAACCTTCCTTCCTACTTCAGTCTCTTCTGTTGGTAACATAATCCTCACCACTTAAACCTTTTTTTGGGAAGATCAGCTGGAACTGAGACGGGCAGATGAGTCCAGCTATAGCAGTGTTGTAGGCTCTAGTGCCTGGGGTGTTGCCTGTGCCTTTGTTCTCAAGTACAGCTTAGCATGGCCTGCTTGGGACTTGATCCTGGAGTGAATTTATTTATGTACAGTGCTGCATGCTGAAGAGGAGTAAGAGATTGGTTATCCTAGCAATCATAGAATCATAGACTCTCCTGGGTTGGAAAGGACCTCCAAAGGTCATCCAGTCGAACCCCTCTGTGGGGAGCAGGGACAGCCTCAACTAGATCAGGTTGTCCAGAGCCTTGTCCAGCCTCACCACATCACCCTCCAGTGATGGGGCCTCAACTGCCTCCCTGGGCAACCTGTGCCAGTGTTCAATCCTGCTCATGCATTTTAGGAGGTTAGGAAAAAGCATCCTGTAGTTTGGTTCAGCTGCTCTCTATGCAGCAGTCCTGGCTATTCCTTTCCACTGCCAGCCATACTGTTGTGTCCTCTGTTCCAGCACTTAGGATATCCCTCAGAAGAATGCCAGCCTGTGAGTTAGTTCACGTTGTACTATCAGCCAGGCTTGTCTAGGACCTGGCAGAATGAACCAGGGAAGGAAGGGGTGAGCCTGTTGAAAATGTATCAACAATTCACTTTGCTAGTGCTTTTTCCATTGTAAAAAGCTACCAAAGGCTTGGGATGGGGGTGAGGGGAGACTAAACAGGAAGAAATGAAGGGTTCTATGGAAACAACACACTTAGACCTGGGAGCAGTGTGTCATGCAGAAATCCACAGGGTAGCTCTCACAAGACCAGCGTGAGAAGTAGGAGGGTGCGAATCTCTCAGCACAGAGCTCTGCTGGAGCTCATTTGCCGTTCTGTGTATCAAGCTAAAAAGAACATTCCATTTCTCTGATCAGCTAGTGTCTGCAGATACCTGTCTGTTCAGTGCTGGGAAATCACAGCATTACAGAACATCAGGGACTGGAAGTGACCTCGAAAGCTCACCTAGTCCAACCCCTCTGCCACAGCAGGATACCCTAGATCAAGTAACACAGGAACATGTCCAGGTGGGTTTTAAACATCTTCAGAGAAGGAGACTCCACAACCCCCCTGTGTAGTCCGTTCCAGTGCTCTGTCACACTGAGAGGAAGTTCCTTCTCATATTGATGTGAAACCTCCTCTCTCCCAGCTCACAACCACTGACCCTTGTCCTATCGTTGGATGCCACTGCACAGAGCTTGGCTCCATCCTCCTGACACCCACCTTTCACACACTTGTAAACATTAATGGGGTCACCCCTCAGTCTCTTTTTTCACCCCTAAAGAGACTCATGTCCTTTCTTCATCAGGGTGATGTTCTACTCCCTTCATCATCTTTGTGGCTCTGTGCTGGACTCTCTCCAGTGGTTTCATGTCCTTCTGGAACTGAGGGGCTCAGAGCTGGACACAATATTCCAGATGTGGTCTCAGCAGAGCAGAGCAGAGGAGGAGGAGAACCACTCTCAGTCTACTAACCACAGCAATTCTAATCCACCCCAGGCTGCCATTTGCCTTCTTGGCCACAAGGGCCCATTGCTGGCTCCAGGCCATTCTGCTGGCTCTCAAGACCCCCAGGGCCGTTTCTCCCACACAGCTCTCCAACATGTCAGTCCCCAACCTATACCAGTACCAGGGGTTGTTCTTGCCCTGATGCCAGACTCTACTCTGCCTTTGTTATAATTCATTCAGTATCTCCCCACCCAACTCTCCAGCCTGCTAAGAACAAGTGGATGCTTAGATTCCTTCCTCCTCTGGGAACGATTATATTGATATAGAGGCCAAGAAAAGAACTGAAACATCATTTCTGGTTTCCTCCCTCCTTTTCAAAGTCTGAAGTCCATTGTGTGTCTTCAGACCAAATGGTCATGGCCTCCCAACAGACAAATCCTTGATTGTAGTCTGTGTTTTCTTTGCAGCAGCTACTGAGATCACCCAAAAATTTGCACAGTGTGATACCTTTTGCTCCTGGGCAGGACACATGCATAAATGCAAGCAGAGCAATTCTTGCTGTCATCAACTTTGCGGTTACTGCAATTATTTATCTCTCCAACATCTTGAGATGGGTTTCTCAATCAGCTGAGTATCTCTATTCCTCTGTGGATAATCATATTTAGCATAAGAATGTAATATCTTGGTGACTTCAGAGGCTGACAAATAACAGGCTGCTCTAGGAAAGAGCCTTCATTCCATTTTTGGGAGCAAACTGAAAAGACTACATGAGTTATACATCTGCTCATAAAATATCTCAGTCAAGACACAGGGAGTTGTTAAAAGAAGTATGTAAAGTGTTTAAGTTTACATCCTCTTCAGTTATGTATTGGGTTTTTTCACTGTGACTACCATCGGTGCTGGTCTCTTCTCCCAAATTACTAATCCTAGGACAAGAGGAAATGGCCTCAAGTTGCATCAGGGGAGGTTTAGATTGGATCGTAGGAAGAAATTCTTTCCTGAGAGAGTGGTTGGGCACTAGAACAGGCTGCCCAGGGAGGTGAAGACCCCATCCCTGGAGGTGTTTGAAAACTGAGTAGCTAGAGAACTTCAGGCTATGGTCTAGGGGTTAGGGAGCTGTTGGGCTGAAGGCTGGACTTGATGATCCTTGAGGTCCTTTCTAGCCATCATGATTCTATGACTTTGTGATCAAAGGCTGGATTTTGTCAACCTATGGTTTTAAAGTACTTTCCACACAACCCAGTGTACTGGAGCAGTTAGTACAGAACCAAATACATCCACTTCTCCTCATAGTTCGGAAAATTGAACCGTTTTAAAATTTTATGGATTGAATGTCTTAGAGACTAAGAAGAGACCCTCCATAACCTTTCGTAAGATCCAGTAAAACCTGCCTGAATATGTTGCTATGTGACTTGGTCTAGGTGATTCTGCTGTGGGTGCGAGATTGGACTAGATGTCTTTCTAGGTCCCTTCCAATCCCTAATAATTTTATGATTTAACAATTTTAAAGATCCTTTTAATTCATCTCCAAGTTGAATTCATGGCTGAGTTATCAGGATGTGCAGCTGTTTTCTAGAAAAACACCTCCTAGTTATCTTTTAGCTTAAGATAATTAACACAGATAAAGAGTTCTGCCAAGCCAGATCCTAGATGTCTAGGGAGGTTGTGGAGTTTCCTTGTCTGAACAGGTTTAAAACCTGCCTGGACAAGTTCCTGTGCACCTTGATCTAGCTGATCCTGCTATGGCAGGGAGATTGGACTAGATGATCTTTCGAGGTCGCTTCCAATGCCTAATATGAATTCCCATCTGTGTTACCGTTTAATGTAGATCAAACAAGACGCAGTTAGGAAGATGCTACTGCTGATTTGAACAGCTTCATTCACTGACTAACATTTGGAGTAAGAGGTTGTGTTTTGGAAGGGGAATCGTGCTCTTTGAATACAGTATTTTCTAAGGTAGTGGATACTCTTGCGAGATTCTGAATACACTTTGCAAACATTTTGCATGTTAATGTATAAGCATTAGTTTAAAAAAGGAGAGAAAGAGCAGATAACTGTGTGCCCACATTCCTGCTTTTGATGGCCTTTGGTCTTTGCAAGGGTCAGGTTTGTTTTACAGGTACAAGGAAAATTCACTAATTGCTCTCAGATCTATTTGGTTCATGAAACAACTACCCAAGCTGAGCAAGGCAAGTGTTTAATGCATCAAAAATGCTGGCACTTGCCTTCCACAGGGCTCTAAAAGCCTAACTGTTGACCCGAATTTTCTCAAAACTTCATTAAGCTGCAGAATGCTGCTTAGAAAATTGAGAAGAGAAATTGCTGTGTTTCCAGTGCCCCTTATACTTTTAAAGAATCATGGGATCATGGAATTGTTGGAGTTGGAAGGGATCTGAAAGGATCATCAAGTTCAACCTCTCCCTGCACTGCCAAAGAAGGAATGCCGGAAGCGCAGTGCACAGGGCTGCATCCAGGCAGAATTTGAAGCTCCTCCAGACAGGAGACTCCACAAGCTCTCTGGGCAGCACGTGCCAGTGCTTTGACTCGCACTGTGAATCAGTTTTTCGTGATTCCTAAATGCAACTTCTTGTTTCCAGCTTGTGCCCAGTGCTTCTAGTGCTGCCACTGGGAACAACAGTTGTTATTGTCCCACATCTTCAAATTATGAAGGATCTGTCCTCCCCATCTCCCTTTAAGCAAGGAGATTTGTGTTGCTGAAACACTGAAGGCACTCACAGACCTCACTGGCTCTAAGCAGCCTCTTTTACACCTCTTCAGCCATTCCCACCATCCATGCGCCCCATTTAAGCCCAGCCAGGACATCAGCCTGCACATGTGGCCAGTGTCATAGTGGCACCGGAGACCAGCACTGCTGCTGTTCCTATTACTGCTGATTCTTTGAATAAATTTTTTTCCAGAAAAGTTAAAATGCACAAAAATTGGCCAAATCTGGAAAGGAGACAGTATTGTCTTTAAAACAAATGCCCTTGGACAGTGATTCTGCCCCTCTGCTCTGCACTGGTGAGACTCCACCTGGAGTCCTATATCCAGTTCTGGAGTCCCCAGCATAAGGATATAAGGCTCTTGGAATGGGTCCAGAGGAGAGCAACTCCAATGATCAGAGGGTTGGAGCACCTCTATGAGGACAGGCTGAGCAAGATGGGGTTGTTTGGACTGGAGAAGAGGAGGCTCCCAGGTTCTAGCAGCTTTCCAATAGCTGAAGGGGGCTACAAGAAAGCTGGGAGAGGGGCTTTTGCCACAGGTGGTAGCAAGAGGAGAAGAGGAAAGTGTTCCAGAGTTGAAGAGGGAACATTGAGGTTAGACATGAGGAACAAATTCTTTGCTGTGAGGGTGGTGAGATGCTGGAACAGGTTGTCCAAGGAAGTTGTGGCTGCCCCATCCCTGGCAGTGTTGAAGGCCGTGTTGGAAGGAGCCTTAAGTGACCTGCTCTAGTGAAGATGTCCCTGCCTGTGCAGGGGGGTTGGAACTGGCCATTCTGTGATTCCTGAGGGCCGGGAGTTCACCAGTAATGCCTGTAAATAAGAACACAAGAATACTGCTGGACACTAGGGGAACTGTACTCTGCACAGCTGTGGTGTATCTGTATCTCTATAAAACATTCTTTTTTATTTTTAAATACTCTTTAAAATGTTGATAGCACTTAAATTACTTTTCAAAGAATTAAAAAAAAATCATAACCCACTGTACACTAGAAGTGGCAGCTAATCTCTACCTGTTGAGTCACTGAAAGCAGAGGCACGCTGAAGAGTATGAAATAGTAGATAAGTCCCTTTTCTCAGTGATAAAACAATTTGCAGCTTTGCTTTCAGCAGTAGATCTTCTGAGTGGGTGGAAGGCTCCCTAAGTAATTAATAACTCTTAAGCCGTCTGAATAGTTTCCCTCGGGTTGCATCATATAATGTGTCATACGAAAACAACTCGAGGCCTGAGGTAACGTGAAACCTCAGAGTGCATCTTCATGTGATTTGAGGAAGATGAATGGGAAGGAAATTATTTCTTATCAGGGGTAACAAACAGCTGCTCTTAGCTTTTATTTGAAAGGAATTTAAAACACCCTTTCAGGGCAGAGACTGGGAATTGCTCTAGTGTGTTATTTCCTCTGCTCCCATTGTACCGGTCAACTTAGGCAAAACCCAGGGATTAAAACTCTGGTGATTTCATGTGGAAAAGCTGAGTTTAATGTGAAGATTTGTATTTTGTTGTGTGTTTGGTCACCGGAACTTTACATTTTATTCGTAATGTATCTCAGTTTCAGTCCCTTAGTGAACACAAACGATTAAGAAATCAATTACTCCATCAATGCAGCATTGAATAAATTATTCCCTGCCACAGGAAAGTTGTTTAAACAACCTCCTTGAGCTCTGCTCACCAAATGATTGTAGCATTGTCATGTTACAAGTGACATATATCAGGTAATGGTATATGTCAGCTGGAAAAGGTATGTCTTGCCATAAACTCTAAGCATCTCTCACTTCACACTCAGGAAATGTACATGGGCTCATCTTTCCCTTCTTGGAAGATGTTCAGCAAGCTTGAGGCTTCATTGATACTTGTAAATACGGAAGTTTATAATATACTGTAGTGTATTCTCATTCGATATGGAACAATTAGGGTTCAGGGGATTTAAAAATAGCCTCTGCTTTTCCATTAGTGCTTTTTAAAAAAAATAAAAACAAAAGGTAAATAGAAGGTTGCCTTACTCAATTTGATACGGGTAACTCAATGCTGCTTTACAAAGATAGAACTAAGCCTGTTTATAGCACAGGGCACACACATTTAATTCATTCATAATTACTTCTTCTCATGTGGTAGTGCTCAGAGAGCCTGCTGGGATCTGCATTTTCAAATCTTTTGAGAGAATCCATGAATAAGCAGAGATTTTTCCCAATATCACTGTATTCTTGATCTTGATAAAGGCTGGGAAAGTATGCACAAGAACCATTTTAAAGTTCAGGCAAAACTCCTGTGACTGCTCCTAGTCTGTGCACCTGTTTTTAGGAAATATTATGGCTGCATTTAATCCATTACATCTCCTCATGGAAAGGGTAATCAGACATTGGAATGGACTGCAAAGATCATCTGTGGAGCCCGCATCCCTGGAGGTGTTTAAGGAAAGACTGGATATGGCACTTAGCGTCCTGTTCTAGGTGATTGTGGTGGTGTTAGGTCATGGACTGGGCCTCATGATCTTGGAAGTGTTTTCCAGCTTCAGTAATTCTATGTTTAAAAGAGAGGAGAATCCAGCAAGAGCCTTTGCAACTCTGAGTACACATATGCCCGGACAGAGTGACATGTAGTTGTTGCAGGAAGTTCAGTGTGTGTTTATTAATGTTCTGTATGCGTTTGCCTCCTGCATCAGCCTGTGGAAAACTGAGAGATACCTGAATCACAGAATGTTAGGGATTGGAAGGAACCTTGAAAGATCATCTAGTTCAATCCCCCTGCCACAGTAGGATCCCCTAGATCAAGCAGCACAGGAAAATGTTCAGGCAGGTTTTAAAACTCTCCAGAGAAGGAGACTCCACATCCCCACCTTGGCAGCCCATTCCAGTGCTGTCACCCTCACTGGGAGGAAGTTCCTTCTCATATTGATGTTGGAGCCCCCTCTGTTCCAGCTCACAAACACTGACCCTTGTCCTATCATTGGATGCTACTGAGCACAGCCTGGCTCCATCCTCCTGACACCTGCCTTTTCCATATTTATCAGTATTAATGGGGTCACCCCTCAGTCTCCTCTTTTTGAAGCTAAAGAAACCCAAGTCCCTCAGCCTTTCCTCATCAGGGAGATGCTCCACTCGATCATCTTTATGACTCTGCTCTGGCCTCTCTTGTAACCTGTATAGATGTATGTCCTAAAATGTTGCATTGGCAGGAGTTTTCCTGCTTTGTTTTCTCCTGTAATTTACAGGACATCTCAGTCCAGCAGGCTAGGGTGGTGTAAAGTCAAGCCCATGGGTGAAGTTAATGTGCCTCAGTTCCTGCTATTGTTCTCAGCTGTTTCCACCCAGGGTGTGCTTCATTTGGAGAGCACATTGCTCCATTCATAAACCTTCTGGGTTTAGTTAGATACTAATGACTGTATGAACAGAGGGAGAAAACCCAACTGTCCACATCCCACTAAAGTAGAATTTAGTCAGACTTTTGGTGCCTGAGTCTCAGAATGATTCCAAGTGCCTGCTCTCTAGCATCACCTAACCCCTGGTGGCACCTAAAACTGAGTTGCTTTGAACAACACATTTCCCCCCAGCATAAATTCTAGGGAAGCTTAGAAGGGCCATGGCTTAAGCAACCAGTTGTGTAACTCCTGTCACTGTGAATGAAAGAGGTGTGGAGAGGTGCCTGAGTGCTGCCCATGTCCCCAGAGGTGCTTAAACAATCCAGTGCCTCCTTTCTTTAATAGCACTTACTAAGCTTGGGCAGCGCTGAATTCATGATGTAACACAGCAGCTGCAAGTACTGTCACCGTGAAAGGTGGAGAGAGGACCTTTTCAACAACCTTAGGGTGTGGAGCAGTCATCTAGGAAGGATACCTGGTCTGAATTGTCCTTAAGCAAGGAAAGATTAGCAGGAATGGAAGAGCTGACTCATAGTGATCCACAGGAGTAGGGATGTGATTGTCCCTCAGTACTGGGCACTGGTGAGGCCTCACCTTGAAGCATGGGGGCAGTTCTGGACATCTCAATACAAGAGAGATATCGAGGTGCTGGAGCAAGTTCAAAGAAGGGCAACAAAGCTGATGAAGGGCCTTGAGACTAAATCTCATGAGGAGCAATTGAAGGAGCTGAGTGTGGTTAGTTTGAAGAGGAGGCTACTCTACCTGAAGCGACACTGTAGAGAGACAAGTGCTGGTCTCTTCTCAGAGGTCATCAGTGATAGAACAAGAGGGAAGGGCCTCAAGCTGCTCCAGGGGACGGTTAGACTGGATATTAGGAAGAATTTTTTCACAGCAGTCAGACACTGGCACAGGCTGCCCAGGGAGGGAGTTGAATCACCATCCCTGGAGGTGTTTAAGGGTCATTTAGATGTGATGTTGGGGGATCTGGTTTAAGGGTGAACTTTGTAGAGCATGGCTGATGGTTGGACTTGATGATCCCAAGGGCCTTTCCCAGCCTGAATGATTCTGTGATTCTGTTTGTGAAACATGCTTGCTTCTTGTATTTGAACACAAAAATTCTGTGAGTTATGTGTATTTAAGGACACGGAGAAGCAAAAACAAAAGAAATACCAATACAAAGGGTGCAGTCTGGAGGATAAGCCCCATAGCCATGTGCTCTGAAGGTCTGAGGTGCCTCTGGGTGCTGATTCATTTGTTTGCAGACAAAACACTAAACCCTACATTTTCAAGTGTAATTTAATTTGGAGTGTATTAACATAGGCAAGTGAGACTTGTCCCAAAGGTGGAGATGAGAATGGTTGGGGAATGAGGAAGAACTTTGTTTTGGCTTTCCTCTTGTTGCAATATGAAATTTTATGTTCATGCTTCTGTTTTAAGTCTCCCCCCACCCCAATCAAATGTCATTGCTTATTGTTTAAAACACATAGGTTCTTGTTCTGTTTCTGAAGTTTTTAATTGAGCATTACAGAGGAGACAACACCATGGAAGTGATTCTCCTCTTGTACTGGGCACTGAAAAGGCCTCCCCTCAAGTAGTGGGGGCAGTGCTGGGTCCCTCATTTCAAGAAAGAGGGGCTGGAGCGGGACCAGAGGAGCAAGGAGGCCAGGGAAGAGACTGGAGGGAAAGCCTGATGAGGAGAGGCTGAAGGAGCTGGGGTTGTTTAGCCTGGAGAAGAGGACACTCAGGGGACACCTTCTCCCTCTCTACTACTCCCTGAAGGGAGGTTGTAGTCAGATGGGGGTCAGGCTCTTCTCCCCAGCAACCAGGATCAGGTCAGGAGGGCAGCACCTGAAGCTGCCAGAGGAGGGTTAGGCTGGGTGTTTGGAAGCCCTTCCTCATGGAAAGGGTGTTGAGACCCTGGGTTGGACTGCTCAGGGCAGTGGTGGAGTCTCCATCCCTGGAGGTGTTGAAGGACAGACTGACTGTGTCCTTTAGTGCTCTAATCTGGTTGATGTGGTGATGTTGGGTCCTGGGCTGGGCTGAATGAGCGCAGAGGGCTTTTCCAGCCTAAATAATTCTGTGATTCTGTGGTAGCTATAGTCTCTTGTCATCTGCAACTGAGTTTGTTCAATCCTGAATTAATGTTTCTTATTCTGTTATGTTCACTTGAAGCCTTTCAGGGAGCAAAAGGACAGTGAGAATTGTGTACAGGAATAAACTGTTGTGGGGGGTTTGACTAGATGACCTTTAGAGATCTCTTCCAACCCAACCCCATCTATGATTCTGTGATAGGATGCTAGTTTTCTAGTACTGCCTTCTTTTTTGGTTGTTTTCTTTCAGTGTTCACTATCTGGCTGGAAGGATTTAGTGTTAAATCTCTTTTTTTAAAAGCATTTGTTAATGAGTTTTTGGTCACCGAGGACTGTGCATAGAGTTACACAGATTGCTTCTGCTAATGGGTTCCTATTAGCTTTGAACCAAATTTGTGGTGCTATTGGGCAAGTACTGGAACAAGTTTTCCAGAGGGTTGTGGAATAATCTTTCTTGGAGACTCTCAAAACTCAGCTGGACAGGGTGGTCCTGATTTTGATTTCCCAGGGTCTTCAACCAGGAAAGAAACCAAGGATGCATTTAGAGTAAAGAAAAGAAACTGCAAGTGTGCTAGTCAGCAGCTTGTAAATGGTATAAAAGACTTAACCCCTTCTTCCCTTCAGGAAAGAAAAGGGTAAAGGATTTCCCCCACAAACACCTCTTGCAGGCAGCAAACACCAGCAGCAACTGTGCAGGAACAAAGATAAAATACAATAGGGAAATGATAAGGGCAGAAGTTTTAAGTGATATGGGAGAAGGAGACAGGTTTTTTGTCAAGCAGGAGCCAAACCACCAGCCAAACTTTGTATGAGGTTTAACAAGGCTGAGTGTCAGGTCCTACACTTTGATCACCACAATCTGTGCAAGGCTACAGGACATTATTGGTCCTCAAATTGTCCTTGTAACAACGAGTAGCTAGAGCACTTGAGGCCATGGTGCAATGATTGGGGAGATGTTGAGATGAGGGATGGACTTGGTGATCCTGGAGGTCCTTTCCAGCCCTGATGATTCTATGGGTCTGTGTAACAGAATCTGACAGGATCCCTAAGCTGTTGTCTGAAGGGTCAGACATTGTTCCATGACACAGAGTTCACAGTAACATGCTATGATGCTGAGGATTGCCCTGCTTTGAGAGGAGTTCAGACTGAAATCCTACTCTTTACTTGAATTCACTGTAACCAGTATAATGCCTTTCAGAATTCATTTGACCTTTTCTGCTTTTCTTGTTTCCTGTTAGCTCAAATTTAACAGCAGCTACAGTAGCTTCTGCCCTTTTTCACAGTGCTGGCCCACACCTTGAATTTTGTCCTGTTTCCCGGTTGGTTTGGTAGGGGGATGATTTTATAGCATGGACACACGGCCACACTACTTGGAGAAAATTCTGAAAGAAACAATATTAGAAGCCTAGCACTGTTATTGCTTTAGATCAACATCCCTCAAGAGACCCTCTCTATCCTCCAGCAGACCAGCACTCCAACCCAACTGGGTGTCATTTGCCAGCTGACTGAGGATGCACTCAGTCCCCTCATCCAAATCATCACTGAAGCTGTTAAACAGGAACAGCCTCAGCACTGAGCCCTGGAGGACTGGTCACCCATGCACTTTCACTCCATTAGGAGTTATGAGAGTGAGCAAGTGTTTGGCTCCTCATTTTCACAGAGTATTACTTCTGTTCACTCCTTTTAAGCAGTGTTTGTGTGTGTAACTGTCAGTCTTTATTCTCCTGTCTCCTCCTCTAGGCAGATATTTCCACGTGGGCTGCCTGAAGAGTACTCTCTAGTTGCTACATTCCGTGTGCGGCGCAGCACCAAGAAAGAGCGGTGGTATATATGGCAGGTTTTAAACCAGTATGACACACCTGAGGTGAGACTCTGCTTTGTTTTCTCTCTTTTTATGAAATTCCCTCTTTTCCCCTACATATAATATGGCAAACACAACATGTCAGATGTCTTACCCCTTGATGTAGCTGCAGTTACAGAATCACAGAATGTTAAGGATTAGAAGGAAGCTTGAAAGATCATCCAGTCCAATCACCCTGTCAGAGTAGGATTGCCTAGATCAAGTTGCACAGGAACATATCCAGGTGGGTTTTAGGCATCTCCAGAGAAGGAGACTCCAGAACCCTCTGGGCAGCCCCTTTCAGTGCTCTAACTCTCATCGTCAAGAAGTTCCTTCTCATATTGATGTGGAACCTCCTCTGTTCCAACTCACACCCATTGCCCCTTGGCCTATCATTTAATGCCACTGAGAACAGCCTGGCTTCATCCTCTTGACACTCACTGGTCACATATTTATAAACATTAATGGGGTCACCCTTCAGTCTCCATTTTTCCAAGCTAAGGAGACCCAGCTTCCTCAGCCTTTCCTCATCATGGAGGTGTTCCACTCCCTTCATCATCTTTGTGACTCTGCTCTGGGCTCTCTCCAGCAGTTCTGTGTCCTTCTGGAATTGAGGGGCCCAGAATTGGACACAAGTTGATAGGTAATAGCCAGGCTGCTTTGAAATAACTGGTGTTTGGCTGCAGGAATGACAGAAATGAAACAAAATGTATTAATTAAGGCTGTTAATTAATGCATGCAATGTTAACATGCATGTTCTGATTTATAGCTGATATGTAATTACAGAATTACATAGAGGAGTGTTTCATAACATAATTCTGGCCCAAACTATGAAATAAAACTATTTTTATGTACAGTTTCTATATAGAATGTTTCTATAATAAAATATTACAAAATATAGTGTATTATTACATATAATTGTGCATGTATGAAATATAATAATATAGTGTATAGCAATATATAAATGACCATGAGCCAGCAATGGACCCTGGTGGCCAAGAAGGCCAATGGCATCCTGGGGTGGATTAGAAGGGCAGTGACTAGTAGATCAAGAGAGGTTCTCCTACCCTCCTACTCTGCCCTGGTGAGACTGCATCTGCAATCTCGTGTCTAGTTCTGGGCCCCTCAGTTCCAGAAGGACACACAACTGATAGAGTCAGTCAAGCACAGAGCAACAAAGATAATTCTGACAGGAATGTTGGACTGGATGATCTTTTGAGGTCACTTCCAATCCCTAATATTCTGTGGTTCTGTGATAATGATATCTGTATGAAATACAGACTAATAATATAAACATATACTAAACCTTATTATTCTAGATTTATAATAATACTGAAATATATAATAATGAAGCATATTGTAATATATGATACATATATAAAAATAATAATGTTGAATAATATACAATGTGTTAGAATACATATAAAATACAGAATAATCCATATAAAATATATAATGAAATACCGTGGAATGTGTTAGAATATATATAAAATATGTAACATAATACATAGTGTGTAAGAATGTGGAATGTATTAGAATGCATATAAAATATCCAATAATAAATATAAAATAGACACTAATATGTTTTAATGTCAAATGTATTATAATACATGCAAAGTCTATAATAATTAATATACAATATCATAGTATGAAATATCATGTATTATATTGTATACTGATATGTATATAGAATATATATAATGTTATAATAATTATGTATATGTTTCTGTACCCATAGCTGTTAAATGACCACTGCTTTTTAAATTTTCCTTTGCTTTCAGATCTCTGTCCTTCTGGATGGCACAAAAAAGGCTGTGGAGTATATGACAAAATCTGCTCAGGGAAATATACTGCACTACACTTTCAAGAGTCGGGAAATTTATCCTCTGTTTGATCGGCAGTGGCATAAGCTTGGTATTATTGTGCAGCCAGGGGTCATTTCCCTCTATTTGGATTGTAATTTAATTGAGAGAAAGCAGACTGATGAGAAATTCACCATTGACTTGCAGGGGAGGACTCTGATTGCTTCTCGTGCTGCAGATGATAAGCCTGTAGATGTGAGTAGCGCACAAGGAAAACCGAGTAACCTGAAATCATGTTGTAGCCACACTTTTGCTAAGACCTTTGTAAAGAGTTGTGGAGATGAAAGGTTCAAAATGGGTTGTGGATTTTGAGTGTGTATTCTTAATTCGAAGTCACTAAGTCTTTTCTTCTTTAAACAATGTTCAGTACTGTCACATCTGCTAAGGCAAACTCTATTACCACAGGCACTGCAGACCTGGTTTGAGCAGACTTTTCTGTGTTCCCTTTGGAGTGAGAGCTGTGTGTTGACCCTAAGCACCCCGTTACTACATTCACAGATAACTCTCAGTAGTAATACTTTTTCTTTCAATTTTTATGAGATTTCTCAAAGAGAGACAACCTGTAAAAGAGGACTGATGCAAACTTCTACAAAAGAGACATGACACTATTATTACCTCTATATCTCCTCTATTTCACGTTCAGGAGTAATTGGGCTGTGCAGAAATAGGGACACATTGTTCAGGGTTGCCATTCTCTCCTCCAAATGGAAGGGATTAGGAACTGACTGGAGATGTGTTTTCTCCAGCCTTTGGTATGAGAATCACTTCAAGACCACCCCACAGTACTCTGTGCTGTGTTCTGTCCCAGAGGAGCTCTCCTCTGCTTCCACGTGCAGAGAGCTCACCGCGAGTAATTGGAAAGCTGCAGGAAATGTCGGTTTGGTTTAACTGTGCTGACCTCCAGTTTCCAGGCTTAACTCGGAGAGTTTAGAGTGAAACGTTCAGCTGTACTATTTACACTGCACAGCTCCAGCTGAAAATAGCACATTGTGACTGCAAGCTGGTGTTACGGGAGGAATCGGTGCTGTGAGGCGCTGAACGCTTTGGCCTGGAGTCAGAGCTCTTATTTCATGGGTAGAAAATACTGAGCTCAACTTCATGTGAAATCTGTGTACAGTCTCCTCATTTCCAAGCAACGCTCAGGAGAAGGAGGAGATTCTTTTTATTCTTGTACTGGTTACGTGGCACAGGCTGATGAATTCTGAGTGGAAGTTCTCAGCTGGAATTGCCACATTTGCAGGAAAACGTTAGCGTTGTGCTGATGCGGGCAGCAGAGAGGATCCTGTGCCAAAGTCACTCTTCTGAAAACCAAGTGCAGGGGAGGGAATAAGGGGATACAAAATAGTTGTAGAATGAGGCACAGAAGGGCGAGTTTAGCTACTTATATTAGATGCTGTTGCTGTTGGTCTCTGAAGCTTTTTGTATAGGATTTGTGCATTTTGCTCTTGAGGTGTTCAGATAGCAAAGTCCAGACAAAGTTCTGTCCAAAGCAATGGAAGGTGTAGATGAGATAGGGTGTATCAAACCTTTACTCTAGCTCACTGCAGGAGAAAATGACCTTAAAGAAACTTAAAGGTCGCAGAAGACATCTGGAAGGTTCAAATGCATAGCAAGGGCTGTACAAAGAGATGCAGCTGAGATGAAGAGAAATGAAATCTAAAATGTGATTTACATCAAAGTAATGGGCTGCAGCATTTGTTCCTTAAGCGAGGAGCTGTGTGTTTGTTTGGGCTTTGTCTCTTCTTCCAATCTTTCAGAAATACACAGTGTTTCAGAGAGCAAGTTTGTTATGCCAAAGCAATGCATGCCTTCACACACAATTTTATACCTCTCCTGTTGATCTCTTTTGTATTTCTTCACAGATTGAACTTCACCACTTAAGAGTTTATTGTGACCCTAAACTGGTGATGGAAGATCCTTGTTGTGATATATCGGCAGACATGGTCAGTCAGTTGTTAAAATGCAAATGCTAACACAAGGGAAATCACTTTGTTGTTTCTTGGAAAGAGATTTCAGTAGAAATATTTGATGCAATACCTCCTAAAAATAAATCTGAGAGGATTCTGGAGTCATGGCACCTTATTTCTTGATGCCTGCCTGAATGGCAGAGTGGAACTTCAGTAAAAGATGCTAAGTCCTGTGAGTGCTTCTTCAATGCATTTGTTAACATTGATTAATATCTAATTAGCAACTGAGGAAGCACTGGAGAGTATTTCCTTTATTTCAATAGGCTAATGTGGAGAAATGGGTGATTCATCACTGTTAAATACTTTCTTCTTTACAATGTACATGTTGTCTCGCATCAGGGACATTTATTTGATGTCTTTTAGAGAGTTCACTTCTCCTTTTAACAGACACAATCAGTGTAAACTGGAAGACAGTAGAAGCATAGAAACACCTGAAGTTGCAGATCACAAAATTACAGAATCACAGACATCAGGGATTGGAAGGGACCTTGAAAGAGCATCTAGTCCAATCCCCCTGCCAGAGAAGAATCACCTAGACCAAGTTGCACAGGAATATACCCAGGAGGGTTTTAAACATCTCCAGAGAAGGAGACTCCACAACCCCCCTGGGCAGCCTGTTCCTGTGCTGTCACCCTCACTGGGAGGCAGTTCCTTTTCACATTTGTGTGGAACCTCCTCTGTTCCAGCTTACACCCATTACCCCTTGTCCTATCACAGGATGGCATTAAGAAGAGCCTGGTTCCATCTTTCTGACACTCACCCCTCACATATTTATAAACATTAACTGGTTCCATCTACAAAGAGATAGGAGAAAAGGGTGTCTGGCTTGGAGGGATAAGGCTGCTCAAGAGCAGGAGATTGTGTGGGATCTGATGACTGATAGGTGCTTAGAAGCGTGTAAGAGCACGGCCCAGGGAAGTGGTGGAGTCCCTATACCTGGACAGAGTGGTTGTGTCCCTTAATGCCCTGGTCTGGCCAATGTGATGATGTTAGGTCATAGGCTGAGCTGGGTGAGCTCAGAGGGCTTTTCCAGTGTCACTAATTCTATGATTCTGTGAGGCCAAATCTAATTTATCAAGGGAAATTCCAAAGTTAAGTGATAATTTATTGTTCAAATACAGTTCCGAGGAGATGTCCAACAGTGCTGGCATTCTCGAATGCAGAAACATTTCGTTTCCTAATACGACAGAATTTTCTCTCACACTCATTTTGCCATTTAGCATTTCAAGGCATGGGTGTGGAGGGACAGTTTTTCCCATGGGCATTTTCTGCTTCTTTGCTTTCCAATTTTGGGAGACTTTATTCCTCCATCTGGACTTCTAGAAAGAAAGAAGTAGGATAGTTGGATCAAGTACGGGTAGTTGATTTTAGTACAGAGGAACCACGCTGTCTTTATTTCATTTGACTACCCCTTGTTCTTCTCTGTAAAATGCTGTGTTACAGGGGTGCTGGTAGTGCCTGGATGGTGTTTAGGAACCAAAGTGGATGAAGAAATCAGAAAGCCTTCTTTTTGTTTCAGTGCTCACGTGAGAAGACGTTGCTTGCCACAACCCCATCACCAGTGACTGTACATGCTAGCAAAATATACTCCCTCCCAGGAACACAGCAGGAATCTGCAGAGAGATGTCACTGCTTTCCCAACAAAGTATGTGTCCTTCCTACTGCTTTGTAGTGCATCATGCTGGTTAATCCTGGCAGGCTGCTTGGTTGGATTTGTTTTGTTGGGTTTTATTTAAATTGTGGGGTTTTTTTTGGTCGTCATCTATCTGGTTTGTGATGTTGTAATGTCCTTACATTGTATTTGCTAGCTCAGAAACAGCACAGACTAGACCTAGTTAATTTAGAATTGCAGAGGTCTGTGAGGTTTAGTTGTTTGACACAACAACGAAAAAGATCAGTGATGAAAATGAGGGTTATATTCAGTGTAGATGTTGTTACCTGAGAATAAACTATTAGAATCATAGAAGCATGGAATTGTTTAGGTTAGAAAAGACCTTCAAGATCCAACCATCAAGCTAGCAGTCCCAGCCCACTGCTAAACCCTGTCCCTGAGCTCCAGATCTCCACGACTGTGAAACACAGCCAGGGATGGTGATTCAACTCCCTCCCTGGGCAGCCTGTTCCAAGGCCTGAGGACCTTTTCCAGGAAGATTTTTTTCCTCATGTCCAACCTAAACTGCCACTGGTGCAGACTGAGGCCATCTCCTGTTGTCCTGCCACTTGTTCCTTGTAAGAAGAGACACACCCGGTCCCCCCTTTTCTACATAATGCCTTTAAAAAATCCTTCTCCTGAGCATTTTACTGTGTTTATTTTAAGCCATTTTCTTTGTTAGGCTTTTGTGATAAAGACAAGGAAAATACAGCAAATACATAGTTTGGATCTGCTGCTTTGTTCATTTTCTATTTTTTTTTAATCAGGGAGAAGCAGGATTGCCAGGGCTAGCTGGTTTGCCTGGTCAGAAGGGAGAGAAAGGTGAAAAGGTAAAATATCCCCTGTATTCTTTCTTTCAAACCTTTCTTAAACATGTATGGATTCTGTTATTCCTTAAAGATTTTCCCTGTATGCTGGTTAAATGCTTTATTGGTTAGTCTCTGGTTCTGTGCTTGGGCTTCCTGCCAGGCAGCCTACAACTGTCTCAGTCCAGTGTCCCCTCATCTCTGTGGAGCACAATTCACCTACCTGGGTAGCACAAGCCTAGTCAGCCCTGCCAACATGTCCTATTGGCAGCAACTCTAATCCAGAAAATAAGAGAGAAGTTTGTGTATATTGTCTGGACAAGCATTTTCCTTCTCAAGTGTGTACATCACTGCCACTGGAGTCCTGTGCAGCTGGTTCATCCTTGCAGTCTTCAGTAGGAGTACATGGACTTACTGATATGACCTCAGCACTGTATCTGCTTTGGCATCACTCTTACCCAAAACTTTAACTGTGAAGAGACAGGTACCTTGCATCATCCAGCTCCTAGGACAGGCCAGCTGGTGCTCCTTTCCTTGGGCCTGTTCTTTGGTTTTGTTTTTTAAGGCTTTGCCATGATGTTCCTAGTGCGCACTTCAGGGACTTCCTAATAATCAAAGTCAGCAGAGCAGATGTTTTCCCTTCTATGCATTCCCCGAATTTGTGTAGAGGATGACAAATTAGGGCATGTCTGGGAATGTGTTTTTCTTGTGCTAATAGAGGGAGAGACTGGAATAACATATTGCAAGTGATCCAGAAGGCCACTAGCTAGGAATTCTTAGATTAGGGAGTGCAGAGGGAGATACCTGGATTGTCCAAATCCAGAGGCTAGGGTGGAGGTGTCTCTTTCCCAGCACACCGATGTGTTTGTGACAGTCAGCGTTGTTTCTGGGACTGCAGTAACTGGCTGAAATGGGTCCAGTTCTAAGAGGACTTACCCACACATTTGAAATCAAACACATTCATCGGGATTCTGTAAGTCATCTGATAGTCCTTTAGCTGATGGTTCTCAATCTGCCTGTGCTTGGCTATTCATGTGTTGATTTCTTTCACTTCTAAATAATGTTGCCAGCCAAGTATCTGTATTTATATGTCCTTGCATTTAAATAGCAGCATCCAAGTGCAAATAACTTAATAGCAATTTTTTAGCTCCTTTCCGTGGAAATGTCTCTATCTGTTGATTCCTCCTGCTTTTATGTTGTTTTATTCCTGTTTCCCACGCTGTAATTAATTGTGTGGCTGATTTTACCTCTTTTTGTTGCTGTGGTGTTGGTGTTAGGCTATCTCTGAGCATCTCAGGAATACACTTAGGGCTTCATGAGGATATTGTGATGCTAGGTCTCTACGCAGAAATAGAAGTGATCCTCTGGTGCTTGAAGGGTGAAGTAGATGCTCTTTTTCAGACTGTCTCCTGTCTTGAATGACCAGCCTGTTCAGTTTTTGTCATGCACTCCTCAATGTGTAGCAGAAGTTACCTCTAGAGCAGTATTCCTTGCCCCTTTTGTTGTCTGTGCAAGCTTGGATCCAGGGATGTTTGCTCTGTGATTTTATTTTTGGAGGGATTTGATTTTCTGGGTGATCAGCTCCTTCAGTGAAGGACCACAGCTTGTTCTTTAATGGCTGAATAATTGAGACTAGAAAAGTCCCCTGAACAAACTTTTCTGCTCATTGTTCTCTGCCCTGGAGCTATGTTTCCTTTTCTGCTGAGTTGATTGAGAAATTTACTGTGTTCGCTGGCTTGGAAGCAGTCTCTACTACTTCAGCAAGGTACATATCTGTTTGGATAGATTTGTTGATCACAGAGTCATAGAACATTAGAGATTGGAAAGGGACCTCAAAAGATCATTCAGTCAAATCCCCCTGCCACAGCAGGATCAGCTAGATCAAGTTGCACAGGAACATGTCCAGGCAGGTTTTAAATGTCTCCAGAGAAGGAGACTCCACAACCCCCTTGGGTAGCCGGTTCCAGTGCTCCCTCATCCTCCCTGGGAGGAAGTTCCTTCTCACATCCATATGGAACCTCCTATGTTCTAGCTTACACCCATTGCCCCTACCACTAGATGATGTTGAGAAGAGCCTGGCTCCATCCTCCTAACACTTGCCCTTTCCATACTTATAAACGTTAATGAGGTCCCCCCTCAGTTTCCTTTCTTCCAAGCTAAGGAGACCCAGCTCCTTCAGCCTTTCCTCATCCTGGAGATGTTCCGCTTCCTTCGTCATCATCTTGGCTCTGCACTGGACTCTCTCCAGCAGTTCTGTGTCATTCTGGAACTGAGGGTCCCAGAACTGGATGCAATACTCCAGGTGTGGTCTCACCAGGGTAGAGTAGAAGGGGAGGAGAACCTCTCTGGATCTACTAACCACAGCCCTTCTAATCCACCCCAGGATACTATTGGCCTTTTTAGCCACAAGAGCACACTGCTGGCTCCTGGCCATCCTGCTGTCCACCAGGACCCCCAGGTCCATTTCTCCTACACTGTTCTTGAATAGGTCAGTCCCCAACCTATACTGATACTTAGGGTTGTTCTTGCCCAGATGCCAGACCCTTGTTATAGTTCATTAAATATCTCCCAACCCTCCAGCCTGTCCAGGTCACACTGAAAATGTTCATAGCAAATGTCTTTTGATTCCAGTGTTAAGGTCCTGTTTTGTCCTCAATATATAGAAGTCATTCAGAAAGAATATACTTTGCAGTAATTCAAACAGTTACCAAACATAGAAACACTTTTTTTCTATCAGAGAGGCTAAAAAAGGAATTTTATTTCAATTTTGGATTGCTTTTGTTCCTTTTAAGCCAACTTAGTGCCCACAAGAAGATTTTAAACTGAATTCCAAAGAGAATTAAATATTTTTACATAGTATTAAACATTTGCAAGCCGTGTTAATAGGTCATTGGTTAATGCTCCAAGTGCAGCAGGGAGCAAAAAGCCAGAGGCCAGAGTCCTTTCAAACATTAAAGTGTCTGTTGATGTACACCATGGAGAAATTTATGGCTATTCAAGTGAGCTTCATTAATTTAAACTTTCATCAAGGTTAAAGACATTTAAAAGGTTATTTTGGGATCAGTAGGGATAGGTTTATGCAATATAATGCTGCAGTAGGAAAATATTTTTAATAGAATGTCTTGGGTTGGAAGAGACCTTCGAGATCGTCTAGTCCAAAATAGAAGAACACATTCATGAGAACAAATGAGGAGTCTGATGGCTCTTTTTGCCTCTTTTCCTTCTCTTCATCCTCTGTCATTTCTCCTATAGCCCAAGTTCACCTGACTATCATGTTATGTAGCCTTGAGAACAGCTCCTTTCTGTTCCAGTTTTTGTTACTGATGGGTATTGAGAGGCTGCAGTGCATAAAAAAGAACAACTAGGGCCTAAATCAGGCTGTCTGACAGTGATGTGCCAGTCAGGAATTGCCAGGGGACTTGGGACACCATAATCTGATAGCGGGCACAAGAGAACACTCCACACCTTTGGAGCTAAGAATGTCTTGGCAGCCTAATGTTTTAACCGGCTAATAGAATACGAAGGGCTGTGGTTAGTAGATCAAGAGAGATGATTCTCCCTCTCTATTCTGCCCTGGTGAGATCACATCTGGAATATTGTGTCCAGTTCTGGGCCCCTCAGTTCAAGAACGACACAGAACTGCTGGAGAGAGTCCAGCGCAGAGCCACAAAGATGATGAAGGGAGTAGAACATCTCCCTGATGAGGAAAGGTTGAGGGAGCTGGGTCTCTTTAGCTTGGAAGAGAGGAGACTGAGGGGGGGACCTCATTAATGTTTACAGCTATGGAAAGGGTGGATCTCAGGAGGATGGAACCAGGCTCTGCCCAGTGGCAACCAATGATAGGACAAAGGGTAATGTGTGTAAGCTGAAACAGAGGTGGTTTCACATCAATATGTCATGAACTTCTTCACAGTGAGGGTGACAGAGCACTGGAACAGGCTGCCTAGGGGAGTTGTGGAATCTCCTTCTCTGGAGACATTTAAAACCTGGCTGGACATGTTCCTGTGTGACTTGATTTAGGTGATGCTACTATGGCAGGGAGGTTGGTCTAGATGATCTTTCAGGGTCACTTCCAAGCCACAACAGTCAGTGATTCTGCAGTAGTCCAAGTTATCAAATGAAGAAAAACATTGGTGATACAAGTTAACACTTTAAAATAAAAAACAGTCTTAAATATATCCATCTTCTCTGTGTGACCACATATGTATCTGCCTCACTCCTGAGGATGGCAGCTGAAATCCTCCTCAGGTGGGAGTGGGGAGGGTGGTAGTGAGTCCTCAGCACTCTGAGGTGCTCAGAGATGTCACCTTTGCCTGTAGCTGAAGCATGAGCAGGGGAGCAACAGTCACTAGCTGATGTCAAACCAGCAACACCCAGCTCAGATGCAAGGCTGAGCCCCTGCATTATCAGGTCAGTGCACCGCTGGGCGCTAATGCTGGGAGTGACAGGGATGGTACTTTCTGGGTTATACACTACCTACTTCCTCCAATGTCACAGAAACCCTGCAGTGATGCCACCTTTGGGAAGAATTTCCTTTATCATGCTGGAGAAACTCTGAAAATTTCAATGAATTGCATTCATCAAATAAGTTTCCTGATGAGAATTTCTTGGGGGTTTTTTCCCTCGGTCTCAATAATTTTATTGCAAATTTATAATTGTGAGAACCAGTTACCTGTCTGTAAATCTAAGTTCTAGGTTTTAGCTGGCACAGTTTCTTACTGGGACTGCTTCTGCAGTTGATTGTGCAGATGATGGATCTGGTGTAAATGACTGGCATCCTAGATTAACTAACTTTAACTGAACTGATTCTGACAGCTAACAGACGTTACATGTTTTGTCTGAATGGGTAGATCTCTACTGTGGATAAGAGCAGTGTCACAATGCTCTACTTTAGCAGTGTGTGCTCTTGGCCCTGTTAACAACATTCTTTATGTTTGTTAAATTACAGAGTCATTAAGGTTGGAAGAGATCTCCAAGATCATCCAGTCCAATCGCCAACCCAACCCCGCTCTGCCCACTAAACCCTGTTCCCCAGGCCACATCTCGTTTTTCTGAACCCCTCCAGTGATGGTGACTTCACCCCTTCCCTGGGCAGCCTGTTCCAACCCCCGACCACTCTGTCAGGGAAAACATTTTTCCTGATGTCCAGTCCAAACCTCCCCTGACACAACTTGATGCTATTTGCTCTTGTCCTATGCTAGTGACTTGGGAGAAGAGACCGACCTCCACCTCTCTACATCCTCCTTAGGTACCTGTAAAGAGCAATAAGGTCTCCCCTCAGCCTCCTTTTCTCTAGACTAAACAGCCCCAGTTTCCTCAGCCTCTCCTCATCAGACGTGTCCTCCAGGCCCTTCACCAGCTTTGTTGCCCTTCTTTGGTCACTCTCCAACCCCTCAATGTCCTTGTAGTGAGATGCTCAGAACTGAATGCAGTTACTGCTAGGGTTCACCAGCTACGAGATTCTTCCTCTAGCAGCAGTGTATTTCTGTTGGTGTTGGTAGTTGTAAGCAGATGCAATTCTGTATTGCTGTTCTTACTGTTAGCTCTGTTGCAGTGTGTGTCACGAGCTAGAACACCCTTGTTAAGTCACAAGAGATGTACATAGGGATGGATGTAAGTCTGATGGTCAGCAACTGTGGTTTACTATCTCATTTCTGTACTTCTGGATCTGCTGTGTAAGAAGAGTATTTTTACATATTTGTGAAGGGCTTTGAGATCTCTAGAAGCAAAGGAAAATACCAATAAAAGATAAAAATATAAATAAAAACTCCTTCGGAGTGCAGTCATGCTGCCTGTGTGAAAGCTGTTGTAGCATGTCCAACCTATAGCATCAGAGCTTTAAACTCTCTGAGTAAAAGCATGGAAAAGCAGACCCTTTCAGGCTGTGATTATTAGCATCACAATTACAAGACAGAAGCACAACTTTGTGATCTAATTAGCGGTAGAAAATAATTGTCTTAAAGGTGGGGAGACTTCAGTTAGTGGAAGAGCGGGGTAACCGTACCTTGGTTAATTGACTAGAGTCATTCACGCTAAAGGCTCTTGCTGTGCAGCAGGTTGTGTAATTTTAGACTTCAGAGGACATAAAAATGCACTGCTGAGCCTAACAAAGTGGTTCTGCTCTAGTAAAGTACTGGCAAGTGGCATAAGGGAACACAGAGGGCATAGATAAGGGTTGCTCTGCAGGGGATTAGAGAAGGTGACCAGGGGTCAGGCCTGCTTTACTTAGTGCTAGTAGCTGTGTGATGTTGGCAAGCACAGGCCTGTGGTCTGCTTTTGAGACAGGCTGTCACACTGTCCATTTGCCAGAAAATGTTCTCTGCATGGTGCAAATAGACAAACTGAATGTTTTGATTTTAAATGCCTGGTGAGACCATGTCAGGAATATTGTGTCCAGTTCTGGGACCCTCAGTTCAAGAACGACACAGAACCACTGGAGAGAGTCCAGTGCAGAGCCATGAAGATAATGGAGTGGAACATCTCCCTGATGAGGAAAGGCTGAGGGAGCTGGGTCTCTTTAGCTTGGAAGATAGGAGACTGAGGGGGGACCTCATTAATGTTTACAACTATGGAAAGGGTGGGTCTTAGGAGGATGGAGCCAGGATAACTAAACTACTAGGCATGACAAAACCAGGGAGGATGCTTTTCTCTTGAATCAGCTATGACCAGAATTGTTGTGCTTAACCTCAGAATTCTTTAGAACTTCTAACTGAATATTTTGTATTGCAGGGAGAAATGGGCATAAAAGGAGAGAACGGTGTTCCTGGTCTTCCTGGCGAGAAGGTATGTTTCTGTATGTTGACATGTATTTGACTTACTGGAACTGTTTCTTGTGTTGGTAGCTTATCCATAACTATGTATGGACCCTGGGGGAATAGCACACTTCTACCAGAAAAGGAACTGGCTTTCTTGCCATGTTTGTGTCATACTCTGAAAAAGCCTCTCAGACCAACAGGACTCTGCAGATGTGGTTGTTTTTTTCTAGAAGTAGGGACAGTGAGACCACGTCAGGAACATTGTGTCCAGTTGTGGGACCCTCAGTTCAAGAAAGACATGGAACCGCTGGAGAGAGTCCAGCGCAGAGCCACAGTGATGATGAAGGGAGTGGAACATCTCCCTGATGAGAAAGGCTGAGGGAGCTGGATCTCTTTAGCTTGGCATAAAGGAGAATGAGGGGTGACCCCGTTAATGTTTATAAATATGGAAAGAGCTGGTGTAAGAAGACAAAGCCTGGCTCTGCTCAGTGGCATCTAATGATAAGACAAGGTACAATGAGTGTCAGCTGGAACGTAAGAGATTCCACATAGATATGAGAAGGAGCTTCTTCACACTGAGGATGACAGAACCATGGAACAGGCTGCCCAGAGGGTTGTGGAGTCTCCTTCTCTGGAGATGTTTAAAACCCACCTGGATAGGTTCCTGTGTAACCTAATCTAGGGGATCCCATGCTGGCAGGGTACTAGACTGTATGATCTTTTGAGGTTCCTTCCAATCCCTAACATTCTGTGATTCTGTGACTATGTAGAAGCAAAGGAAGCTCGTTGTTCCACTGTGCAGTTTGTGGTCTGCAAGCCTAGAATTGAACCAAACTTGGCAGAGCTTTCAGATAAGTACCACTGACCTCTAAGCAATGACTTGAGAACAGCCATGGCTATGAAAGCATGTCAGCTGAACTGCATATTCAAGAGCACATGAATGTTAGTATGGCTTTTATAGACTCTGTATTTTAAGAAGTGTATTATTGAGTCCATAGCCAGTCACCTGTCTGCTAGTCTAAATATGAGAAGGAACTTCTTCCCAGTGAGAGTGATAGAGCACTGGAACAGGCTGCCCAGGGAGGTTGTGGAGTCTCCCTCACTGGAGACATTTAAAACCTGCCTGGATGTGTTCCTGTGCGACTTGGTCTAGGTGATCCTGCTCTGGCAGGGGGATTGGATGACTAGATGATCTTTTGAGGTCCCTTCCAATCCCTCATGTTCTGTGATTCTGTGAGTCTAATATAATGGAATCCTAAGTCAGCTCTTATAATATGCCTGGCGTACTGTGTCCAATTCTGGAGTCCTCATCATTAGAAGAACACAGAGCTCTTGAAGGTGTCCAGAGGAGAGCAACTCCAGTGATCAGAGGGCTGGAGCACCTCCCCTGTGAGGACAGGCTGAACAAGTTGGGGTGAAGAGGAGGCTCCCAGGTGACCTTCTAGCAGCTTTCCAGTCTCTGAAAGGGGCTATGAGAAAGTGGGGTAGGACTTTTTCCATTGATGTGTAGCAAGAAGGCAAGGGGAAAGTGTTCCAGACTTGAGTGGAGGTTGAACATGAGGAACATGTAGTACTTGTAGTGCTTGTAGTAGAACCACAAAATATGTAACTTGAGGATAAAATAGTTTGCTTCTCAGAGATGCTTGAGGATTGAGATCCTGCTGTGGTGGGAGGGTTTGGACTAGATGAACTTTCAAGGACTAGATGATCCTTTCCAATCCCTCATGTTCTGTGAATCTGTGAATAAGTTCTTTACCGTGAGGGGTGTCAGATGCTGTAACAGGTTTCCCAAGGCAGTCGTGACTGCCCCATCTCTGGCAGTATTGAAGGCCAGGTTGGCTGGGGCCCGGAGTAACCTGCTCTAGTGAAGCAGTGGGGTATGAACTGGATGATCTTTAAGGTGCCTTCCAATCCTGCCCATTCTATGGTACTAATACTGATGAACCCACATGTTGCTGGACTTACTAATAACTTGACCTATTGTAATGTATTTTCTTTCATTTTCTGGTCCAATTGAACAATCCACTCCAGCAGTAAAACACTCTGAAAGTTTAATAGAAGGTTGATAGAATAAAAATCCATGGACTGTGTCGGCAAGACACTGCTGCTTGTCTGACAGCTCCAGAGCTCCAAACCAGTGAAATCTGGAAAACCCACTTGTGGTTGCCTTGTTGTTGTACTTTTCTGTAGGCATCTCTTTTTACCACAGTTGTAGTCATATACTAGACAGGAGGAGCCTTTTGTTTGATCCAGCTAGACAAATTTGCCTTTGTTGTGCTCCCAGATGTGAATTAATGGAAAGAGTTACTGTAGATTGAATGAGATTGCTCTAGAACGAAGCTGTGTTTCCCTTGGCTCCTTCTCTGATGTTATCTTGCTTTAAAAGTGCCAGCCTTTTCCAGCACAAGTTGTTATTAGGGTTTCCATGGTTAATACTGTTTGGGTGGGTTTTTTTGCAGATTCACTGTCAGGCCAAATCCCACAGTTCCTGTTGGTTTACATAAGGCTCAACAGTCAGATCATATTTAATACCAAAACACTACTTATTCTGAACATTGCAACTCATGTGGTTCAGGCGACATGAAAGCCATGCTCTAATGTCTATAAATATATGAAGGGTCGGTGTCAGGAGGATGGAGCCAGGCTCTTCTAAATGTCATCTAGTGATAGGATGAGGGGCAATGGGTGCAAGCTGGAACACAGTAGGTTCCATATAAATATCAGAAAGAACTTCTTCACAGTGAGGGTGACAGAGCACTGGAGCAGGCTCCCCAGGGAAGTCCTTCTTTGGGGACTTTTAAAACCTGCCTGGATATGTTCCTGTGCGACTTGGTCTAGATGATCTTGCTGTGACAGGGGGATTGGACTAGATGATTCTTTGAGGTCCCTTCCAATCCATAGATTCTATGATTCTATGAAATTATAAACAAACCACCGTGGAATCAGAAACAAAACCGAAAGCTGTGAGACAATATTTTGTACATAGAACCTCAAAATCATCATTGAGGTTGGGAAAAACCTCCAAGTCCAACTGTCCACCTTAATATGTGCAGCTAGATAAGTGCAGTGATATTCAGCTACCCAGCTTCAACTGGCCTGACGTGTCATGACTCTACAGTGTAGAACTGTGCTGCATGAAATTTTTAGCTCCTTTCATGAGCTGGAATCACTGATTTCCTTGTGATGTGAATGATGTTGACATGATGCGTCACTCAGTTGATGGATGCATCATTGTTTGTGTCTATGTCTTCTGTGTTCCCTTTTCTGAGATGTTCTGAATCTTACAAATGCTAGATAATGAAGTGAGAGGATAAACTTACAAGCACTGTTCTATAAAGGCTTTTCTTAAGTTTCAGGCAGTTGAGATTTATCCTGTGCCACACTGAGAGCATTCTCAGGAGCTACTGTTGTTTATCCTTCAATGCAGTCTTTTGTTAGAGGTGGCTGGATTTGTTGGACTAGTGTCTATGTCCTTCTGCACTCAGGTTTTTATGAGCTTTGTTTAGTTACTAATCAGAAAAAAGAACAAAGTAAACCAGGAGAGGACAAGGGGAAATGGTTATTAACTTGAGGAGGGGATATTGAGGTTGGACATGAGGAACAAATTCTTCCCTGTGAGTGTGGTGAGATGCTGGAACAGGTTGCCCAAGGCAGTTGTGGCTGCACCATCCCTGGCAGCGTTGAAGGCCAGGTTGGAAGGGGCCCTGAGTAACCTGATCTAGGGAAGATGTTTCCTGCCTGTGCAGGGGGGTTGGAACTAGGTGATCTCTTTCCAGGTCACAGAATCATAGAATCACAGAACATTAGGGAGGGACCTCGAAAGATCATCCAGTCCAATCCCCCTGCCACAGCAGGATCACCTAGATCAAGTCACACAGGAACTTGCCCAGATTGGTTTTAAACATCTCCAGAAAGGAGACTCTATGACCCTGCTGGGCAGCCCATTCCAGTGCTTTTTCACCCCCACTGTGAAGAAGTTCCTTCTCCTTCCAACCCTGGCCATTCTGTGATTCAGTGAAACACTCTCTAGTTATTTTTTTATTGGGATGACAGCAGAGGGGCTCTTTCTGATACACCCACACCACTTTTCACTGCAGTACTCGATTGTTCCTGCTTTCCCTGGGGAAAGGTTCAGAGGCTAAATGCATGGCATATCTCACTCATGTTGCTGTGTGTAAGCAACAGTCACAGAATCACAGAATGTTAAAGATTGGAAGGGACCTCGAAAGATCATCTAGTCCAATTCCCCAATATAAATTCTTTTGACCTGTTTTAGAAGTTTGCCTTAAAATGAGGTAGAGTTGGCCATTACAAAGCCTGTTTTCTGTAAAACTGATTAACTCAAATGTACCTACCCGACACCGAAAACCTTTACGTTAGAGTAATCCCATCCAATCTACCTTTATTGGGTTGTTGTAGATTGAATGAGATGGCTCTAGAATGAAGCTGTGTTTCCCTTGGCTCTTTCTTTTATGGGAGTACTGATTGGAGTCATGACTGCATTCAGGTTTAATATTTGACTTTCAAATGGCTCAGCTTTACTGGGGTAGCTTGTTGCACTACACAGTTATGGACAGACACGTTAAACGTTGAGGGTATCGAGTAACTTTTTGAAGCAGCTGGTTTTGCACAAGTGAGCCTAGAGAAGCAGTGAAAGATTCATTACACTTTGCATTTGCTACTGCACTGTATGGGGGCTCCCACAGAGTATTCATAAAGTAAACAGTTTGGACAGACTGAACAGAGAAAGAAATGCTTGTGCAGATAAAAATGATGTTTATCACTACACAGCTCTGATTTATGTTCACAACCAGACTAGAGAAAAATGCTGAGTGTACATTTCATGAGCTCTACCATGTGGATGGATTCTATTTGCACTTCAGGGGTCCTCAAAGAGAGACTGGGTTTACATGTAACTGTGCAGTAGGATTGTTCCTCTGTAAAAGGCTTGTTCAGTTGCATGTTATTTGTCATAATGGCCCAACAAATGAACTCCAGTGCTCTGAAAGCCAGACAATAACATGACAGGAATATCTATGCTGTTTGGGATAGGATTTTCCTAATTTAACTGTAAGAGACAGTTACCTGTAACTTGAATATTCTCAATTCCTTATGTATGTGCTGTCTTCAATCCTAACTCAGTTTGAAACCTAACACTGAGGGTATTATTTTAGACAAATACTGTTTTGGAATAGGATTCTCTTTTTCTGTCTGGTACAAGTGAGGACATGACTAGCAAGTTCCCCAGATGTGACACACAGTTTGTGATCTGTGTGCTGCATCACAAGGGACCTGATAACCCTTCCTGGTACAGCCCACTTTGCATTCCATGGTGTGAAGAGCTTCTGTTTCCCATAGTACTTGAGAAAATGGATTTTAAAACGGCTGTGTTGTAAGATTATTTTTAAAAAAGACATTGAATACAGAATTTCAGTATAAAACATGGCTTAGAAATACCCAATTATTTTTTTCCCAATACATAGAGTCACAGAATCACAGAATGATTGAAGTTGACAAAGCCCTCTGAACTCATCCAGCCCAGCCCAGGACCTAACAGTACCACATCGACTACAGCAGGGCACAAAGGGCCACAGCCAGTATTTCCTTCAGCACCTGAAGGGATGGGGACTACCACAGCCTTGGGCAGTCCATTCCAGTGTCTGATCACTCTTTCCCTGAGGAAGGGCTTCCTATCATCCAACCTAACTGTTCCCTGGTGCAGCTTCAGGCCCTGCCCTCTGGTCCTGGCACTAGTTGCCTGGGAGAAGAGCCCATTACATTAACTTAAATTTTTTTTGGGGAAAAAAGAGCATAAATGATGTGCTAACCATAGAATCACAGAATGTTATGGGTTGGAAAGGACCTCAAAAGATCATCTACAACCTCCTTTCAGGTAGCACGGGGCTTCAAACTACTTTAAGAGAAGCTTTTAATATCCAAGACCATCTTGAGTTACTCCAAGGATCAGTTATGGCATAAAACCCACAAACAGAAACTTGTCAGTTGTATATCTTGTTCAAATTGTGTCATCAGATTGTGTCACTGAAACTCTGCCTAGGAGTTTCCAAGGCATCTTTGACTTTGCAGAAGAGGCATGGATGTATGGCCTGTTATGCCAGCTCAGGTATGCTCCTGGACACCATCTATATAGCCGAGATGTCCCTGCTCACTGCAGGAGGGTTGGACTGGATGACCTGGGGAGGTCCCTTCCAACCCAGGCCACTCTATGGTTCTATTACAGTGACAGATTTGGTGTAAGTGTTGTGTTCTTAGTGTTTTCAGTGAGATCTTTGTGTATCATTAACACACATCTGATTTTAAGAGGTGAGTGAAGATGGAAACAGTAACAGCTGTTTCCTGATGCTTTTAAAAAACCTTTGTCTCCAGACACTTGTTTCTTTGCTTCAGAATACACAGTTCTGGCTCGCTTACTCTCGCTCTCTCCTCAGTGTTACAAGGAAGTGTTTTGAATTGCCTTTGATCATAAATTTGATTCCAGAGAGCAGTCTGCTGGGCTGACTGATTTTTGCCTTATTAGGTGATTTTTGCAGTTCTCAACTCCAGGAACTGTTGAGCTCCCTGATTTTTTCAATTCCTAAAGCAAAATGACAGCAGTTCATTTCAGTCCTTGACAGAGAACTCTGCGTAATCAAACCTTGTGTGCAGGGAGGCTGCTTGGCTGTTGTTCCAGTTCTGGAGGGAACAGTGCTAGTGCCCACTGCAGACTCTGCTGTTGGAGAGCAGAGACCTCCCTTTTAATTGTGAAACCTTTGCTTTTTGAGGAAAGAAAAATTGTGCCTCAGTGTCTGTCAGCTAAGTCTCTTGAGGAAAATCATGGCATTGTCTTCTGTCCTCTTGTGGTTTCCCACTAAATCAGATTAGTATGGGAGCCAGATGCTAATTGCTTGGCATCAAAGCCGTGGGCTCCTTCGGGCAAGTGGCAGGGGTGAGATAAGAGCTGGGGTGGAAGGGGATACCCTGTGGAATGTGCAGTGAAACTGTTAGAACCAGCAGAACACAGCCCATCAGGGTCACACTATTGTGATGTGAGGTGTGGCCAGAGAAACCAGAGGTCACCGTCCATTTTCTAGGGGTCTGGGCTACTGGGAGCAGGACTAAGGGTGGCATCTTGCCACGCAGGACAGGCTTTTGTTAGTGTGTTATGTAATGTGGAAGTAAAAAATAATGCGGGTATTAAATAATGTGGTCATTAAATGCAGCTCTTTGTTCCGTAATCACAGACCCATGAATGCTCTAGCTGTGAGCCTGCCTCGCTCTGGGATTCCTAACTGTGTTTGAAAAGCCTTGGTCAGGACTTTGTGGACTTTAAAGGGCAGGGAATGGCTTGAGGACTCTTCTTCAATTGTTCATAAACTATGTTTATTGGGTTCCTTCTGTGCGGTTTCTGTGGCACAAGGGCTTTTTATTGTTACTGTCGTTATTACTGTTATTGCTGTTATTTTTAATCCTGTAGTTGTAAGGGTTAGGGACTGTCAGTTCTGAAACCAGTGCTCTGAGCTTTCCACAACTGTTATCAGAATTAAGGCTCAAGAGCAGAGGCCAACAGGATGAGGTTTAACAGGGCCAAGGGCAGGGTCCTACACTTTGGCCACAATAACCCCCTGCAGGGGGGTGGGACGAGTGGCTGGAGAGCAGCCTGGCAGAGAGGGACCTGGCAGTACTGATAGACAACCACCTGAACAGGAGCCAGCAGGTTGCCCAGGTGGCCTGGAAGGCCGATGGCATCCTGACTTGTATCAGCAATACTGTGGCCAGCAGGACTACGGATATAATTCTCCCCCTGGACTGGCTCTGGTGAGGCCTCCCCTTCAGTACTGGGGCCAGTTCTGGGTCTCTCTCTTCAAGAAAGAGATTGAGGATCTGGAGCGGGTCCAGAGGAGCAACGAGGCTGGGGAAAGGACTGGAAGGAAAGTCTGATGAGAAGAAGCTGGGGGAGCTGGGGGTGTTTAGCCTGAAGAAGAGGAGACTCAGGGAGCCTCTTCTCCATCTTTCCAGCTCCCTGAAGGGAGGTTATAGACAGGTGGAGGTCAGGATCTTCTCCCAGGCAACCAGTACCAGGACCAGAGGGCAGGGCCTGAAGCTTCCGGGGGAGGGTTAGGTTGGATGTTGAGAAGCCCTTCCTCCTGGAAAGGGTGGTCAGACCCTGGAAAGGACTGCCCAGGGCAGTGGTGGAGTCCCCATCCCAGATGGTGTTGAAGGCCAGACTGGCTGTGGCCCTTAGTGTCCTGGTATGGCTGATGTGGCGATGTTTGTTCCTGGGCTGGGCTGGATGAGCTCAGAGGGCTTTTCCAGCCTCAGTGATTCTATGACTCTGTAAAAATATCTACTGTTGCAAAACCTAGTGTTGTAGAAGTTGGTACAATGTGTTGCAGAAGATGGACTACGTGGGGAGGAAGGCATTTCCTCATCGTACAGGTCGCCTGCCACATCTTAGTTTTGTTTGTCTTCTTTTGTGGACTTAGATGCTGGACTTCAGCAAATACTAGATTTTGGATCTTGGAATGCTTGATGTGTATTAAGATAATTATGGATACCTTGTGGTACTCTATTTAATTTATATATAACAGTACTGTCTCACTAGCTAACAACTTCTAATACCAATAGTGGGTAAGACTGTGAGCAAAACAGTTGTTAGCTTCACACAGTAGAAAATGTGGTGCAAATTGTACAGTGGTCATCAGTAATCCTGTGACTTGTACCCTACTGTTAACAGTTTTTTGGCCCTTATTTTGGTGAGTTGTATTAGTCATATAATCATTGGAAAAAAATCTAGCTCAGATGTCATTCTGAGTGCCAATGAATACACTTCCCCCAAAAAACCTTTACTGTTTATAAGGTAGCTTGTATATTCCCAATTCCATGGCAATTTCTCTTTTAAATCCAAGTCGTTGGGCATCAAAACTGCTTTTTATTCATATAGGAAAATCATTCATATGTAGTGGGAAGCAGAATGTTTGGGATGTTTTGAATTTCCACCAGCAGGCAGTATTTATCACCACCTAACATTCACACTGCATGTTTCCCGTCTGAATTGATTCAACTGATGTGACACGTGAGGCTGGGCCAAGTCTTGTCTAATCAGCAGTCAGTGCTGGCATGAGAGACCCCCCCAAAATAGAAACACAAGAAGTCAAACAACTGGAAGGGCATTAGGAAAAAAAAGTGCTGCTAATTCCACTGTTGACTTTCTGTCTAATGGATTCTTGTTCCCAGGCTGCGCTAAGTAAAGCAACTGGTACGGGGTATGTTCCTGCAGATGGCTCGGCAGTGCCACACGCAGCCCAGCTGGCTGGCAGGTGTTTGACTTGGGATGAGCAAGTACCTCACACAAGGCAGAGTTATTCTTTTATTTTATTTAAGGTTTTTTTTACAGACAATGAGAGTTTAGTCAGCTGATGCTGCTTCAGCAGAATTAACACCTCTTTCATGCTGCTCCCTTCTCCTCATGAATGGCAGTTCCTCTGATTTTCCCTCACAAATGAGGTTAACATTGGTTTAGTTTGTAATAATAATAAAGGTGCCAATTAGGGGAAATTTATCCTTGGTTAACGTTAATTAATAGCTGCAAGCTGGTACATTGACAGGTGGAAGATGCACAACACTTATTACTATTGACAACAAGATCTCAGGTAATGTGCAGTTAAATGTGCACTGCCTAGAAAGACAATTCCCTTACAGAGGATGCAGGGAAGAAAAACCCCACTCCCAGGGTGAAGCTGGTACACTGTGTGTGTGTGTCTTCCCATAACATGAGACGACCTTGGAACTTCCCTGTACAGCGTAGCATGAGCATGGAGTTAAAGAAATTCCCTACAACACAGCATTAGGACAAGCTGAGGGAGCTGAGGCTGTGTAGTCTGGAGAAGAGAAGGCTCTGGGGGGAACCTGAGAGTGACCTTCCAAAACTTGAAGGGGGCTACAAGAAGATTGTTGAGGGGCTGTTTACAAAGGCCTGGAGTGATAGAACAAGGGGCAGTGGTTTCACAGTAGAGAAGGCCAGATTGAAATGGGCTGTTAGGAAGAAGTTCTTTAGCAGCAGGGCAACACTGGAACAGGTTTCCCAGGGAGGTAGCTGAGGCCCCATCCTTGGAGATCTTCAAGGGGAGGCTGGACAAGGCCCTCAGCAACCTCATCTAGTTAAGGCTGTCCCTGCTCCCTGCAGAGGGTTGGACTGGATGCTCTTCGTAGGTTCCTTACAACCCAGGTCGTTCTGTGATTCTGTGACTCTGTAAAATGCACCCAAGGCTGCAAGAGAAGAGCAAAGGTAGGAAACTACTTAAGGGACAAGAATAACTAGTAATCAATTTCTTATTGATTTTGTGCTATGCTGTGTAGCATAACTGGAGATAAATTGCCTATGTGGTAGCTTGTTTCGTAGAATCACAGAACCATTAAGGTTGAAAGAGACCTCCAAGATCAAGTCCAACCATTAACCCGGCCCCACCCTGCCCACTAAACCCTGTTCCCCAGGCCACATCTACTCTTTTGAACCCCTCCAGTGACAGCAAGTCCACCCCTTCCCTGGGCAGATTGTTCCAGCCCCTGACCACTCTGTCAGGGAAGACATTTTTCCTGACATCCAATCTAAACCTCCCCTGGCACAAGTTGAGGCCATTTGCTCTTGCCCTATCGCTAGTGACTTGGGAGAAGATCCTGACCTCTCTGTATCCTCCTCTAAGGTAGCTATAAAGAGCAATAAGGTCTGCCCTCAGCCTCCTTTTCTCTAGACTAAACAGCCCCAGTTCCCTCAGCCTCTCTTCATCAGACCAGTCCTCCAGGCCCTTCACCAGCTTGTTGCTCTTTAATTAGAGTTCAGGGTTAGGTGTTGAGGGCTTTTTATAACAGTAAGTGGAAGGCATTGCTATCTTTGTGGCATTTGTTGGTGCTGTGATAGCAACCCAACTAGTAGTGCAAATACTGGAGTGGTACAATGCTTTTACAAATCATCTTTGGTTAATGTGACTTCTCAGAGACTTGGTCAGTAGGATGTGTAACATAAGTGACTATAGCCAGTTTGTCTTCCCCACCCCATTGCTTCATACTTTAATCTGAACATTTTTCTTTGCTGGCATCAAGTCCATGAGGTGGCAGAAAGTGAACGAGTACAAAAAGACTTGGCTGTCTGCAGTGACAAGAGTTTAATACCAAGAGTTGTAAGACTACTTCTGCTGAACTGCAGAAGAATGAGGAAGGAATGCAGCTGGAGAAATGGCTGTCAGAGTAGTGTTGATTCTCTAAATAAACATTGAAGTTTAATGCAAGGATGAGTAGAAATTCCTGCGGAGCGCCGTAGATAATAGAGTAGCTCCTTTCTGTCAGACTGTGGAGCATGCTAGCAAGCCTTAACATAGTGAAGAAAAGGGAGTGAAAGGAAGAGTTACAACCCTAGTAGGCTGAGATGTCACTGTACCAATTAAGCTGCTCAGAGTTTATAGTGAGTGGTACACCTGGAGGTGTAGTCTAGAGAAGAGGACTGGTTTTGTACTGATGATTTGTTCCACAATGAGTTCTGTCCTCTGTCTGCTGACTAGTTCCTTGCAGTCCAGTTAAGATATGTTTTAAATCAGTGGTGGTTAAGATAGGAGACCTTATTGCTGTCTACAGCTACCTCAAAGGAGGTTGTAGTGAGGCTGGCGCTGGTCTCTTCTCCCAAATTTCTAAGGGTAGGATCAGGGGAAATGGCCTCAAGTTGTGTCAGGGGAGGTTTAGATTGGATCTTAGGAAGAAGTTGTTTCCTGAAAGAGTGGTTGGACACTGGAACAGGCTGCCCAGGTATGTGGTGGAGTCCCCATCCCTGGAGCTGTTTAAAAACAGAGTATCTAGAACACTTGAGGCCATGGTCTAGGGGTTAGGGAGTTGTTGGGATGAGGGCTAGACTTGCTGATCCTGGAGGTCCTTTCCAGCCTTTATGATTCTATGATTTAGCTCTAGGGGGCAGTTCCTGGCATAATCAAAAAGTACAGATTCATATGGTTGATCTAAAGAGCTCTGACATTTGTGAAGGAGATACTGTATCACAGGAACTGTTGGATACGGTGTCAGCCTAGTGACAGCACAGAAGGTCAGAATTAACGGTGGCTTCATCTCTAATTGTTTTTTGTGTGACTGTGATTTGTTGCATGTGTGTATTCACGTAGTTAGAGTTCACTGAGAGAACAGCAGTAGCCTATTTCCCTATTTTCTGTACTCTACAGGAACTGTTCCCATGGTTTTCATTTGTTTTCTTTACTATCTGCATGTGGTAGTGCTGGAAAGTTCACCTGGATTGCTTTCAAGCCCGTGTTTAATGCCAGTCTGCACAGCACTTTAAGTAACAGCCTTAAAAAAAACCCCCAAGCAATTAGCTTTGTACACTTTCAGGTAGGAAAGCACAGTGTCCACTTACCTTTCTTACACTGGGTGGTGGGCCATTAAAAAGAGCTGTGAGCTGAGTCATTTAACTCAGTCTTAAGAGAAAAATGTAAAGGCTCTTAAGGCTTTAGGACATTTTGAGACAAAAACCCAGTTGTTCCGCTGCTCTTCTACATTGCCTAGAATTTTCCCTTTGATTGTAAAGCTCCTTCAGTGCAATCCCTGAAGGCTCCACAGAAACTGCTGGGTTTCCTCTCATAACTGAAGAAATATATTACCCAAGGTCCTGGTTTTGTACTGATGATCTGTTCCACAATGAGTTATGTCCTCTATCTGCTGATTAGTTCCCTGCAGACCAGTGATGTTTTAAATCAGTGGTGTTTAAGAGTGGAGAGTGAAAATATCCAGCCTGTAGGCATGCATGAAAAAGGGCTGGCCCATTCACCTTAGGTTTTTCAGAAGAGCTTACCTGACTTCTCATGTTGTGTGACAGTAATTGGGCAGAGCAAAGTAAAGGCTTTTGACTAAGGCACTTGGCACTGGTGAGACCCCCACCCTGAGGATTGTGTTCAGTTCTGGAGTCCTCGACATCAGAAGGACAGAGGGCAACTCAAACCATCAAAAGACTGGAGCACCTCCCCTATGAAGACAGGCTGAGCAAGTTGGGGTTGTTCAGCCTGGAGAAGAGGAGGCTCCCAGGTGACCTTCTAGCAGCTTTCCAATCTCTGAAGGATGGGGGCTACAAGAAAGCTGGGGGAGGGCTTTTGGCACAGATGCTTAGCGAGAGGACAAGGGGAAAGTGTTCCAGACTTGAAGAGGGAAGATTGAGGTTGGACATGAGGAACAGATTCTTTGCTGTGAGGGTGGTGAGATGCTGGAACAGGTTGCCCAAGGAAGTTGTGGCTGCCTCATCCCTGGCAGTGTTGAAAGCCAGGTTGGCTGGAGCCCTGAGTAACCTGCTGTAGTGAAGGTGTCCCTGCCTGTGCAGGGAGGTTTGAACTGGATGATCTTGAAGGTCCCTTCCACCCCTGGCCACTATGAGTCTTTGATTCTGTGATAATCAATGTGGTGTTTTTCCTCATGCCTGCACTGGTGGTTGTGGCCTGGCTCGATACGTGCTCCGCATGGAAGGGTGCTGCTGGAGCCGGCTGACAGTACATTGTCAAACATTCCGCTCCATTTCTGCAATGCTAAAAATAGCTGTCCTCACATTAAAACACAGGGCTATTAGGCTATTCTAAGGGTCTGGCAGACTCAGGGTAGTGGAAGGCTTATATCTAGAAATTATCAGAAAAGTACGTAGTGCTCCAGCATGCTGGTTTTACTTCTGTTCAAATGAGTAACTCAGAGTCACCAGGCTGTAAATCAAGTTCCTGGGACTGCTCCAGTAAATTTGAAAATAAAAGCCAAGATGTTAGGTTTTCATATTGAGGATGGAGAGGCATCTGACTGCTTCTTGGTCTTTTTGTGGGTTTTTTTAAAACTGTGCAAAATCTTATCAGCAAAATGCTTTTTACAGTAATTTCTCTTTCCCAGACTTGAAGAGTATCTCATGATGTTCTAGTATGTTTGCCATTATGAATTGTGTTAATGCCTAACACGGTCCAAATAGCAAAACACAGTCCAAGTGTTTCTCTCAACCCTAATTTTTAGATGTTTCTTGGTACAAGTAACTGCAGTGCTTCATAACAGTCCCATACTTGTATGTTAAGAGAGCCTCTCCTGTTTTACAGGGAAATGTAAAAATCCATGTAAAGATAGAGAGATGAAGGTAAGTACATTCTAAGATAGTTGCTATGTTCCCAGATACAAAGCATCTTCCTCTTATCACAGAACATTGGGGATTGGAAGGACCTTGAAAGATCATCCAGTCCAACACTCCGACACAGCAGGATCACCTAGATCAAATCACACAGGAACATATCCAGGCGGGCTATAAACGTCTCAAGAGGAGACTCCACAACCTCTCTGGGCAGACCCTTCCAGGGCTCTGTCACCCTCACTGGGAAGAAGTTCCTTTTCATATTGCTGTGCAACCTCCTCTGTAACAGCTTATACTCATTGCCTCTTGTCCTATCATTGGATGCCACTGAGCAGAGCCTGGCTCCATCCTCCTGATAACCACCCTTTCCATATTTATAAACGTTAATGTGGTCACACCTCAATCCCCTTTTTTCCAAGGTAAAGAGACCCAGCTCCCTCAGCCTTTGCTCATCAAGGAGGTGTTCCACTCCCTTCATCATCTTTGTGACTGCGCTAGACTCTCTCCAGCAGTTCTGTGTCTATCTGGAACCGTTGACCCTTGTTTTATCACTCCAGACCTTCATAAGCAGTCCCTCTGCAGTCTTCTTGTAGCCCCCTTAAGGATTTGGAAAGTCACTGTTAGGTCCCCCTGGATTGACTCTTCTCCAGGCTGAACAACCTCAGCTGCCTCAGCCTGTCCTCATAGGGAAGCAGGCAAGATGAAATATTATCTGGTAACTATTACGCTGTGAAGAATTTCTTCTGGATTCATGCTGCAAAGTTGGAGAAAATGAAGGGCTAAGGATTACTTTTACTGATTAATTAGAATTTTTCCCCAGCATGTTAGTGTCTATTTTTACAGAGAAGAGCTGGAAAAAAGACTTTGGAAACTGTGCCAGGAGTGGAGTTAGAGAAATAGCATTTCAACAAGCTATTTTAAGCTGTGTTTTAATTGTTGTGTATCATCACTGCTTTGTATTTATTGGCTTAATTGCTTGTATCATTTTGATGAGTAATTGTTTTTTTATTGGCTCCTTCTGTTGTGAAGAGAGATTGGAGGTTTTCCTTTGCCTCTCCTCTCTTTTTTTTTCTGCATCTGGGAGGCATTTCTCTTCTGCTTGGCTTAGAATCAAACAAGTGAACTTGCAAACCTTTGCTTTCTGAATTCTGGCGTGGCTAGAAGTCTGCAACGGATGACGTGCAAGTTACTAGGGCAAGCTTCTGTCAGGGAATTAAGGGTCATGAATGGAATGGAGGAAGCAGTTAAGTTTTAGATTCTTCCAATAAGCCTTCTAAACTCCCACCTGAAGTCATAAAATCATAGAACAGTTTTGACTTCAAGATCATTGAGTCCAATTTTTTCCTAGCCCTATAATTGCCACTAAACCATGTACCCCACTGCAACATCTACACTTCTCTTAAACACATCCAGGCATGGTGCCTCAATCCACTGCCTGACAACCCTTTCAGGAAAGAAATTCTTCCTGACATCCAAACTGAACTTCCACTGGCCCAGCTTAAGGCCATTTCTCCTCATTTAATCACTGGCCCCTAGGGAGAACAGACCAACCTTGGCCTCTCTACAACCTCCTTTCAGGTGGTTGTAGAGAACAATAAGGTCTCCTCTCAATCTCTCTTTTCCAGGCTAGCTTTTTACAAGTACCTTGGAAACTCACAGGGATCCATTAATAAAGAGCTACAGCAGGTGTTATTCCTGTTAAAATACAGTGAGACTGCAGGCTCCTTCACAGTAACATACTAAGTTTGTACATTAAGATCTTTCTTTGAGTTAAAAGTTATTGAATTGGAGCTGGGAGAGCATTAAAGCAGATGTTTTTATTGAAAGGTAGTCAAGGAATACTCAAATAAGCTGTGTTTGCATTAATATTTCAAAACTCAGCCCTTCTCTTTTGTTGTTGGGGGTTTTTTTATTACCTGGGTAACTGGATGTGCTTTTCAGAGTTAGAAGAATGGGTTTTCTCTTAGTAAATTGCTGTTCTGGGTTTTTGAGACTGTCATAGCTGACAGATCATCATAAAAAAATTGAAACAAAGGTAATAATAGGAATTAATGAGGGGATTTGGTCTACTCATAGTAAATTCACGGATGACACCAAGTTGGGGGGGGGGTGTGTCGATCTGCTGAAGGGGAGGAAGATGCTGCAGAGAGATTTGGATAGGTTGGGTTAATGGGAAGAAGCCAACAGAATGAGGTTTAACAGGGCGAAGTGCAGGGTCCTACACTTTGGCCACAGTAACCCCCCTGCCATTACAGACTGAGGGATGAGTGTCTGGAAAGCAGCTTGGCAGTGAGGGACCTGGCAGTACTACTTGAAAATTGGCTGAACAGGAGCCAGCAGGTTGCCCAGGTGGCCCAGAAGGCCAATGGCATCTTGGTTTGTATCAAGAGTAGTGTGACCAGCAGGACTACGGATGTCATTATCCCCCTGTATTGGGCACTGGTGAGGCCTCCCCTTGAGTACTGGGTGGCAGTTCTGGGCCACTCACTTCAAGAAAGAGATTGAGGCACTGGAGCCAGGTCCAGAGGAGCAATGAGGCTGGGGAAGGGACTGGAGGGAAAGTCTGATGAAGAGAGGCTGAGAAAGCTTCCCTGGAGATGTTCAAGGACAGGCTGAATGAGGCTTTGAGCCACCTGGTCTAGTCAAGAGACATTGCTGCTCATGGCAGGGAGGTTGGTTTAAATGATCTCTGAGGTCATAGGATCATCATGACTGGAAAGGACCTCCAGGAGCATGAGTCCAGCCCTCATCGCAACCCCTAGGCCATGGCCTCAAGTGCTCTGGCTACTTGGTTTTTAAACAGCTCCAGGGATGGTGATTTCACTACCTCCCCAGACAGCCTGTTCCAGTGCCCAACCACTCTCTCAGGAAAGAGCTTCTTCCTAAGATCCAGTCTAAACCTCCCCTGATGTAACTTGAGGCCATTTCCCCTTGTCCTATCATTATTAATTTGCAACCTAAGCCATTCTATGATTCTATGAAGACTGCAGTAGTGTTTACTTCTATTTTACCAAGGTAAACTAGTAGACCTTGGTTTCTATGGTATGAATTGTGTGATGAGATTATATGTAAGTATTTATGTTACTTAATTTTTGGTTTTCTACTTTACAGATGCATTTTTGTAGAAATTTAGCATTAATTCTGGCTACTAAACGTTTTAAATAGTTTTTCATTAGAACATAAATTTATTTCAATAGTAAAATCTAATATTAGCTGACTGGCAATTTAAAGAGGTTAGTTTTTATTTATATCCTCCTGTGTACTGACGCAGGATTTACCAGGAGTTTTGTCTCCTGCAAACATCTGACACTCAGAGTGAATTGACTTCACTGCTGTAAATGGAGGTGCATTTAGCTCTTCTTCAGACTGGAACTTCAGTCCTTTAGCCTGATGCAATGGCATGTTGCCCTGAGGACTTTCTTAGGCTTCCAACAGCCATGAATCATTTCCTCAGTGTAAATTCCACCAAGAAGCCTTTCCTTGCTCTTCACCAGTAGAGCCCGAAGTGCTTAATCCAAACTGCAGATGCTCTGCAGCAGCCAGAAATAGCTCAAAAGGCTGCACATGAAAATGTGAACTGAACTCGCCATGTGTAATGCTGCCTTGGCTCACTGACCATCCAGAGTCACTCTAGATGATGCAACCTCATCTTTTGAGTCCTTCAAGAAGCATGTCTTCACAGCACGAGGTAAGTCTTGAAGGATAAGAACTAGGAAGGGCCTGTACTTACAGAACAATTGAAGCTGGAAAAGCCTCCAGCCCAGGACTTAACATCACCACATTGGCCAGACCAGAGCACTAAGAACCACAGCCAGGCTGTCCTTCAACACCTCCAGGGATGGGGACTCCACCACTGCCCTGGGCAGTCCATTCCAGGGTCTGATCACTCTTTCCCTGAGAAAGGGCTTCCTAACATCCAACCTAACCCTCCCCTGGCAGCTTCAGGTGCTGCCCTCTGGTCCTGATGCTAGTTGCTTGGGAGAAGAGCCCAAACCCCACCTGACTACAACCTCCCTTTAAGGAGTTGTAGAGAGGGAGAAGGTGTCCCCTGAGTCTCCTCTTCTCCAGGCTAAACAACCCCAGCTCCCTCAACCTCTCCTGATCAAACTTTCCCTCCAGTCCCTTCCCTGGCCTCGTTGCTCTTCTGGATCCGCTGCAGCCCCTCAATCTCTTTCTTGAAGTGAGTGGCCCAGAACTGCCCCCAGTACTTGATGAGAGGCCTCACCAGTGCCCAGTACAGGGGAAGAATGACATCCCTAGACCTACTGGCCGCACTATTACTGATACAAACCACGATGCCATTGGTCTTTTCATTACCTCATAGTTATTGAAGAGTAGTGATAGTTTATGGTTGAAATGTCAGCTCCTAACCCCATTACTCTCTGGTTACCACCTTCTCTGGAGATGTTTAAAACCTGCCTGGATGTGTTCCTGTGTGACTTGGTCTAGGTGATCCTGCTGTGTCAGGGGGACTGGACTGGATGATCTTTCGAGGTCCCTTCCAATCCTTAATGATTCTATGATTCTCACTGGTTTTGGCTGATTAAGATTAGGCAGCTTGGTTTACAAGTATTTTCTTGGATTATGGATAGTTTTTCTGTGCTTCAGCTCACTGAAAAGTTGCAGAAGAGTGCTTGTGCTGAATTTACTTGTCAGAAAGATGAAGAAGAACAGATACTGCTTTTCTTGTCGTATTCAGGCTGTGTATTGTAAGCTAGGCTGCTGTGGACATGGGCATGTGCACTCACCTGCCCACCGTTCCTCTTCAGAAGTGCCGGTCACCAGCCTGTTTTCCATTGTTCATATTATGGATTAACAGAATTTAAGGAGATTTAAAATGATGAGTTTTAGGACAAAGTGTTTCAGTAATCAGGAAGGGAAGAAGCATCAACAGTAAAACCCAACATCTATAGCAGCTAAGGTTTGCAATGGGAAGATTCAGCCTCCTAAGAACCCACTTGTTAAGTCTGAGTGTTTTTAACTCCACTGACAGATCTTATTTCCTTGGTAACATCACTACCCATCAATTCTGAAAGGTCTGTGGATATTTCCCCCCCTTTTTCATCATTACTCTGCAGCTGTGCTGAGCTTTTCTCGACTTTAATGAGTAAATTGTGCTTGGACGCCGGCACATGGTTCCAGCTGTTGCTGCCATCTCTCTCTTGATTTTCTTTATTGTAAGACAGAGACAAACTGATCCAGCCACTAGTAGTCATCTTTTTTATATGACTCAGTCAGCACATTTAGGCCATTTTTTATGTGCCTGGTAACTTCAGATTTTGATTAAAAGAGCTTATTGAGAAGTATTTCCAGTGTAACTATTAGCAGTCTATTTAGCTGTCCCTCAAATGAGAGGAAATATACGTATGAGAGGACCTTTGTTTGCCAGAGATCACTCGAAAATAATGGTGATGGTCTCATCAGAAGTTACATATCATCTATGAGAAAAGAGTGATTTTTGACATTATGGAACGTAGGTCTCTGTCTGGTCTTCAGTAGTTGCTTGTGTAGCCTTAATTCAAATAAATACTGAAGTATAGCAGTGCAGAGTTCACAAAATCACTTGAGGCTGGAAAACATTCTCTGAGCTCATCCAGCTCAGCTCAAGACCTAACATCACCACATTGGCCAGACCAGGGCACTAAAGGGCCATAGCCAGGCTGTCTTTCAACCTCTCCACGGATGGGGACTCCACCACTGCCCTGGGCAGTTCATTCCAGGGCCTGATCACTCTTTCCATGAGCATGGACTTCCTAAAATCCAACCTAACCCTCCCCTGGCAGCTTCAGGCCATGTCCTCTGGTCCAGGTGCTGGTTGCCTGGGAGAAGAGCTTGACCTCCCTTCAAGGATTTGTAGAGAGGGAGAAGGTCCTCCTTGAGTGTTCTCTTCTCCAGGCTAAACACCTCCAGCTCCCCCAGCCTCTCCTCATCAGCCTCATTGCTCCTCTGGACTTGCTCCATCCCCTCAATCTGTTTCTTGAAATGAGTGGCCCAGAACTGCCCCCAGTATTGGAAGGGGGGCCTTCCCAGTGCCCAGTACAAGGGGACAATGCCATCCCTAGTTCTGCTGGCCACAGTATTGCTGATCCAAGCCCGTGTGTCATTTGCCTTCTGGTTAGCTATGTTCTCAGTATAACTGATGTTTTGCATAAGTTTTATGCTGTTACCAAGAAACGGTAAAATTATTTAAGATGATCTGATCTGTATTTTCATGAAGGAAGCTTTGCTTTAGTTTATAACCCTTTCTGTAACCAGGATAAAAAGTGCAGAACACTGGAAGAGGAAATTACTTCCACAATAAACAACAGTATTAAGCTTAAAAACCCATTCCTAATGTCTACGTAGCATCTTCCTTGCTGCACTTTGAGCTCATTCTTTCCACGCACTACAGCCACTACAAATATAGCCAGGGGAGGGTTAGGTTGAATGTTAGGAAGCCATTCCTCACAGAAAGGGTGATCAGATCCTGAACTGCCCAGGGTGGTGGTGGAGTTCCCATCCCTGGAGGTGTTTGACAGCCTGGCTTGTGGCCCTGAGTGCCCTGGTCTGGTAGATGTGGAGATGTTAAGTTCTGGGCTGGGCTGGATGAGCTCAGAGGGCTTTTCCAGCCTCAATCATTTGGGGATTCTGTGACAGCAAGAAAATGTTCTTTCCAATGTATATACTTGTTTGTCTTTAATGCCCAGTTAATGCTTTTCTTTGCTAGGCCAATTAGGCTCTGGACCAGGCTGCCTGGAATGGCCTGTGAGCATGGCTGTGATGTTTTCCTGGTGTCACAATGCACATACACAATCCACACAGAGACAGACATATAGAGATTGGCTAGACTTGAGCAATGGGCCCATGTTAATGGTGGGAGCTTCAATAAGGCCAAATGCCAGGTCCTGCACTTGGGCCACAACAACCCCATGCAATGCTACAGGCTTGGGGAGGTGTGGCTGGAGAGCCTTCTGACAGAGAGAGACGTGGGCGTTCTGATTGACAGGAAGATGAATATGAGCCAGAAGTGTGCCCAGGTGGCCAAGAAGGCCAGTGACATCCTGGCTTGTATTAGAAATAGCCAGCAGGCATAAGGAGGTACTGGGCACTGGTGAGGCCGCATCTTGAGTTCTGTGTCCAGTTTTGGGCACTTCAATATAAGAGAGACATGGAGGTGCTGGAGCAGGTGTAGAGGAGGGCAACTAAGCTGGTGAAGGGCCTGGACAATAAATCTTATGAGGAAAGACTGAGAGAGCTGGGGCTCTTTAGTTTGAAGAAGAGGAGGCTGAGAGGAGACCTCATCTATCTCTACAACTACCTGAAGGGATGTTTTGGAGAGGTTGGTGATGGTTTCTATTAGTGATAGAACAAGAGGGAAGGGGTTCAAGTTACAACAAGTTAGGTTTAGACTAGGTATTAGGATAATTTTTTCACAGAAAGGTTGGTAAAGCACCGGAATGGGCTTCTCAGGGAGGTGGTTGAGTTGCCATCCCTGGATGTGTTTAAGGATCATTTGGATGACATGTTGAGGGATCTGGTTTGGGGGTGAATTTGTAAGATAGGGTAGATGGTTGGACTCGATGTTCCCAGGGGTCTTTTCCAACCAGAGTGATTCTGTGATATAAATCTATTCTTTGACATTTCCAAGTAAAATGATAAAGTTACATATGTCTGACTAAGGGAGGATTTGAGAATAAAACCATAAAGACAGCAATTAGTTATCTGCAGAGTTTCATCCCTTTATCTTTACTTTTTGTACAGTTTGATTGTGCTTTCTCCTGTGTTTACATGTAAGAAGAGAGAAAGAATGTGGGGCTTTTGCAGTGTAAATGTCGAAAAAATAGTCATCTGCTTCACTTTCTTCTAAACGCAGGATGTTCTTTGTATATATTCACTATCTTGTGGAGTACAATTTGAATTATCCCAGGAACTAGGGCTTTCTCTACTTCCTCTAGAGGAAAATTCCTAATAGATCTTAGTCTCAAGAAGATTTCCTGAGTGTTCAACATCTTCTACTTCATCCTGTCACACCTAATGAAATACCCCTGTGTCCGTCTCCTATGCATTGAGAGCATGCAAGGCTAGAAACAACCAGTGTCCCCCTCTGCCCAGGTGTGGTATTTTATTTGTCACCTTTCAGTATGCTTTTCTCAAATAGACATAATTAATGCAGATGGAACCACCTTTCTTTTCTCAGACACTAGCTGAAGTTAGCCGTTATTTATTCTTTCTAATGCTTGGTGTGGATCATAACTGTCTGTGATGAAAGTGTCCACATAAGACAGCTCAAGTACTGGGAAATCTCCATGTCTACTTGAAAAATAGAAGCTGTTCTGTGTGGAGACAAGGCAGTCCTGGACCTCAAAGGTCTATAATTAAAAATAATAACAATACTACAATGAAGAGAAGTGGTTAGTAACCCTCCTGTGTGTTATCTTAAGCTCTGAAGATGGCCATTTATATATACTTAGTGCAATTTACTTTATAGAGTCCTAGGCTGGCCTGGGTTGGAAAGAACCTCCAAAGAACATCTAGTCCAACCCTCCTGCAGTGAGCTGGGACATCCGGAACTAGATCAGGTTGTCCAGAGCCTTATCCAGCTTTCACCTGAGGATCTCCAAGGATGGGTCCTCAACCTGTTCCAATGTTCAACCCCTCTCCTGCTAAGGAACTTCTTCCTAACAACCCATTTCAATCTGTTCTTCTCTAATGTGAAACCACTGCCCTTTGTCAAAGCTCTCCAAACTGCAATTGCTCCCACAGCACATGAAACCTCGTGTATGGGAGGCCCAGATGCGGAGCTCTGGGCAATAAAGTACACACGGTGCTCTGCAGAAGCAGCCAAGCCTATTCTAAATGAGCTACCTGGGGGATCAGAAGCACTGCAGTGTCAGTAGTGTGGGCACTTGATTGAACTGTCAGAACTCAGAGCACGAGTGAAGGATAACAAAACAAGGTTTTATAAGTACATTAATTGTAAGAGGAGGGGTAGGGACTATCTCAACTTGTTGTTAGATGCAGAGGGGAACGCGGTGACCAAAGATCATGATAAGGCTGAGGTGCTTGATGACTTCTTTGCCTCAGAGATGGAAGACAGGGATGAGAAACAGAATAGGCTCTTCATAATCAATGAGGAAATGGTTATGAACCTACTTCATGAGCGGGATGCTCATAAATTTATGGGGCCAGATGGATTACACCCTGGAGTACTGAGGGAGCTCGTGGATGTGGTTGCCAATGCACTCTGCATAATTTTTCAATAATCTTGGTTAACCAGGGTTGTCCCAACGAACTGGAGGCTAGATGCTCATCTTCAAGAAGGGTCAGAAAGAGCATCCTGGCAACTACACTTCAGTGCCAGGGAAGGTTATGGAACAGATAATCTCAAGAGCCATCGTGGGCCAATTAAGGGTCAACCAGGAGATCAGGCCCAGTCAGCATGGGTTCCTGAGAGGCAGGTCCTGCTTGACAAACCTAGTCTCGCACTATGGTAAGATAACCTGCTTAGTGGCTGAGAGAAAGCCTGTTGATGTAGTGTATCTGGACTTCAGTAAGGCCTTTGACATTGTCCCCCACAACATCCTCTTGAATAGCTGGCTGCCCATGGCTTGGACACGCATGTACTCTGCCGGGTGGAACACTGGCTGGATGGCTGAGCCCAAGGGGTTGAGGTTAATGTAGCTAAATCCAGTTGGAGGCCAGTCATGAGTGTGTGTCGCAGGGCTCAGTGCTGGGGCCACTTCTGTTCAACATCTTTATCAATGATCTTGATGAGGAGTTTGAGTGCACCCTCAGTAAGTTTGCAGACAATGCCAAATAGGGAGGGAGTGTCCATCTGCTGGAGGGTAGTAAGTCTATTCAGAGAGACCTTGACAGACGATGGGCTGAGGATAACTGTCTGGGTTTCAATAGTGCCAAGTGTCAGGTCCTGCGTTGTGTTCAGAACAATCCCCTGCAACACTACAGACTGGGGGAAGTGTGGCTGGAGGTTTCCTCCATACCAGGAAAAGCATGGGCAAAAGCGATGGGTGGTAGTGAAAGGCTCACAGCTGTGGTTTTTCTATCCTTTGAAATCCTCTCTGTACTTTTTCTATTAATAAAATCTGTATTAGAAGGGCTGTGGTTAGTAGAGTAGATTAGGGAGGAGAGGTTCTCCTCCCCCTCTACTCTGCCCTGGTGAGAACACATCTGGAATCTTGTGTCCAGTTCTGATGAACTGAGTTTCAGAAGGACATGGAACCATTGGAGAGAGTCCAGCGCAGAGCCACAAAGATGATGAAGGGAGTAGAACATCTCACTGATGAGGAAAGGCTGAGGGAGCTGGGTTTCCTTAGCTTGGAAGAATGGAGACTGAGGGGTGACCCCGTTAATGTTTATAAATATGGAAAGAGTGATTGTCAGGAGGATGGAGCCAGGCTGGTCTCAGTGGCATCCAATGATAGGACAAGGGGTAGTGGGTGTCAGCTAGAACAGAGGAGGTTCCACATCAATATAAGAATGAACTTCTTCATGGTGAGGGTGACAGAACACTGGAAGGGACTGCCCAGGGGAGTTGTGGAGTCTCCTCTGGAGATGTTTAAAGCCTGCCTAGACATGTTTGTGTGCGACTGGATCTAGGGGATCCTGCTGTGGCAGGGGGATTGCACTGGATGATCTTTCGAGGTCCCTTGGCATCCCTAACATTCTGTGATGATAACAAGTCCCTGGGTTTTGCTTTCAACCCTGAGAGCACTAAGCCAACACTAGGACAGTATGTGATCCAGGTGTCCCGTACTCCTTTTCAGAGTCAGAAGCAGAATATGTTTCTGTTTTCCCTGCTGTTTGTAAGTCAGGCCAGTGAATGCCTTGTATTCAGTGTTGAGCAGAGTGTCCCCCACCCTCAGGCTATGCTTTAGGCTCAGCAGAAAAGAGGAGTCATCCTCTGCTGCTGCAAACTACCTCAAGTGGTAAAGCTGACTGCTGTGAATTAAAACAGTCCCTGTTCTGACAGTACAGACAAAGCCTCTCGCAAGAGGCTTTATAATTCATTATGACAGATGATTTCTGTTGTTTACCATTTATTAATCTGAGCAGCCTGAATTTGAAAAGGATGATTGTTGAGGGAAAAAATAAGAAATGCCAGGGTAGAATTCATTTGCAAACTAAATGTGACCTCAATTGAATTAGAGAGAGGCCTGAAAATCATCTGTAATCAGTGTGTTTCCACAAGACGCTCTCAGAGAAACAAGTCTGTCACAAGCTCAACACCCAGATGTTTTCAACCTGTTTTCACTGTTCCTGGATTTCTGTTTCGGGTCTGCTTGCTGGTTTTGTAACTTGTTCTTGATTGTCTGGACCTTCTCTCACCCTTTTTTCTGGCTCATAAATTCCTGTGGTCAAGAAAGCTACCCAAACACATGCCTGTCCCTTCTCTTTCACCGTTTTGCTTTTCTGAATACTAGAGCTGTTTCTCTCATTCCTTGTGTAATATATCTGAGGGTGGAGTTGTCTGTAACTGGAGGTGCACTCAGAAGCACTGTAGGCACAGCATTCCAAAACACGAGTGCTTTGTCTGCTCACAAATCTCAGGGGTTCCAGAGAAGTATCATTGTTTTGGTCTTAGATAGCCAGGACTGCAGATTACCTGACTACAGGGGGGACCTGACAGCAACCATCCAGTCCCTGAAGGGGGCTGCAAGAAGGCTGCAGAGGGGCTGCTTATGAAGGCCTAGAGTTATAGGACAAGGGGCAATGATTTCACAGTAAAGAAAGGTAGAGAGAAATGGGCTGTTAGGAAGACGCTCTTTAGCAGGAGAGGGGTTGAACAGTGGAACAGGTTTCTCAGGGAGGTGGTTGAAGCCCCATCCCTGGACATCTTCAAGGGGAGGTTGGACAACTAGACCTAATCTAGTTGAGGCTGTCCCTGCTCACTGCAGTGGGGTTGGGCTGGATGACCTTTGGGAGTCTCTTCCTGTCTGGGAGCTTCTATGATCTTAGCAGTTTCTGATCCTCTTTCTCAATCTCAAATCTGATTATAGGTTTAATTTAGGCAGAGTGTTATCTCCTTGATTTGCAGCGGAAGGTGCACGTTCACACTAACACTTAGTTACAGAATCCTGTATGGACCAGGACAAGAAATTTCTTTCTAAGAAATAACATGAGGTCAAAAAATATTTTTCAACAGACCAAGCATCTGCTTTTTAAACGAGATAACTTGTCCCTTAATTCTTTTGATTAAAATAAAATTCTTTTGATTAAAAGAAAGCTTTCTTTAGCAAGAACTCTAAGGCAGGAGGCTCAGGAGGAAGAAGGGATTGCAGCAATAGATGAAGAACCGCTGAACCCTTGCTGGCAGGTGCAGTGTGTTGCTGTAAAATAGCAAACTTAAATAGAGCTCCTGATATGTGAGAGCCTTTTCTTTCTAATGAGAGGCAGTTCTTGGGGACTGCTGAGCAGATAGATGCTGCAGCACTGAGCTGGTGGATCTTCACAGCAAGGAGGACATTAGGACGCTGCAGCTGCTACTGTCACTGAGTTTGTGTGTGCTGTTGGAGAGGATTATTCTTCAAGAGAAAGAGAGAACTAATAGGTATCAGATGAGAAGAAGTAATAATCTGATAGAACAGTGTTGGAAGACATCAGTTAGCATGAACTGGGGGATTGCACTATGTGATCTTTTGAGGTCCATTCCAGTCCCTAATGTTTTGGGTAATTGCACAGGTTTCTGCAGCCTATGTAGTTTAGCCTCCTATTGTGGCGATGCTTCTAGAAGTTCTTGTATGTGCTTTTTCTAAACAAGGCAGAAATGCAAAGAAGTCAGTTTGCAGATGAAAGAAATCATAAATTTAAATATATTTTATGTCAATGGGCTCCTTCAATGGCCTCCTGCAGTTCTGAGTGTAGGGTGAGGATCAGAATTTGTGAAGAGTGTGATTTATAAAGAAACGACAGGTGGGGATGTTACTGCTGAAAAGCTGGCAACGTGCATGTTTATGTGGATTTAAGCCTCCAGTGCACTTGTTTTTTAAACTCCACTGGCCAGTAGATGATACTTGCTGACTTAATACTGTCAAAGACAGGAAGTCCTCTGCTTCTGTCTTCTCCTTTCCAACTAGTGCTTTCATATCCCAAGTGTCCCTGTGTATTGCCAATGTAACTGCTGGTGATTTAAATACTGTCTTTAAATAGCAAAGATAAGTTTAATGTATTTAATTTCCTATTCATACAGGTCTTTAATGAATACATAATAATATGCTTAGTGACTTTTATAAAGTTATTTGATTTCTTTCTATTTAAAGTGTAGATTTAGTAGTTCTACTGAAGGAGCTGGTTTGACCAAAAGCAGCCTCTCTTAGCTGGGCTCACAGCAGGTTCTGTTTCTCTAGACTGCTGTGTGGCTTTTTCTTCAGCAAACTTGGTACTAGAGAAGAACAGAACTACTTCAGTGACTGGAAGGGGCTACGGTGTTTATGAAAATAAGTTTGTGGGCTGGAGAACAGAGCGATTCCTTTTGGATGTAGCTAAAATGAAAGGAAAAAGCCTGGGATGCTGTGGTTGCTAATGGTTCTTTTGTTGTGAAAACAGGCTAAAGCTACTCTGAGGAGTTTTGGATTTTGGAGTAGCTCAGACAAAATCCATACAGCATAAACATTTAGTACTCTGCATCACAGTGAGTACTACAGGAGTAGGTATCTCTGTGGCCAGCTGGACTAGAGAGATGATCATTCACCTGTACTCAGCACTGGTGAGGCCTCGTCTTGAATACTGGGTTCAGTTTTGGGCATCTCAATACCAGAAGGACATTGGGGGTCTGGAGCAGGCCCAGAGAAGGGCAGCAAGAAGGACAGGTCTGATGGGGAGCAGCTGAGGGTTGTTTAGTTTGGGGAAAAAGAGAGTGAGGGGAGACATTACTGTTCTTTACAGCTACCTGAAAAGGGGTTGGAGAGAGGTAGGTCTCTTCTCCCAAGTCACTAGTGATAGAACAAGAGCAAATGGCCTCAGGTTGTGCCAGGGGAGGGTTAGGTTGGACATCAGGAGAAACCTCTTCCCTGAGGGAGTGGTCAGAGGTTGAAACAGGTTGCTCAGGGAAGGGGGGAGTCGCTGTCCTTTGAGGGGTTAAAAAAATGATTAGATGTGGCCCTGGGGAACAGGGTTTAGTGGACACGGTGGGGTTGGGTTGATGGTTGGACTGGATGGCCTTGGACGTCTCTTGTAACCTGAATGATTCTGTGATGCTACAATTCAGAAGTTAACAATTATCAAGTTATTTGCCCAGAATTCCTGACAGTGTATAGCCAGCATCATTCTGAGAGTATTTAAGCTGTTGCTGACAGTGGTACTTGAAACTTCTTGGAGCTTGGAGAAGAGGGTATCAGCAATTCCCAATTAGCATCGTTAACAGCGCACTGCAAAAAAACCTTTTACCTTTTTAGGCAAATGTTTGAGGTACAAATGTATTTTATTTCCAAATTATAATGAAGAGCAAATAGTATTCAAGGAAAATGAGGAAGTCTCAAAGTGGCCAAGTGAGCTGAAGGGTGGCGTTCCTGTCTTGCAGAGGCGAGCAGTGCTGTAATTAATGGTTCTATGTAATTGAGTTTATCTACTGGTGCACACAGCAGACTGAATGTCTCCTCCTAGCAGGGACACTGGAGCAACCCCATCAGCTCGCTGGGCTAATTATTATAAATAGCCTTTGTACTTTGTATCAGAATAAAATAAAATGAGGCAGGAACATCAGATATGAGACAGCATTAACATATTTTTCTCTCCTTTTTGTTAATCTATGAGGTAAGAACCAAAATTGGCTCTGAACAGCCTCTTCTGCGCTGTAGAGTGGCTTCAGCAACTCTGCAAATTGGCTGGATGTGAAGCTGTGAATTCTGCAGGGTGATGGGTTCCGTGTGAAGGCAGAAATGAGCAGGACTTGGCTCAGTTCTCATGAGAACAAGCTGAGATAATTGCACCTCTGGTTTGAGTTGTGGCTTCACAGAGGACACGACATTCTGTTTGACAGATCACCCACTCTGTTAGAGAATCAGAATTCAGGCAGAGCAGGATCGCTTACGTGGCACAAAGCCCATGGCTCTTAGGTCTCTGCTGAGATCCAAACCTCGTTAACAAGGAGGGCTCGTTATCAACTTGTCTGAGTAACTAACAAACTTCTTGAATCCAAATGTCTTGAAATCTTAAGGAGGGGAGTTTCTCTGTCTTCCCTGTGTTCACCAGAGTATCACTAACACCAAGGCAAATGCTAAGTGAGGGTGAAGGGAGGGTCATCCTTTGGCTTAGACTCTGTTTAGGTTTAGGCTTAGACTTTACGTAGGTGTTGAGTAACAATGGACAGATACTTTCACCTAAAGTTTCCACCTATACTTCAAGGAGTTTACGAGATGATACTACTCCAGGAGCAAATCTGTACCTGTTTTTATAATTTTCTCTTGAAGGATGGAGGTAGATAAACCACAGAAGGAGAAGCAGCTCCATAAATTGGAATAATCTTAAAATCTTCTAGAAATGTACTTGGATGAGGAGATAATGTGTCAAATAGATGACTATGCTTTGTAGCTATTTAAATGTTACTAGCCAAAAGATGCTGAAAGCAGCATTAAATGTCCATTGTATCACAGTCAGGAGGAGTGAAATGTCATTTTAGAAAGTTCTTCCAAAAGACTCACAGATCACACAATGTTAGAGGTTGGAAGGAACCTCAAAAGATCATCTAGTCCCCCTACCACAGCAGTAACCCTTAGATCAAGTCACACAGGTATATCCAGGTGGGGCTTGAATGTCAACAGAGTGGGAGACTCTACCCTTTCTCTGGGCAGCCTGTGCCAGGGCTCTGTCACCCTCATGGAAAAGTAAGTTTTCTCTTTGTTTATGTGGAACCTCCTCTGCTCTGGCCTACACCCGTTACCCCTGACGCTTGCCCTTTCCACATTTATAAACATTAATGAGGTCACCCCTCAGTCTCCTTCAGCCTTTTCTCATCAGGGAGATGCTCCACTCTCTTCAGCATCTCTGTGGCTCTGTGTTAGACTCTCTCAAGCAGCTCCTTCTGGGACTGAGTGGCCCAGAACTGGACACAAGACTCCAGACGTGATCTCAGCAGGGCAGAGCAGAGGGGGAGAAGAACCTCTCTTGCTCTGCTAACCAGCCCCCTTCTGATCCACTCCAGGATGCCAAGCTTAAGTGAGCTCTCTAAAAAAGAGCAGTAAACTTAGGTTTGAGCTCAGGGTAAAAGGAAATTGCTATCTCAACCAATGCCTTAATTCACAGAACAAAGAGGACTGAAACAACCAGTGTTAATTCTTATAATTGTTTGGGCTCACGTAAACATTTGCAATTAATCATTGTTTTTCATCTGGGTTGGCTGTTTTGTTGGTTGGTTGACTTTTTGACAAGCAAGGAGGGCAATACTTGAGGGAAAAACCTGCAGGGTATGATTCAGGCTAAGGCAAACATTGCTTTTGGTATCAACAAGATGTAGTAATGTGGAAACAAGGAACCAATGTAGCTGTCTTTTCCATGGGATTATTAAATTCACAGTTTGCTGCTGCTAATTTGTTAGTCGGCTTCAGTTGTCTGAGAAAGACTGTACAAACTCTTTGCAAACCTGATTATTCAATGAAATGCCCTCTGTCACTGCCACTGGAGGAATAGCTCTGGATCAGGGCTGTGTCACAAATGGAATTAGCAGCATGACCTCAGTTCAGTACCATTTCCCTAACGGAATTATGAGGACCATGCTGACATAATGAATAGGTTCTGCTTGAACAAATGTAGTCCCCTGGAGGTAACGGAAATTCAGTGCTGGGCTCTTTGCCTTCTTTGCTTGATAATGAAGAACTTGGACTCTAGGAAAGTCAGTCATAGGATCACAGAATGGCCTGGGTTGGAAGGGACCTCTAAAAGTCATAGAGTCCAACCCCCCTGCAGGGAGCAGGGAGGTCCTCAACTAGATCATCAGTGTCCTTCTGGAGACTTCTCTTCTCCAGGGTGAACAACCACAGCTCCCTCAGCCTGTGCTGAGTGCTCCAGACCTGGATGCAGGACTGCAAGTGAGATCTCACCAGGGCAGAGCAGAGGGGCAGAATCTCCTCTCTTGATCCTCACACTATTATCAGAACAGCGTTATCTTTATGATATTGACAACGTTTGATTTAGGAACAGAGGCGCATTTACAGGCTGGTTAGACTTGCTGGTTCTGGGAGATCTTGCCCCTCAAATTCTGCTTCATTAGCAGGTTCTCTTTGATGAAGGATACTTTAATTAGAATAGCATGGTTGTTAGAAACAGCACTGAATTAAATCTTTACACGTATCCTACAGAGAGCATTTGTTTTGTACTGAGTGTTTCATGAGCCACTGGAACCAGCCTGTGTAGCCCATTCTACAAGATCCTTCCAATAATTTCTTTTCTTCTGATTCATAGTGTTGTTTATGTTCACATTTGTGAGAAAAAGTTTCAGAGCAAAAATTGTTTTGATTTCTCAAACGCAATCAGTGACCCACGTCCTAGTGCAGCTAAGGGCAGCTGAGGATCCTGAAGACTGTTCTGTTGTCAGCTAAAACAAGAATTGTTTATTAAACAACAGTCTTGTAATTCTGCTCCTGTCTTGGGCACTGGTGAGACCTCCCCTTGAGTACTGGGGCAGTTCTGGGCCTCTCACTTCAAGAGATTGAGGGGCTGGAGCGGGTCCAGAGGAGTGATGAGGCTGGAGAAGGGACTGGAGGGAAAGTCTGATGAGGAGAGGCTGAGGGAGCTGGGGATGTTTAGCCTGGAGAAGAGAACACTGAGGGGAGGGAGACCTTCTCCGTCTCTACAAATCTCTGAAGGGAGGTTGCAGTCAGGTGGGGGTTAGGATCTTCTCCCAGGCAACAGTGTCAGGACCAGAGGGCAGGGCCTGAAGCTGCCAGAGGAGGGTTAGGTTGGATGGTAGGAAGCCCTTCCTCAGGGAAAGGGTGATCAGAGCCTGGAATGGAGTGTCCAGGGCAGCGGTGGAGTCCCCATCCCTGGAGGTGTTGAAGGCCAGCCTGGCTGTGGCCCTTAGTGCCCTGGTCTGGCAGCTGTGGTGCTGGTAGGTCCTGGGCTGGGCTGGCTGAGCTCAGAGGGCTTTTCCAGCCTCAGTCATTCTGTGATTCTGTGAATGTATTAAGACGGACTTGAGGGGGTGAGCAGCCACTTTGCAACTTTTTAAACCCAAACTTTAAACTCTGCAGAAAACACACAAATTAGGCATAGCTGTTCCACTCATCTTTTAAAGCCGAAGGGTCTTGTATGTCTAATAAAATAATATTAATTCTTGTAGGGTGAAAAAGGCGATAAAGGAGAACCAGGACCAGAAGGCGCTCATGGAAGAGAGGTAAAATGAATGATAATGAAACAGTCCCGGTACAGATTGTGGTGGGGAGGTTAAGCAATGAAATCCAGTACTTACATTGGGAGAGAAATTTATTTAGAGCTTGTGGTTGCCTGGAATGGTGGACTCTATGTGTTGATGGGGCAAAAAAAATAGCTGTGTTTCAAGTGAGCTCTGAGTTCTTAGGGCTTCTGGTCAGGCAGGACAAGTGTGGAGAAGGATGTGGTAGGTTCCATGTTATTTCTGCTGAGGCCTCATGGGGTAGACCGAAACAAGAACAGAGATTAAGGCAAAACAGATGCCTTAATCCCTGTTAAGGGAGATGAGAATCACTCTTGGTTGGATAATCTGCTGGAAAACAGGGCATTTTTTGAGCAGGGTAAAGCTGAGCCCAGAGCATTCATTTCTTAAAAGGCTGTTGCCATTCTCTAGGAGAGAACCATGGGTTGTTCGCCGTGCCAAGAGAGTTATTTGATAGGGAATTTGATTTGATATTTCAACTTGTTTTCTCCATCAGGTTTTACTGCCTACTTAGTTAACTGGTTTGGTTCCTATCTGAGGTAGGTCATGAATCTGTGTCTAAAAGTACTGGATAATCCTGATCACTGAGTTCCCTCTACAGCTTAATTAGAACTGTAGGATTAAAAATAATAATAAAAACAAGCCAGCAGTCTTCTTTATCCACCTCTTTGCCTCCTGTCTCCTCTGTGACCTATCTGGGAGTCAGGTTTTAAAGCAGAATACTGCTGGCTCTCTAATTGCAAGGCATTGCAGTTGAAGGCAGAGAGCATCTCACAGAGAGGGCTGCACCTGACTGTCCAAATTCGTAGAATCCTAGAGTGACTGGGTTTGGAAGGGACCTCCAAAGGTCATCCAGTCCAAACCCCTGCAGTGAGCAGGGACATCCTCAACTAGATCAGGTTGCCCAGAGCCTTGTACAGCCTTCCCCTGAAGATGTCCAGGGATGTGGCCTCAAGTCTATCAGGAATGACTGGCATTAGGACTGGAATCCAGACATAGGATTTGGGAGAACCATTCAGCAAAGCTTTTCTTTAAGCAACTTTACAGAAGAGTAAAAGGGTCAGAAGTGTCACAGAAATGCTGTGATGGTCTAGCTGGGTCAGCTGAAAATGCAGTGAAACAAACTGCATAATGATGGCAGTTTTCATGTCATCTGGATTTCTTTGCACCCTGTAAACACAAGAACATGTTTTCTATTTTAGGTTAATAAAATTTAATGCTAATCAGGCTGTTTTTGACTTGTAGTGGGTGTCGTCCTTATGAAAACATATACGATGTCCTGAGCTGAAAGTGCCTTTAGGTATTCCAAAAGGAATTCTCTTGTAGCCTGCCTGTCTGCAAAGGTGAACTGTATCTCTCTGTCATGCTGATCGCATGGAAAAAACACATCTGTGTTTCCTTCCATAGCTCTGGGGATATTTCTGTATTGGTCTGACATGATCTCCTCTGCTACATGGGATCTTGTTCCCTAAACCTTTATGAAGAGTAAGGCACACCAAGTATCTGGTGAACTCTAGAGCGTGTTTGGCATAGTGGCATGGGGAACGTGTGAAATGTCCAGCCTTTTCGTTTTGAAGTGTTGAGCGTCCAGTTGTACTGTGGCAGGGGGTGGTTCACTACTGTCATGGGAACTGCCATTAAAACATCTAGGAAATAAAACTGCACAAGGCAATGTAAGATATTGTTTTAATCCACGTGTCATTAGTGTTTAACAACACTTCTGTAAAATGCTGTGGATTCAGTGATCTGATACCAGTCATTAAGTTGAAGTGTAAAGGACTAAGCAAGTTGGGGTTGTTCAGCTTGGAGAAGAGGAGGCTTCCAGGTGACCTTCTAGCAGCTTTCCAATCTCTGAAGGGGGCTATGAGCAAGCTGGGGGAGGGCTTTTGACATGGGTGGTAGTGAGAGGACAAAGGGAAAGGGTTTCAGGTTTGAAGAGTGGAGACTGAGGTTGGACATGAGGAATAAAATTCTTTCTTGTGAGGATGCTGAGATGCTGGAACAGGTTGCCCAAGGAAGTTGTGGCTGTCCCACCCCTGGCAGTGTTGAAGGCCAGGTTGTATGGGGCCCTGAGTAACCTGCTCTAGTCAAGGTGTTCCCTGCCTGTGCAGGAGAGTTGGAAATCCTGAAGGTCCCTTCCAACCCTGCCTATTCTAAGACCTCTATGACTGTGGTTGCTGTCAGTGTCTCTCAAACTCGTTCTGCATACAGAAACAGAACATTTGATGTTGCTGAAATAATTGAGTTAATCTGCTTCCTTGGGTGTAACATTCATTGCTCTGTAAGGAAAGCCTGGAAACTCTCAAGGCCAGGAGTACCTGCCACTGGCAGCTGTTTGCCTGGCAGAGTGAGGTTTCCATGCTCACAAGTGAAGAACTTGATGGTAATTGAACATGCTGTCTTGCACAAATGGTAGGCAAATATTTCAATGAATTTTAATCAAAACAGGAAAGTGGGAGTCACAGAACCCCCACTGCTGGCTGTTGCTCTTTCTATTTTCATAGCTGGACAGTAAGATCTTGCTTGAATAGAATCAGAGAATCCTAGAATTGCCTGAGATTTTTTTGCACCTCCAAAGGTCATCTAGTCCAGCCCCCTCACTGCAGGGAGCAGGGACATCCTCAGCTAGATGAAGGAGTGTAACAGAGACTGGGCTTTCTGTTAGGGTAAGAGATACCTAAAATATTAAATACCCTCAGTGCTTCTTCTAACTGGGTCATTTGTTCTCACTGAGGACAAGATTTGGATGCAGGAGCTGTGAATATACTGAACCACAGTGCACATCTCCTGCTTTATCACTCCAGGAATCTGAGCCAAGATCCACAATGCTGCGTCCCGGTCTGGGACATCATTCAAAATCCGTCTGACGGCATGAATACTTACTATAAATACTAGTAGTGGAGTTACCATTGTTTTTGGCTTCTTAAGGAGGAGTTATTTATAATTTAAATGTAAGCCTCCCATGGAACGTGTTCACGTTACATCTGGAAGCAGCTGTTTGCCTGTATAATAGCAAGAGACAGTTTGCTTGAGTATTATCTCTGTTTTATCCTGCCAGAGGTTTTTTTGACCTACTTGATGTTCATAGAACATCATTTGTAATGAGTACGGCTTCGTAGACACACAGTCTGAAATAAATCCTGATCAATACAGTTTCTTCTTCATTGTACTTATGTTCCATATGGAATAGGAATACATTTGCCATATAAATGTCCATGAAACTATAGAATCATCGTGGCTGGAAAGGACCTCCAGGATCCTCAAATCCAGCCCTCATCCCAACGTTTCCCTAACCCCCAAACCATGGCCTCAAGTGCTGTAGATGTAAGTTAAGATATATAATCATAGAATCATAGAATCATTATGGATTGGAAGGAACCTCAAAAGATCATCTGGTCCAATCCCCCTGAAACAGCAGGATCACCTAGACCAAGTCAAACATGAGCACATCCAGGCAGGTCTTGAACATCTCCAGTGCAGGAGACTCCACAACCACCCTGGGCAACCTGTTCCAGTGCTCCGTCACCCTCACTGGATAATTAATTAATATTTTAAATAAGATATATGATGTTTTTAGATATAGATACATGACAGAGATATAATTTTAAAAATATACAATGTTTGTAGATATCTTTAAAATACATATATTCATATACATGTTTTTAGATATAGATATGAGACATATTTTAAAAGGTATAAAATGTTTTATATATAAACATATAAAAACATTATATATCTCTGAAAATAGATTGATACATGTAAGTATATTAAAGATACAGCTTTAGATATAGATGTGTTAAAGATATATAGTATTTTAGATTGGAAAGACCTCTGGAGGTCACAGAATGTTATAGGTTGGAAGAGACCTCGAAAGATCATCTAAATCCAACCCTCCCTGCTGGAGCAGGGTAAGCCTACAGTACTGTCTCAAGATGTCCTACGTGGGCCTCAAACCCATGACCCCAGGAATTCAGAGTCCCATGCTCTATCAACTGAGCCAACCAGGTAAAAAGATATAAAATATGATATCAATGTAAAGAACAAGAAATACTTCTAACAGGAGAACCCCTTAAGCAATTATTTCTGTGATTTACAATACAACCCTTCTGGCTTCCCAAAACCCTGTTTGAACAAAATCTGTGCAGTTTGCACACCTGAGAAATCCTCACAAATGGGTTTGGAGAATATGGAGCAGCTGTGTTTCATGCAGTCATTCAGGAGGTGAAGAGTAAAATGCAGTAAATGGGGAAGATTTTAAACCTGTCTTGTACATATCCAGATTGTGGAAAGGAACTAATTTGGGGGCCTAGTTTTTTGAATCCATCTGCCCATTTAAGTTCAAGCAATGAAACTCCTTCTGCTTTAACTATTGCATATTTGGCAAGCTTAATAAAGGACAAAGCAAAAACAAATGAGGGCTGTATGATGACCACAAATTCAGTCCTCAATGGGTACTGGAATGCTCCTGTAGTTCTACATGGTGTTTCTTCCAGATGGTGAGTTGGTGTCATCTTAGCAGGAAGGGACGTTGCACAAATGCTCAGGGTTTAGCTCATGTTCTCATTTACTTTCTGTACCCACCACAGCATGGATATGCCTTAGAATTTTCATGCCAGTTGTCTCTGTCTTCCCAGGTATTGTGAACTGAGGATGACAGGGTGAAAGGGTGTAAAATGGACTGGAAAAATGCAAGCTGGTAAATCCTAAAGCAGATTAACATTGGTATTTTCTACCCTTTTCTTATCCTGGGCTATACTATCTGACCAGGCAGAGTTATCATAGAATTACAGAATAATTCAGGTTGGAAGAGACCTCCAAGACCCTGCAGTCCAACCATCACCTCAACTCCACCCTGCCCACTAAACCCTGTTCCCCAGTGACACATCTAATTGGTTTTTGAACCCCTCCATGAAGAGCGACTCCCTCAATTCTCTGAGCAGCCTGTTCCAACCCCTGACCACTCTGTCAGGAAAGACATTTTTCCTGACATCCAATCTAACCCTTCCCTGACACCACTTGAGGCTTTCCTCTCCTATCGCTGGTGACTTGGAAGAAGAGACCAACCCCCACAACTCTACACCCTCCACTCAGGTAGCTGTAAAGAGCAATAAGGTCTCCCCTCAGCCTCATTTTTCCAGTCTAAACAACTACAGTTCTGTCAGTTGCTTCTCATCAGACAAGTCCTCCAGGCCCTTCCCCAGCTTCATTGCACTTCTCTGGACCTGCTCCAGCACCTCAGTGTCCTTCTTGTATTAAGGTGCCCAAAACTAAACCTAGTACTTGAGATGAGGCCTCTCCAGTACCCAGTACAGGGGCACAATCACTTTGCTGCTCCTCCAGCTGAAGGTAGAACTATGGAGTCAGGTGCAAAGGACTTTGTTATTTCTCTGTTTGCAAACACTGGTGAGGATTGAAGTGTTGGAGGACGTGCAGCAGCTCTGAGCTGTAACTTGCTGTTGTTCACCAGCTCAGCATTGCTACTTGGAATACAGAATCTGCAGCTCTTCTGCCTCTTGCCCCATTTACCAGAGGTTAGGTGAATGCACTATCGCTAATCATCTGGTTCTGTCAACCACACGAGACACAGACCTGCTGGGACTGCAAACGCGCTTGATGTTTCTGCACACTAGTGCCACAATGGGGCATTGACTGGCTAGGAGGTTTGGCTTTGCTGTGTAGTTGTGTGTTGAAGGCACGTGTGGTCTTCAGCAGGTATTTCCTTCTTCACAGAAGAACAGAAATGAAGGATTCCAGGGCAGCAGTGCTAACAATGTGCTAGTATTTTAAGTTTGTTAATATTTGCTAATTCATAACAGTACAGGGTTCTGTCCAGTGCTTTTTGTTGGTGACAACAAATGCACCTTCTTTCTCTTTCCTCAGGGACTGAAAGGTGACAGCGGCAGTCCTGGTGTGGCTGGTCCTAAAGGACAAAAGGTACTTTGTCTGGGAAGTGCTGTCTGTGTGTGAGCCTGTGCAGTGCTTCTTCCATACTGAACCCATTGCCTCAACTCCATGTGACAGACACTTGCTGCTGCTGTTTGTGTGCCTTCAGTGTTGGAGCACGTGAGCACAGACCTGCTGTAAACATCACAGACCAGTACTCCTTTATCACAACACATTCTGAGAGGAATTGAGAACAGGAGCCTTGATGACCCAGTGGGTACTCTGTTAGGCTCCCATGAACTGGATCTGGAGGTTTCACAGTGTGGTTTGTACTTCAGCCTGTGTTGCTGGGACAGTTTGACACACACACACGTCTTTACGTACAGGAGCTGTCACACTGACTTCAGTGGCCACCATGTGCATGTGAACTGCAGCTTGGCATGTAACACATCCAAATGTGGAGGATTTGCTTTGTTTAAGTGGCGATTCATTTGTGCAGAGGATTGCCTGTAGCTTTTCTTTTTTCCATTTAACCTGTGGTGAGTTGTATGCAGTGGTGCCATTATTGAAAATGATTTGCTTTCCTTATAATCAGGCTATGTTTGGTGATTAAGCTGAATTTCTTGTAAATAGAGGTTAAATATATCTGTTTAAAGAAACTACTGATTCACTTTCTCTCCTGATTTGACTAGGGAGATGCAGGACCTCCAGGACCAACTGCCTCAAGTGTAAGTAAACATAAAACACAAACACAGAACTGCTTGAGAGAGTCCAGTGCAGAGTCACAAAGATGATGGAGTGGAACATCTCCCTGATGAGAAAAGGCTGAGGGAATTGGGTCTCTCTAGCTTGGAAAAAAGGAGACTGAGGGGTGACTTCATTAACATTTATAAGTATGGAAAGGGTGGGTGTCAGGAAGATGGAGCCAGGCTCTGCTCGGTGGCATCCAATGACAGGACAAGAGGTAATGGGTGTGAGCTGGAACAGAGGAGGTTCCACATCAGTATGAGAAGGAATGTCTTCCCAGTCAGGGTGCCAGAGCATTGAAAGGGGCTGCACAGAGAGGTTGTGGAGTCTCTTTCTTTGGAGACGTTTAAAACCCTCCTGGACATGTTCCTGTGTGACTTGATCTAGGTGATCCTGCTGTGGCTGGGGGATTGAGCTAGATGATTTTTCAAGGTCCCTTCCAATTCCTAACATAATGTGATTCTATTGTATGATTTTGTAATGTTTCCTAGGTATCATAGAATCATAGAATTACCCAAGCTGGCAGGTGTGGTGGGTGTAATAGCAGTGTAGTGTTGTGGGAGTCCTCATCCAGAGCCCATGCATCCCCCTGCTCCCACCACCTTGACCCTATTTCAACCAAGTGCTCCCATCTAAAGTGTCAGACACAAAGGAAGGGTTTGACAAAACCCCTTACAATCAACAGGTGATAAATAAGTTATAAACGAAGGCTTCAAGATATTTTAATTTTTCAATTTTTAAAGCAAATTTTCAATCTTTTCTGTACAAGACACTCAAATTAGCTAATGCGTTGCAGAAGGGACCCCCAAAAGTCATCTAGTCCAAACTCCCTGCACTAGATATCTCCCTTCTTTAATGCTTTTCAAACAAAGCATATTGGGAATTGATTTGGAATGTTTCTCCCTAATTATGCCCGATCTCTGCAGAGATATGTTTAATCTTTAACATTTTAACTTGCACAATAAATTATATTCTAGCCAAGGACCCTTCAGAGAATCACAGAATGGCCAGGGCTGGAAGGGACCTTAAAGATCATCCAGTTCCAACCTCTCTGCACTGGCAGCGACACCTTCACTAGAGCAGGTTATGCAGGGCCCCAGACAACCTGGCTTTCAACACTGCCAGGGATGGGGCAACATGTTCCAGCCTTGGGCAACCTGTTCCAGCGTTTCACCACCCTTACAGCAAAGAATTTATTCCTCATGTCCAACCTCAGTCTTCCCTCTTCAAGTCTGGAACCCTTTCCCCTTGTCCTCCTGCTACCACCTGTGTCAAAAGCCCTACCCTAGCTTTCTCGTAGCCCCTTCAGAGATTAAAAAGCTGCTGGAAGGTCACCTGGGAGCCTCCTCTTCTCCAGGCTGAACAATCACGACTTGTTCAGCCTGTCCTCATAGGGGAGGTGCTCCAGCCCTCTGATTATTTGAGTTACTCTTCTCTGGACACCTTCCAGGATCAATATGTTCTTCTGATTTTGTGGACTCCAGAACTGGACCCAACATTCCAGGTGGAGTCTCACCAGTGCAGAGTAGAGAAGGAGAAACCCCTCCCTCAACAAAATGTCACTGCTTCTTTTGATGCAGCCCAGGACACAGTTGGCTTTCTGGGCTACCAGAACACACTGACAGTTCCTGTTCAACTTCTGCTCCACCCCCAAGTCCTTCTTCTCAGGTCTGTCCTCAATCCTTTCTCCAATCAGTATCCATGCATGAAATTACCTCGATCCAGGGGCAGACCCTTGCAGGAGGGATTACACCTCTCTGTTGTTGAATTTAGTAGCAGAAAATGAGGACTGGTTTGTGGAGGGACATAGCTGGCCCTGCAACTTGCCTGCACTGGTATCCACAGCTGAAGACTATGCATGCCATGTCGGAAGAGTGACAGGTGAGGGAAGGTAGCACATCCATCTCTTGTAAAATATATGATAACTATTCCTCTGGATACTTGATACACTGCTTGTAGTTCCTGAGGAAGGCAAGCGTCCATACGCACGTTCCTGAGAACCTATCCCTTTCAGGAGTTAGAAAATAGTCACCCAGATGGCACCAAGTGTTTGTGCAGAAGCTGAGGCTTAAGTCAGTCAGACAGGAGTCGCCAAGATTTGTTTACTGAACAGATAGTTGTGGTATTGGCTCCTAGTTCTGGCTAAATTGAGCTGAAGGAAGCTGACACACAAGTGCACCACGAGGATGGCTGCAAGAGGAAGCTGCAGATTCACGCCCAGGCAAGCTCTACTGTCACTTTTGGCTCTTCCCTTCCTGAAAGGGCTGATTGACAGCAGCTGAACAGGAGCCTGCAGTGTGCCCAAGTGGCCAAGAAGACCAATGGCATTCTGGTCTGCAGCAACAGTAGTGTGCCCAGCAGGACCAAGGAGGTGACCCTGCCCTTGTACTTGCCTTGCAAGACTGCACCTTGGGTACTGGGGGCACTGTTGGTCACTGCAGTGTAGAAGGACATGGAGGTGCTAGAGAGGGGGCAGAGAAGGGCAACAAAGCTGGTGGAGGGCCTGGAGAACAGATCTGATGGGGAGAGGCCAAGGGAGCTGGGGCTGTTCAACCTGGAGAAGAGAATGGAGATCTCACTACCCTCTACAGCTACCTGAAGGGAGGTTGGAGTGAGGTGGGGGTTGGCCTCTTCTCCCTGGGGACTAGTGATAGGACCAGAGGAAAAGGGGTCAGTTTGTGCTAGAGGAGGTTCAGATTGGATCTTAGCAAAAACTTCTTCCCAGCAGGGGTAGAAAGGCTTTGGAGCAGGCTGCCCAAGGAAGGGGTGAAGGCACCGTCCCTGGAGGAGTTCAACAAATGGGCGGCCAGGGTGTTTCAGGAGATTGGTTGGGGGCTGTAGGGCAGATCATTTGACTTGATGATCTTGAAGGTCTTTTTCAACCTTGATGATTCTATGAAACAAGCATTACCAACAGATTGCACAGCAGAGCTTTGGCAGTTACGCACATGAAGCTAGAAGTCACTCTTGCAGTGTCACTTAGCAATTTCACATTCCTTTGATGCAGTGCTGTGGTCACAGTTGACATTTGAACGGGAGTCTGTTGAGGAAGGAGGCATTTTGTATCCCAGTGTTCTTGCAGTTGCAATGGGCAGCAGTATTTCAGATGATTTTTCTTGAAAAATTAAGAGCCAGCTTTCACTCATCTCAACGTGATTCCTGTCTTGTCTCACAACAGAGAAAATGTCATCTGAATAACTGATGTTACTTAAGAATAGGAGACAACCCTCATCAGGAAGCATCTTGTCTACTCTTATTCTCACTTTCTTCTCATGTTATGACCTGAGGAAGGGGAATTCTAGTGAATTGAACAAAGTAGAGATAGAAAATGATCTCTCACAGTACAACTTCCAAACTTCTTTCCTTTTACAAAGGCTTTTTTGAATGTGGAAGTAGATCCTATTAAGATGACCCTTCTAGTGCAAAAGAGGATGTTTTAGCATTTTCAGTTTTGGTTTTGCCGTGTCAGAAGCGTGAACTCTTCCAATTTCCCACATAATTAACTGTCTCTGTAGTGAAGTAGATTTCAAGGTAAGTTAGCAGAGAGAGATAAAAAAATGACCAAACCCAGAATGTAATGAGATCAGTGAGAAACATCTTTTCTGTTTGCTTTGGTAATGTGGTATCATGAAATTATATAATAGATATCTAATTCTATAATAGATCTTTATTATATAATTATAAGATTGTCAGTAATAAATTCTCATGAAAATAAAGCTGATCATCACGGAATCACAGAATGTGAGGAGTTGGAAAGGATATCTATAGATCATCTACTCCAACCCCCTTGCCAGAGCAGGATCCCCTAGATCAGGTCACACAGGAATATCCAAGTGAGGACTAAATGTCAGAGAGAGAGACTTTATATCCTCTCTGGGCACCATGTACCAGGCCTCTGTCACCCTCACACTAAAATAAGTTTTCCCTTGTGTTTATGTGGAACTCCCTCTGCTCCAGCTTACACCAGTCACCCCTTGTCCTATCATTGGATACTACTGAGAAGAGCCTGGCTCCATCCTTCTGACATCCACCCTTTCCATATTTAAAAACATTATTGGAGTCACCCCTCAGCCTCCTTCATTCCAAGCTAAAGAGACCCATCTCCCTCAGCCTTTCCTGGTCAGGGAGATGCTCCAGTCCCTTCATCATCTTTGTGGCTCTGTGCTGGATTGTCTCAAGCAGCTCTGTGTCCTTCTGCAGCTGAGGGTTCCAGAAGTGGACACAATATTCCAGATATGGTCTCACCAGGGCAGAGCAGAGGGGAGGAGAACCTCTATTGATCTACTAACCAAAGACAAAGCTTTCTTTGAGGGAATAAAGGAAAAAAAATATGGGGCAAAATATGCTACAGTAGAGTGAGCTTCTAAAAAAATTAAAACACTTGTAGAAAATAACACTTTAATACTGAATAGTTAATATATTTTTCAAGTGTCAAGAGGAAAAAACCTACTAAGAATTACTCAGCTTGAGATGGTAAAGGAAAAATTCACGTTTGGAAGTATTAAAGCAGCTAACAGTTTGGCCAGTAACCTGTTTTAGGTTTCCTAAATTTCCCATTTAAAGTGTCTTAGGATGTAAACTCTGATGATTCATTGCCAGGTTTTATAGGAGTTCAGCAGGAGGTGTTTTATTTGTCCATTTGTACAGATTTCACTGTAGGCAAGATGGTTTTTTTCATTACTCCTTCAGGTTTCTTCTAAAGTTATTTTTCAGGGTCTTCTTCAGAGACGATGACCAGGGATAACATTGTGAAGCCATTCCCATTTTCAAATCCATAGAGGTTTGTAGTCATGGAATCATAGTCATTGAAGCTTGAAAAGCCTCCAGCCCAGGACCTAACATCACCACGTTGGCCAGACCAGGACACTAAGGGCCACAGCCAGACTGTCCTTCAATACCTCCAGCAATGAGGACTCCACCACTGACTTGGGCAGTCCATTCCAGGCTCTGATCACCCTTTCTGTGAGGAAGGGCTTCGTAACATCCAATCTAACCTTTCCCTGGCAGCTTCAGGCCCTGCCCTCTCCTCCTGATGCTCGCTGCCTGGGAGAAGATCCTAACCCCCACCTGACTGCAACCTCCCTTCAGGGAGTTGCAGAGAGGGAGAAGGTGCCCCCTGAGTCTCCTCCAGGCTATACACCCCCATCTCCATCAACCTCTCTCTCCAGTCCCTTCCCCAGCCTCATTACTCCTCTGGACCTACTCCAGCCCTTCAATCTCTTTCTTGAAGTGAGGGGCCCAGAACTGCTTCCAGTACTTGAGGTGATACCCCTCTTTCACCCAAAGATCCCACTCAAGTCAATGTGAACTTTTACCTCAATTTCAATGTCAGGATGTGGCTCCTTGGTCAGGGTAGTCCTCCCTGCCTAGTTCCCAATTGTAAGCTGCTCTCCTCCCTTTCCTCAAAGATAAACCTTCTTATCTGGTTCCTTTTTCTTGACAATAATATTGTAGAGAGAAGAAAAAGAATGAATGCAGTCCTTGGATAAATAGGTTGGCTGTTAATTATCATTATTGTGCAGCTATGCTCGAGTGTAATTCTTGTCATCTTGGAGTCTTGTTGGACAGATATGTGAGGTTAGGTATTTCCTCCTCTGTGAAACAGATGTCACAGGTTTTCAACTCATTCCCTCACAGAGAGTTATGACTAGAAAAGAAATATTAACAAAACAAAACTCCACCTCTTCCTGAATTCCCAGAGGAATGGAAGCATTCCTAGTAGTTGGACAGACAGAATTCTCTGCAAATTCCAGACTCCACTGAGACTAACAAAGAGGAGGTTTGCAGAGGTCATATCCATGTATGGGAGTTTGTGCCTGCATGGTACAGCATGTATCTGCACTGCAGTTCACTCACCCTGATGGATTTTTGGGCACCATGGTGTCATGTGCATCCTGCTTCTGTCAGCTTCTTGGGAAGATGGAATTGGTGTAAACCAGTTTTGTGACAGTTCCGAAATGTGACTGTTTATGTTACAGATGGAAGGGAAAGGGGACGTGTCCTTTAGTGAAATGCTGGCTGAGGCGTTGGGTGAGGACAGATTGGCATGCTGGGTCCATGATCAGAGGAGGTTCCTGTTTGAGTGGGTACAGAGAAGGCTGTGAAAATCATCAGAGGAATGGAGCCCCTCTGTTCTGGCATCAGGTTGAGAGAGTTGGGGTTGTTCAGCCTGGAAAAGATAAGGCTCTAGGGGAACCTGACAGTGACCATCCAGTCCCTGAAAGGAGCTGTCTGAAGGCTGGAGAAGATTGTTCCAAAGGGCAGGGGTCATGGTTTGAAGCTGGAAAAGGGCAGATTGAGGCTGGACGGGAGGAAAAAGCTCATGAATCTGAGGATGGGGGATCCCTGGAAGAGGCTGCCCAGAGAGGTGATGGAGGCTCCATCCCTGGAGCCATTCAAGGCTGGATGAAGCTCTGGCTGGTCTGGTGAGTGATGCCCCTGCTTTTTGTAGGGGGTTTGGACTAGATGACCTTTGGAGGTCATCCAACAAAACACAGTCTGTGATTCTAACTTCATTGTTTGAAGTTTGAAAGCAGAAGAATTCTAGGAATAGAAAAAACTCTCAACTGAGTAGTTTTATTTAAAATTGAAGTCAGGCATTATCCTAATAGACCTACAGCATTTCTTGAAGGCCTGTGAGGCAGCAGCTTTGGCATGACCACTTCTTTCCTCAAGTCTATCTTTGGAATTAAAGATGGGAAATGAACTTCATGTAATTATTTCTGGCAATCTTTTCAAACTCATGATTCTCAGGGCACCTCCATTTGCCTTTATCAGGTCAATAAATACCTGTAATTGATTCTAAACTAAGGAGTTCAGGATGTGATCAAAGAGAACTTCAGCTGAAGCAGTGGAGTTAAGAATTTCATTCAAAGCAAAATGGTTAAGAATGTAATATTTTAATCTTTAAAACTTAAACTCAACTTAAGTTTGGTAGTTTCTGTGACTAAGATTATGCAATATATTATCATAAATTTATACACTATGTTATACTATATAATGCATGTACATACTATTAATATATATATTATTTATATATCTATAATATTAATATATATACTAATAGACAATACTAATTCAAGAGCCCTTGAGGCCATGGTTTAGGGGTTAGGGAGCTGTTGGGATGAGGGCTGGACTTGATCCTAGAAGTCCTTTCTAGCCGTGATGATTCTATGACTCTGATGGATGCAAGCTGGAACACAGGAAGTTTCACTTCAATCTGAGGAAAATCTTTACAGTCAGGGTTATTAAATATTGGAAGGGGTTCCCCAGGGAGGCTGTGGAGTCCCCTTCTCTGGAGATGTTTCAGACCCAGCTAGATGTGGTTTTATGTAGTTGATTGAGGCTTTTTAGGCAGTTCTGCTTTTCAGTAATTTGTATCCTGCTTGAGCAGGAAGGTTGGACCCAATGGCCTTTGAAGGCCCCTTCCAACCCTAATAAATTGTGTAAACCTGTAAAAAGCTCCAAAGCATCAGAAAGTCTGTGAGTGCAAAGGCAAATGCTGGCACTGAGTTCTGGAGGATGGCTCTCAAACCCCAACCCTTCCATGACTGATTAGGGGAGACAGAAGGGAGAGGAGCAGCTCTGAAGGATTTAGCAAAGCTGTGGCAGACACAGGGCAGATGCAATACAGCAAGCATAAGGTGGTCTGCTCTATTGAGTCCTCTTTCCCTCTGCCTTCCCCATCACTGCCTGTACTGGAATGTGGGTCAGAGAGTACGTTGTCATTCCTTCAGTATAATTGTTATGTTCTTAGAGCATCCCAGCCTAACAAGTTAAAGCACTTCTCTTTAAGTATTGCTGAGGTACCTCTTCTTCTCCAAATGATTCAGCCATTACATGGAGGAATGTCATTAGTAATTGCCATTTGCTTTTTGTCTCACACCTAGACGTGACATTAACCTGATAGAAGTTGTTATAAATAGATTTTTGTTTGTCATTAGAAATAAGTGCTTTGTCATTAATTTCTGTTAGTAATAAACCGACCTGTTGGAGAGCCGCGTGCTGGAGACGTTTAAAACCCACCAGGATGTGTTCCTGTGTGACTTGATCTGGGAGATCCTGCTGTGGCAGGGGGATTGGACTAGATGATCCCTTCCAATCCCTAATGATTCTATGGTTCTGTGAATAGAAAAGGACCTGGGGGTCCTGGTGGACAGCAGGATCGCCAGGAGCCAGCAGTGGGCCCTTGTGGTGAAGAAGGCCAATGGCATCCTAGGGTGGATTAGAAGATGGGTGGTTAGTAGATCAAGAGACGTTCTCCTCCCCTTCTACTCTGCTCTGGTGAGACCACATCTGGAATACTGTGTCCATTTCTGGGCCCCTTGGTTCCAGAAGGGCACACAGCTGCTGGAGAGAGTCCATGCAGAGCCACACAGATGATGAAGAGAGCTGGGTCTCCTTAGCTTGGAAAAAAGGAGATTGAGGGGTGACCCCGTTAATGTTGATAAATGTGGAAAGTGTGGGTGTCAAGAGGATGGATCCAGGCTGTTGTCAGTGGCATCCAATGATAGGACAAGGGGCAATGGCTGTCAGCTGGAACACAGGAGGTTACACAAAAATATGAATGGCAACTTCTTCATGGTGAGGGTGCTGGAGCACTGGAAAGGGGTGTCCAGTGGGGTTGTGGAGGCTCCTTCTCTGGACGTTTAAAACCAGCCTGGACATGTTCCTGTGCCACTTGAGGTAGGGCATCCTGCTGTGGCAGGGGGATTGGATTAGATGATCTTTCTAGGTCCCTTTCAATCCCTAATATTTTGAGATTCCTTGATTTTATGATAAAGACATCTTTATTATTAAATAAATCTGGCTCTAGCACTTAATTTTACTTCTGTAGAACAGCAGATGGAAAGAACAGACAGACTGACATGTTTGTTTGATGCTTGTGCTTGCAGGGTTTGCCAGGGCCAGAGGGTCCCCAAGGTCCACCTGGCAAAGAAGGTCAAAGGGTAAGTAAACCTGTGTAACAGCTGGCGCATCTGCTGGCTGCCCCTGGTGTGTGGCTTAGTAATCACTAATAAAAACCAGGCCAGTAGCAGCTGGGAATGTAGCATGCTGACACCAAGCTGAGCTCTGACACTTGAGTTTCTTATCAGATCAAGGACATTGCACTGTTTTAACCATCTAAAATGTTTTAATGGCTGACAGTGCAGCTTGGGCAGCTTTTCAGTAGCTGAAGGGGGGCTACAAGAAAGCTGGGGGAGGGCTTTCGACAAGAGTGCATAATGAGAGGACAAGGGGAAAGGGTTGCAGACTTGAAGAGGAGAGACTGAGGTTGGACATGAGGAACAAATTCTTTCCTGTGAGGGTTGTGAGATGCTGGAACAGGTTGCCCAAGGCAGTTGTGTCCGCCCCATCCCTGGCAGTGTTGAAGGCCAGGTTGGCTGGGGCCCAGAGTAACCTGATCTAGTAACCTGCCTGTGCAGGGGGGTTGGAATTGGATGATCTTGAAGGTCCCTGCCAACCCTGGCCATTCTGTGATTTCCTATTCACACTTAAAATGAAATCTCTGGCTTGAAAGTGGGGCATTGAGTCTTTTGGAGTCTTGGCCATGCGCCTTGAGCTACACAATGGCAACAGCAGCCTGTAGAGCCTCAGCATTTGTCTTTATTGTTCTACCAGTGAGATACTCAACAGCACTGCTCCTGCTGGCCACCCCCACCCAAGCATTAATAACAGTTTGCTGTCTTAATCCAAATCCCACGTGCATTGGCAGTTAATTACACAATAGCCCACTGTAACGAGCTCTCTGCTCTGTTTAATGAGAAACAGGACAGTGCACAGCTAATGGCTACTAAATACTCCTTTTTATTTAATTATCAATGTCATCTTCCTCTGTTCTGCTCCTAGCAGACCCTCCTAATCTTTCACATTATTTAAAGTTACTGGGTTTGTCATGGACTGTCTGCTGAAAATTCGAACAGCCTGCCCAGGGAGAGGGTTGAGTCTCCATCTCTGGAGGTTGCTTTGGGGAACAGGGTTTAGTAGTGCTGATAGGGCTGGGAAAAGGTTGGACACGATGATCTCGAAGGTCTCCCCCAGCCAAAACTGTTCTATGATTCTTTGAAGCAAAGCACAGAGTGTGTAATGAACTGATGCTTTTCTTTTGTTGTATTGGTCAGACCTAAGCGTGATACTGTGCCCGTTTTGGAGACTGCAGGTGTAACAGACCAAATCCCACTCCAAAATATTTGGAATTATCTATTCAGTTTGGAAGCCTCACTTCGAGAACCTGAGGTTTTTTATAAACTTTCCATTTGGATTTTACTTATTATTTTCAAAGCTTGAATTCCCACTTACCTTGGAAGCAGTTTTAAGTGTTCAGCTCCTGTGAAGATCAGGCTTATATTAATATTTTGAGAGGAGAATAATGAAGTGTGTGGGTTAGACAGGTTTCAACACATTAAAGCAAGTTACAAGCAGCTGAGGAAAATTAAGGGTGAAAATTAATGATGATATTGCCAAAACCTCAAAGAAACAAGTCAAAGGCTTCTCTTAGAGCTAGTGACTTCGGCAAGCAGCAGTGCAAAATGAGATAGAAAGGGAATTAAAAGCCATGCCAGTGGATTTCTTCCCTCTTTAAACTGGTCTGAGCCATTCATGTTAGTTTCTCAGTGTTTTAAGTGGAATTTTACTGTATCGTCCAAGATCAGTGTCATATTAGATCTACTAAAAAAAATATCAGAGGTGGGACCGCATCCTGAAATGTTCCTGCAGTTATGATAGAGGCAATTAGGGCAATATCTCCCTTTTTAAAGCAGTAAGTCCGGGCAGTAGTATTTCACAGAATTACTGTGGCTGGGAAAGCCCTCTGAGCTCATCCAGACCAGCCCATGACCTAACATCAGCACACTGGCTGGACCAGTCTTTCTAAAGAATCACAGAATTTCTTTCACTTCACATGGGTAATCTGCATCAAAAATTAGGTAGCCAAAACACATAGAACAGTTGCTGTGGGAATAGAATCAGTACTGTTGTCCATCATTGTATCATTGTAATAGACATTAAATGATGGAAGTGTAACATCTAATTCCAAGTTATGCCCAACTTAAAATGCTGATTGATCTCGATGTGGAATTGGCTTACAAGCACAAATTTACACATCTAGGGAGAAATAACCCCTGGGATCAGAGTGCACTGGAAGCAAACTGTAAAGTAAGTTAGTAGAGAGGAACCTGCTGGATAACAATCAGACCGTGAGCTGGCAGAGCACCTTCATGGCCAAAAACAGGCCAACAATATCTTGACAGAATTTGCAGTAGGTCAGGGCAGGTATCTTGCCTCTTTGGTCAGCACTGTGAGACCACACAAAGGAAGAAATGGCCTCTGGCAGGGAAGGTTGGACTACATAATCTTTCAAGGTCCTTTCTAACCCCTAAATTTCTGTGTTTCTATGATCTTTTGAGGTCCCTTCCAACCCCCAACAGTCTGTGATTCTGTGGCTTAGTGAAGTGGGTGTAGCACAGAGCCACAGCGTGGGTTCAAAGAACTGGAGCACAGAAAGGCTGAGAGAGTGCTAGGACTCTTCAGCCTGGAGTAGAGACAATTCAGAAGGGGTCCTACCTGTGTGTATAACTAACTGGTGTGATGGAGTGAAGAAGAAAGAGACAGATTCTCCTCAGTAGTAGCTAGGGAAGGACAAGAGGCAATGGGCAAAAATGAAATAAAATAAATAAGGAAATTCCATTTGAATGCAACTGCTCCAGTGGCCAGATACTGATACAGGGTGCCCAGGGAGTTTGTCCAGTCTCCATCTGTGGAGATACTCAAAAGTTACATAGACATAGTCCTGGTCAAGCGATCCTGCTTGAGGGAGGGGCACTGTACCAATTGATCTCGAGTAGTCTGTTACAGCCTGAAGAGAAGGCTCAAGGGGGACCTTATCCCTGTGCACCAGGACATTAAGGGTGACTACAAAGAAGATGGAGACTCCCTTTCCACAAGAAGTCCCATAGCAAAGACAAGGGGTGATGGGTTCAAGTTGCTCCTGGGGAGATTCTCATTAGAATCCAGAGGAAAATTCTTCACTGTGAGAGCAATTAGACACTGGAATGATCTTCCCAGAGAAGTTTTAAGGCTCAGCCTCACAGGGTGCTGGGCCAGCTCATTTAAACTGGACTTCTTTCATTTAACAGGTTGGACTCAATGATCCTTGGGGTCTCTTCCAACCCACTCTGCTGTGATACTGTGAACCCAGACATTGTTGTTTTTATTTGTCTAGCTCATTCTCAGTAACTTTACTGCCAGTAACTTTATTTTAATGCATTAATGGGGGAGGGGTTTAATCTTTCATTTGTATTTAAACTGCCTGTTTCTCCACCTCAGTGGTTTCCCTGGTTTCAGTGATCAGTCCCAACATTTACAAACCCTTCTAGGATACTGCAGCCATGTGCTAGACTCTAGTGCTGGGGAAGTTGCAGGTGTCTTGAAGTAAATATTTGTGAAGTAACTTCCTTATTTTCAATTGTTGTGTTTATCATAGCAAATCCTTCACTTAAAGGAAGTTATTGTAGCATTATCTTGGTAATAAATTAAACACCTCATAAAACTGAGAGTCCTTTGGCTCAGCACTGCTTCCACTGAACTGAGATGCCTGGAGGAACCTTGCCGAAGAAGTTGCAGTAGATACTTGATGTTAATAATCAGTTTTCTCTCAGAGATTACAAGTTTTTCTAATGAAGCCTGAATCAAATCATTGTGACACAGTGGAAAAATCTTCCCAAGTCAATAATTGGGCAGGGAGCTATTACATTTCCTTAAGGTGATTAGTGAGAGTGACATTCAAATGGATTGCAATTCAGATTGCATTTATTTGGCTTCTGGAACTTAAACATTTCCTTGAGATAATTTGTTTTCTCATTCAGTGAGTAAATGCTGTGCAGAACCAATTGTAAGACAAGCCTTACAGAGCAATGAGAATTACTGCAGACAGCTCAGTGCAAACCCTCTTTTTCACAGCCACAGCGCTGCAGCTTTGGAATCTTTTATAATCTCAGTCCTTCTTGGTTTTGGTGTGAGCTGGTTTGAAGTCTGTAACGATCCAGCCTGATTTTAAATTGGAGGGCAAGTGCAAGTTTCTGCACCTGGGTCTAGGAAATCCCAGGCACCAATGCAGATTAGGAGGAGAAAGGATTGAGGACAGACCTAAGGGGAAGGGCTTGGTGGTGGGGGTAAAGCAGAAGTTGAACAGGAGCCATCTGTGTGCACTTGCAGCCCAGAAAACCAACCGTGTCCTGGGCTGCATCAAAAGAAGCAGTGACACTCGATTGAGGGAGGGGCTTCTCCTCCTCTGCTCTGCACTGATGAGATCCCATCTGGAGTACTGTGTCCAGTACTGGAGTCCCCAACATCAGAAGGACATGGAGCTCCTGGAAGGTGTCCAGAAGAGGGCAACTCAGATGATCAGAGGGCTAGAGCACCTCCACTGTGAGGACAGGCTGAGTAAGTCAGGGTTGTTCAGCCTGGAGAAGATGAGGCTCCCAGGTGACTTTCTAGCAGCTTTCCAATAGCTGAAGGGAGCTACAAGAGAGCTGGGAGGGGGGCTTTTGCCACAGGTGGTAGCAAGAGGACAAGGGGAAAGTGTTCCAGACTTGAAGAGGGGAGACTGAGGTTGAACCTGAGGAATAAATTCTTTGCTGTGAGGGTTGTGAGATGCTGGAACAGGTTGCCCAAGGCAGTTGTGTCTGCCCCATCCCTGGCAGTGTTGAAGGCCAGGTTGGCTGGGGCCCTGAGAAACCTGCTCTAGTGAAGATGTCCCTGCCTGTGCAGAGGGGTTGGAACTAGATGATCTTGAAGGTCCTTTCCATCCCTGGCCACTCTATGATTCCTTTACTTGGATGTTCAACAGTCTAAAAGTTGCTAATGTAAAGAAGGATGTGATTTTCAGATTTTCTGCTGGAACATCTCCACCTATAATGCAGTGTAAATAACCAGTAAGGTAGGATACAACTTAAAAAAAAAAAAACCCAAAATCTTCTTATCTCACATTTGGATATTTAAAAATGAGATTCAAACTTAGCTGATTGGGATGTTGGGGACAGAACTGTCACTTAGAAAATAACACTGTCAGTTTTACACTGCTTTGTTGTTTTCCATTGAAAGAAAAATTACTGTCGAACATATTTTCGTGGAATAACAGAAATTACTTCACTTTGAATTTCTCATTTAGAATTTTCAGGCTCCCTTCCAAATACTCTTTTCAATATTCCTTGAAAAAGGTAGAGCAGCATGAATGGGTAGGACATTATTTAAATGCTGGAGAAGGCACAGAGGCAGCTAGCAAGCTGGCAGAAGGTTTGGAAGCTGTGTGCCATGATGAACTGACATTCATCTTAAACCAGTAGAAGTTGGACATTGAAGGGCTAGAGAGGGAACAGAGGTGGCTATCAAGCTAGTAAAGGGTTTAGAACAGGTGTCATATGAGGAACCGCTGAGGGAACTGGGGCTGTTTAGCCTGGAGAAGAGGACATTGAGGGAAGATCTTACTGCTCTCTACAACTACTTGAAAGGAGGGTTTAGAGAGGCAGGATTTGGTCTGTTCTCCCCAGTGACCAGTGATAGGATAAGGGGAAATAGCCTTAAGCTGCACCAGGGGATGCATCAGTTTGCATGTCAGAAGGAATTTCTTTCCTGAAAGTAAAGGCACTAGGACAGGCTGCCCAGGGAGGGGTTGAGTCCCCATCCCTGTAGGTGTTGAAGAGAAGGGTGGATGTTGCCTTGGGGGACATGGTTTAGTGGGGCTGATAGGGCTAGGAAAATGTTGGACTCTATGACCTTGAAGGTCTCTTCACGCTGAAACTGTTCTATGGTTTTGTGATTACTTCTAATGACAAAAAGTTAAGGTGCTCATTGTAAAAATATCTAAATTGAGTTGCAAAAGATGAGGAAGAACTTTCTGTGAGGGTGACAGAACTGTGGAACAGGCTGCCTGGAGAGACTACAGAGTCTCCTTCTCTGAAGCCTTTCCAGCCCTGTCTGGATGCTTTTCTGAGTGATCTGCCCTAGTTTTGGTCCTACTCTGGCACCAGGGGCTGGACTCAATGATCTTTGGAGGTCCCTTCCAACCCCTGTTCTTCTGTAATTCTATGATTCCTAAAATTTGAAAGCCAAGGAATGCTTTTGATTAGCAAGGAGATCCCTAGTAACTTTTCTTCCAAAAGTAGGGGATAGGGTCTGTTCTTCTGTGAGTTATGCTTCTGTGAAAGGATTTAGAGGCTTGTGAGGGACTGAATTCCACTTGTTTTCTGTACATGGCTTAATTTCTTAACTTCTGATCTTGTTCCCTGTGACTTTATTCAGGTTTAACACTTAACACAGGCACTAGAGTGTAATATGGCAGTTACCTAGAACCATAGAATGGCCAGGATTGGAAGGGACCTCCAAAGGTTATGTAGTCCAACACCCCTGCAGTGAGCAGGGACATCCTCAACTAGATCAGGTTGCCCAGAGCCTTATCCCACCTCCCCTTGAAGTTCTCTAGGGATGGAGCCTCAGCTTCCTCCCTGGGCAACCTGTTCCAGTGCTCAACCCCTCCCCTGCTAAAGAACTTCTTCCTGCCATCCATTCTAAATCTGCCCTTCTCTAATGTGAAACCATGGCCCCTCAGAGGCCTTCACTTCCACCTGCCTCCTGCTTGCAGTGTGTCTGTCCCTTTGTCAGTCTGGTTTAAGGGGATTGTTCAAGGGAATCTTAGTTTCATCTGGCAGATGAGTTCCACAAGCCTCATTAATCTTGTGTAGTAACTGCAGTGGTTAAGGTTTTAAAGCCAAGCTTCCTATTTTTTCTGGAACTAGTTTCTGTTTGGAACTGTGATTATGTGTTTCAGGAACTGCTCATTAGTGGTTTCCCTTGAAAATTCATGTGGACTTCATGTGAGATCTCTTTCCTTTGGACTCAAATGTGGGTTGTTTAAATTACTAATTCCATAAATCATATCAGCGTTTTCTATGGAACTCTGTGAGGTTTTATCCTAAGTGAAACCTGCACCTGATTTTTACACACCAGGACTATCGATCTTACCTTTCCGTAGCTAGAGATTTGTGAAGAGATGGATACAGCAGTGGAGAGTTATGGTACAGACTTTAGGTCTGGTGCTGTGTGTTGGACCTGCAGCTATGCCCGGGGGCAGCAGCTGGGATCAGAGCTTACGGAAGGATGCTCAGAGTCTTTTTGCTGAGCAGCTTTCCAGCTAATCCGAGGCAGATGTCAGCAAGTCACTGTGATTAATAGAAAGGATGCTGGGTGAGAGGAACAGAGTGCAGTTGGCTGTGTGCTTGAGCTAGGCATTCACAGAATCATAGAGTCATCATGGCTGGAAAGGACCTCCAGGACCATCAAGTCCAGCCCTCAGCCCAACAACTCCCTAATACCTAGACCATGGCCTCAAGTTTTCTAGCTACTCAGTTTTTAGACACCTCCAGGGATGTGGACTCCACCACCTCCCTGGGCAGCCTGTTCCAGTGCCCAGCCACTGCCTCAGAAAAAAAGGTCCTTCCTAGGATCCAATCTAAACCTTCTCTGATGCAACTTGAGGCCATTTCCCTTCATCCTATCCTTAGTAATTTGGGAGAAGAGACCAGCACCAGCCTCGCTAGAACCTCCTTTTAGGTAGCGTAGACAGCAGTGAGGTCTCTTCTCAGTCTCCTCTTCTCTAGACTAAATAACTCCAGTTCCCTCAGCTGCTCTTCGTAGGGCCTGTTTTCCAGCCCTCTTCCCAACCTCACTGCTCTTTTCTGTCCCTGCTCCAGCATCTCAATGTCCTGCTGATACTGTGGTACCCAAAACTGGACCCAGTACTCAAGATGTCATCTCATGAGTACAGGGGCAGAGCTTGGTGTGCTGAAGCACAGGGTTCCTCATTTATTGTATTGTTAATTACTTCACTTTTTCTGTCCCTCACTAAGTGGCTGCTACTTTAGTGATTGCTGTGTTTATCACAACTGAAGTGTCTCTTACAGAAAGAGGAGAGTATTCAACTCTCCAAAGTAGTCAAGGGCAGGTATTTAATGAGTCAAGAGCACATGACACAGTGCTCTGGCAAGGAGGTTGGACTAGATGATCTTTTGAGGTCCCTTCCCACCCCTGACCTTTTGTGATCCCATAGTATTTCAGTAATCTTTAGAAAACTTATCAAAAGCCAAGAGTGCAGCAAAAAGGAAATAACCAGTCACTGTGGTTTGCTTTTATTTCCCCTGGATATCACCCTAGGTTACATTAAATGGCTTGTTGGCACCACTTACCTTCTTTAAGCTAGTGTAGGTGGCATTGCACTCTTGTATTCAGTTCAAGGGTGCCTGTGGTGCCTGCAGCATTTATTTATATTTCGAGTGGTCTTATAATCTCAATGTTTGCTCAGTGATCTCAGGTCGATCAGTGTAATGGGCTGCTTCTTGCAGCTGCCTGCCCCATCCATCTAATACAGGTCTCATGGGGCTGCTAGGACCCATTTCTGCACTGCAGATAAAGGAGCTGTGGTGCTCTGCTGAGCTAGAGAAGGTAATGAAATCACAGAACATTAGGAATTGGAAGGGACCTTGAAAGATATAGTCCAATTTCCCCACCACAACAGGATCACCCAGATCAATTCACAGAGGAACATAGCCAGGTGGGTTTTAAACATCTTCAGACAAGGAGACTCCACAGCCCCGCTGGGCAGCCTATTCCAGTGCTCCATCACCCTCACTGTGAAGAAGTTCCTTCTCAGGTTGATGTGGAACCTCCTCTGTTCCAGCTGACGCCCATTGCCCCTTGTCCTGTCATTAGATGACATTAAGAAGAGCCCGGCTCCATCTTCCTGACACCCACCTTTCACATATTTATAAACATTAATGAGATCACCCCTCAGTTTCCTTTTTTCCGAGCTAAGGAGACCCAGCTCCTTCATCCTTTCCTCATAAGGGAGGTGTTCTACTCTCTTCATATCTTCCTGCCTCTGGGCTGGACTCTCATATTATTGGTCCCAGTACTGACCCTTGGGGGACTCCACTAGGTGCAGGCCTCCAACTAGACTCTGTCCCATTGACAACTACTCTCTCGCTTCTGTCCTGCAGCCAGTTCATGATCCACCTCACTAGCCAGTTGTCTAGACCACACTGCCTCAATTTGGCTGCAAGGATGCTGTGGGAGACTGTGTCAAATGCCTTACTGAAGTCAAGATCCGCTGCTCTGCCATCATCTATCCACCTGGTTATACCCTCATAAAAGGCTATCAGGTGGCAGCTTGGTCAAGCATGACTTCCCTTTGGTGAAACCATGCTGACTGTCCCTAATGACCCTCTTGTCCTTGGTGTGCCTGGACACAGCATCTAGGACAAATTGTTCCATCACCTTTCCTAGGATGGTGGTGACGCTGACTGGTCTACAGTGACTTGGGTCCTCCTTCTTACCCTTTTTAAATATTGGAGTGACATTGCTATCTTCCAGTCCCTAGGCACCTCTCCTGATCCCCATGACTTAGAAAAGATGATGGAGAGTGGCTTAGCAATGACTTCTGCTGTCTCCCTTAGCACAGACAGGTGCATCCCACCAGGGCCTGTGGGTTTATGTCCATCCAGTTTGCACAACCAGGAGAAATCCTGCTTTTGTCCCACCTTTCTTTGGGGCCTCAGCGGTCTGGGGCTTGATAGCAGGACAGCCCCTAGAAGTATAGACAGAGGGAAAGAAGGTGTTCAGTAGCTCTACTTTCTCTGTATCTTCTGCCTACAGGGCATCCATCTCATTCAGCAGGGGGCCTACATTGCCTCTAAGTTTAGTTTTACCTTCAACGTATTCGAAGAAGCCTTTTCTGTTGCCCTTGACCTCTCTTGCAAGGTTTAATTCCAAGGAGGCCTTGGCTTTCCTAGTTGTGTCCCTATGTCATCTCACTAGAGCCTTATAATCATCACAAATGGCCATCCCCTCCTTCCATGACCTATAGACTTTTTTCTTCCTCTTCAGTTTGTCCAGCAGCTCCCTGTTTAACAATGCAGGTCTTCCGGCTCCCTTTCTTTACTTCTTACCTGTTGGAATGCTCTTGTCTTCTGCTTCAAAGAAGTGGTTTTTGAATGCTAACCAGCTATATTGGGCTCCTTTACCTGCCAGTACCCTGTCCCCTCGGATATCACGCTGCAATTGCTTGAAAAGGCCAAAGTTAGCCCTCCTGAAGTCCAGGGTTGTGATTCTGCTAGGTATTCTGTTCCTACCACACCATACCCTGAGTTCCACCATCTCATGGTCACTGCAACCAAGGCTGTCCTCAACCTTCACTGCTTCAACCTGACCCTCCTTGTTGATGAGTAAGATCTAGCAGTGCTCCTCTCCTAGTGGGCTTCTCCACCATTTGCATCAGGAAGTTGTCACCAATGCACTGGAGGACTGTGGGTGGGTGGCTGGCTGGGTAGGTCTTCCAGCAGATATCTGGGTAGTTAAAGTCCCCCATAAGAATCAGGGCCTGTAGCTGTCAGCTGCCTGTAGAAGGTCTCATCAACTTCCTCATCCTGATCTGGTGGCCTGTAATAGACACACACCACAGTGTCACCCATGCCAGCCTGCCCCTTAATCCACACCCACAAACTCTCAACTCTCTCTTCATCTGCTCCTGGACAGAACTCAAAGCTTTCCAGATGTTCTTTCATACAAATTGCTACTCCTCCACCCCACCTTGCTGACCTGTCTCTCCTGAGAAGGACATAGCTGTCCATGACCACATTCCAGTCATGCAAGCTGTCCCACTGTGTCTCTGTAATGTTTTCACTTCTCCATTGCCAGAAGGGAGGCCCAGAATCAAACTGTAAATCCTTAGTCACTGTCTTGCTCATGGTCTGCTTGAGGCAAAGCCGTGATGGTCTTATCAAAAACCTGCTTCTAATCATTTTAATTATCCTAAACAAACACAGAAACTGCTTCTGCCTCCTCACGCCCTTCCTAGAGCCTGCATTTTCATTTTTTCCACACTGATGGTGGGAATTGATAGAGAAGCAGAAGTACTGGGAAGCAGCTGGAACTGTGTTTATCCCTAACATTTACATCGCTGTATCTGGAAGGCACTGCTGAAAGGCAGGGATGTGGGGGTGTTGTGCTGAAATGGCAATATCAGACCATTCAGAAGAGTGCTTGGAGGAACCCAAAGGACTGTTTTTCCTCCAGGAAAAGCTGATGCTTCCTGCCAATCACTATGATTGTTCTACAGGATTTTCATCTGCATGGTCAAATTCTTCATATAGTACAATAATTAATATAAACTAATATATAATATTGAAATAATAATGTTATTTATATATAATGTGTAGTATTATTATTAAAAATATAATTAAGATGTAGGGCAAGTGCTTTTCTATGTGGCATTGGGTAGATGTTTCATCATTAATAGATAACATTGAGAAATGCCTACCTCCATTTTTTTTACCATATGGCTTTTTTTTCAGGAGGTTTGTCAAGCTTTGCCTTTGCAGTCTGTCTTAAATCACATCTTGGCTTGTCTTGTAAATAGAGATGAAATTGCCTTCCCAACCTATTCCGTGTTTTCATGTGTAATTAACACCTCGTTCCCAGTTGTGTCTGCCAGTCAAAGCCCTGCCGCCTTTGCCCCGACACTTCCTTCTGCTGAGACTGTAAGAGTCATCCTCCGGATACGTTAAGTCCAAACAGGAAAAGGAAGGTGCTTCTAGAAGTCAGCAGTATAGATCAGTGTAACTCAGGGGGACTATTTTAAAAGTACGAAGCAATTTATCTCTGTTTCTCACTGACATCGTTACCTCTCAGTCTGGTTCTCATGCCTCCTAAGAAAACTTTACAGTTAGCTTTTCAGAGAAGTCAGGAGATATTAGTTTCTGTTTGTATTTCTGAAGGAGAGGTCACTCCAGAGATCCATATTTAGCTAACAACAGCTCCTTTTCTTGTGTCTCGTGTGCCTTTCCCAGTCCTGTCCCTTCTATTGGTACTCAGTGAACTGCATCTAACCAGCTAGTCCAGGTCCAGCCCAACTCTACCTTCTGAGGGCTGTTCTTAGTCTGGATTTGCTCCTAGCTCAGGCTTCTGTCAGAGCTGCACGGGCAGTGTACCCCCACACAGCAGATGGCTGGGGGGGTGTGGTGTGAAGCCTTGTAGCTGTGAGCCCAGTACAGTCACCTCGTTGGTTCTGACCATGTACTCCGAGCTGCCCGAGTTACAGCCACACAAGTGCAAGGGGCTGGCAGGATTAAACAGCTCAGCGCGTAACACATGGCTCAGCTGCTTAAGAGCCAGGAATCTGGCACTCCAAACATGCCGAGGTGTTGGAGTTTTTTTTACACTGCCCTTCGCTCTGACTGACAGTGGGAGGGCTGTCACCAAGCCATGGAGGCAGTGCACATGTCATGAGGCACAGCCCAGTGAGAGAACACAGCCCCACAACCCTCATTTGCTGCTTTCTTCAGCTCAAAGAGCTCCAGCTTCCTGCCTCTTGTTTCTCAGGGAAGTCCCTAGCAGCTAGGCAAGAGATTACCCTTCGGGAATGGAGGACGAGGGATTTTCCACCCTTCCTGTCATCACCTTGTTTGCCCTCAGTGGAGATGAGGATTAATGGGAGGCAGAGTGTGACAAGAGTTTTCTACAGATCAAAGCTTTCACCTGGGAAGAGCGAAGCTGAGGTTTTGCTGTCTGTTCCTTACCTAGTGTGAGGCTGTCATTTAATGAAACACAGGAGGAGGGAGCAGAGCTTGTGGGAAGAGGGCCATGTGCTCATTGTGAGTGTCAGTGAGAACTGTCATTCTTTACCTCCTTAAGCCAAGATTTCACGAAGACATCCCCCTAATGATTTCTGTTGGTTTGTGTTGGCTATACACAAGGGAAACAATTAGCATAAGGAGAATAATACTTTGGGGTTCATGTTGTAGCACCTAGACAGGAGTTGTTCTGAGATACGAGCAGGCAGTGAGCACTTGCAGCCCAGAAGGCCAATCTCATCCTGGGCTGCATCAAAAGCAGTGTGGCCAGCAGATTAAGACAGGGCATTTTGCCCCCCCTGCCCTGCCCTGCTGAGACCTCACCTGGAGTCCTGCATACATGTCTGGAACCCTCAGGACAGGAAGGACAGGGACCTGATGAAGCAGGTCCAGAGGAGGCCACCAAAATGATCGGGGGGGTGGAGCCCCTCTGCTATGAGGACAGGCTGAGGGACCTGGGGTTGTTCAGCCTGGAGAAGAGAAGGCTCCATCAGGGGAGACCTAATAGTGACCTTCTAGTCCCTGCAAGGGGGCTCAGAGGGTTGTTTACAAAGGTCTGAAGTGATAGGACAAAGGGGCAATAGTTTCACATTAGAGAAGGGAAGATTGAAATGGGCTGTTAGGAAGAAGTTCTCTAGCAGGAGAGGGGTTGAACAGTGGAACCTCTGTCTTTTCTAGTTACCACCTCCTGGGGTGCAAGCCAGGGCACAGCCTACATCCCAAGCTCTAGAATATTCTGTTAAATTACAATTTCTCTACACCTCAGTGAGATGCTCTACGTATAGACCTATCTGTTGGACTCAGGTTTGAGACACAGGTTTAATAAAGTGTGACAGTAAATGGTAAACATGCAAATATAGATTGCCATAGTGGCTAAAACCAGTCTGGAAAGTGCTCAGGTGAGTACAGGGTATTAATTTTGGATGGCTTATTAATTGCTAATAAGCAAGACAATAAAACCTTTCTGAAACAGAATTCCTATTCTGTTATTCTTGTGTTCTTGTATTCTTTATTCTTATTCACTACTCATAGCGTTTGTAAATGTCTGGAGTTTGTTCTTGTTTCCAGGGAAGACGAGGAAAACCAGGCCTCCCAGGAAAACCAGGGCCACCAGGACCTCCTGTGAGTAACTAACAAGGGGAATGGGGAATTTTTACTCTATCCTGCAACTTTGTGAGCAGTTGTATAGCAGGGTACTTGACGGTAATTATCACTGCAAACTGTTTTCTTGTATTCTCTCTGCTGCATCAGTTACTACTGCTGGTCTTTTGATAAGAGATAAAAGGACTGGGTCCAGACCTATGAGGGACTTACACAGGAGAGAAAGAAGAGATGCAGACTTGAGTTGTGGAAGTGGAGACTAACAGTTCAGAAATGAACTGGCCGTGTGTGCTGACTGCAAATACGGTGCATTCATTCCCTTTGGTGCGGAGTGTGGGCTAATTTCTGTCTCAGAGGGGTGATTTGAAAGCTTCAGGGCTGTGTGAAGCAAGTGCCAACTGTCTGAATGGTGAGGAGGATTATATCCAGCACTGGAATGAGCACACAGCTGTAGTTCAAATGAGTTTACTGAAGAATTAAATAGATTAAGAAATACATGACTCTCTGAAAGGATTTGTAATATGATGGACTAAAGGATTTAGCTCAGATCTAAGAGGTTTGGGACCTCCATTTCTTTGGTAAGTGATACATGATGTAAAACTTGAAGACAACCGTGGCTCTGTGTTGCTGTGGAGTGAGCACAGCCTGCCTGTGATGGAGGAAGACACTTGGTCATATTTGTAAAGTTACACAGGATCACCCAGTCACAGAATGACTGAGGTTGGAAGGGAGCACTGGACGTCATCTAGTCCAACCCCCATGGCCAAAGCAGGATTGCCTAGGGTAGGTCACATGGGAACACAGCCAAAGAAGGAGTCTCCACACCCTCGCTGGGCAGCCTGTCCCAGTGCTCTGTCACCCTCACACTAAAGATGTTTTTCCTGATGTTGAGGTGGAACCTCCTGTGCTCCAACTTCTACCTGTTGCCCCTCGTCTCACTGGAAAGATATTGACCCCCATTCCTCAGATATTTGTAGACATTAGTAGGATCCCTCTCAGCCTTCTCCAGACTAAACAGCCTCAGTCTTCTCAGCTTTTCCTCATCATCCTTATCAGTCCCTTCATCATCCTCAGAGCTCTCTACTGGACTCTCTCCAGCAGTTTCCTGTCTCTCTGAACTGGGGAGCCCAGAAGGGGACAGACCACTCCAGGTGGGGTCACACCAGGGCAGAGTCGTAGGGCAGAAGAACCTCCCTAGATCTGCTGGACACTTTTTTTAATGCAGCCCAGGGTACCACTGGCCTTCTTGGCCACCGGGGCAAATTGTTGCCCCATGGAGAACTGACTGTCCACCAGGACTCCAAGGTCCTTTTCCAGGGACCTGCTTTCCAGCAGGACAACCCCTAACCTGTACTGGTGCCTGGAGCTGTTCCTCTGCAGGTGCACAACTCTATGCCTCATCCTTCATGGATGAAACCCTGGAGGGGTTTAAAAACTGAGTAGCTAGAGCACTTGAGGTCATGGTGTAGGGGTTAGGGAGGTGCTGGGATGAGGGTTAGACTTGATGATCCTGGAGGTCCTTTCCAGCCAAGTTGATTCTATGATGACCCTCTTTTGAGTAGAACTCTACAGTGTTCTGCGATTCTGGTTCAAGACTCGTGGTTTATGTCCTTGCTGTGGGATGTTTTGCAGCACTGCGCTGTGTTTCAGTGCCGGGGTGTCCTCTGCTCGCACTAGTCTCATGCCAGAGGAAAGCATTTTATGCTGTAAGCGAGGAATCCCAACGGGTTGGGAAGAACAGCAGCTCCCTCTAGTGATTTTGGAAACTATCCCTGACTTTTAAAGAGCTTCGAGAACAGTTTCTGTTTAATTCACTAATCAGTTCAGTCTTAAAAGCATTCTGAAAACTGTAGTTGTGAAATCAGAATAGTGGCCCCCTTTTGTGTGTATCTAGTGCATTTTCTTGCTTGCGTTCTCTTTGGAGAATCATAGAATCATTATGGATTGGAAGGGACCTTGAAAGATCATCCAGTCCAATCCGCCTGCCGCAGCAGGATCACCTAGACCAAGTCACACAGGAACACATCCAGTCGGGTCTTGAACATCTCCAGTGAGGGAGACTCCACAACCACCCTGGGCAACCTGTTCCAGTGCTCTGTCACTCTCACTGTGAAGAAGTTCCTTCTCAGGTCGATGTGGAACTTTCTATGTTCCAGCTTACCCTTGCCCCTTGTCCTATCACTAGATGACACTGAGAATAGCCCAGCTCCACCCTCCCGACACCCACCCCTCAAATATTTGTAGACATTAATGAGGTCACCCCTCAGTCTCCTCTTCTCCAAGCTAAAGAGAAAAGATCTTCAAGATCATCAAGTCTAACTATCTGCCCTGCAAGCCCTAACCACTAACCCATGTCCTGAAACAACCTGTCTGCCCATTTGTTGAACCCCTCCAGGGATGGTGCCTTCACCTCCTCCCTGGACAACCTGTTCCAAGGCCTCCGCACTCTTTCTGGGGAGAAGTTTTTCCTTGGATCTAGTCTGAACTTTCCCTGGCACAACCAGACCTCATTTTCTCTTGTCCTACTGCTAGTCCCTAGGGAGAAGAGGACAACCCTCACCTCACTCCAACCTTCCAACCTGTGATTCTATGATTCCTTGTTGTTAGGAGAGATGTCTGCATACTAACTGTGCATTTTAAATAACTAATGACCTACAGAATGGAAATGTGTGGTAAAAACTCCAACTAATCTTGAACTGACAAACAACCTCCTGGGTTTTTGTGAGCAGCAATCCCTTTCAAAGCAGAATAGAATTCCATTTCCTGAAGCTATCTTTAGGGTGCATGATGGCAGCTATGTTTTCCACGCTAACCCCAAAGCTGCAGAGGGTAAATTTTCTGCAGTTATAAAAGGCCCCAGAGGAGGAGAGTTGCCTTTGTGCCCTGCTGCTGTTAAATGCAGGTCATTCAGACCAAGTGGCGTCATGGATTCTGACCTTACTCATGTAGTCAAGTGTTTCTTAGAGCAATCACAGGTGGTCATAGTTCATGCTGCATGATAAGAAACTGTCAACTTAACGAGAAGAGTAATTATGTTAATTTGTAAATTCAAATGAGTTTTAGTTCTTAAGGTCTTGGCTGAACTTTTTGTGATATAACCTGACTTTGAAATCTCAGGGAGTGACGAGTTTATGGCTGAATTTCATAAACGTGTTGTAATTCTTGCGAGGACAGGCTGAGAGACTTGGGGTTGTTCAGCATGAAGAGGAAGATGCTCTGGGGAGACCTGATAGAGACCTTCCCATCCCTGAAAGGGGCTGTCAGAAGGCATGGGGAGACTGTTCACAAGGGCAGGGAACAATAGGATGAGGAGTCATGGTTTGAAGCTGGAAAAGGGCAGATTGAGACTTGACAGAAGGAAAAAGCTCTTGAATCGGAGGGTCAGAGATCCTTGGAACAGGCTGTCCAGAGAGGGGATGGAGGCCCTACCTCTGCAGCCATTCAAGGTCAGGCTGGATGGGGCAATGGCCAATCTGGTCTGGTGAGTGATGGCCCTGCTTGCTGTAGAGGGGTTGGACTAGATGACCTTTGGAGGTCCTTTCAACCTCCTGGTTCTATGATTCTTTTTTTCCCCAAGTATGTGGCTTTTTATCTATCCATCCTAAGACTGTAACTTCACTGGAAGTTCCTGCTCCATTTTCCTCAATCATGATGAAAGTTTTGTGTTTAAGTTTAAACTTGCAGGGCTAATAAATCTAGGAAGTTGGTCTTTAGAATCCTGGCAGTCTCAATTTCATTATCTGCATGTAAAAACCTTGATGTTTTCTCATGTTAGGAGCTGCTTCTACATCCACACTTGTGCTTTGAGTTAATGGGAGGGATTTCAAAATGCTGTAGAACAAAGAGGCTGCTGAAACTGGAATGGATTCCAGTTAAAGCTGATGTGGGCATCAACTCTACCTTCTCTGACTCACTGAGCCTCTGGTCTCTTCCCCCAAGTCACTAGAGATAGGACAAGAGGAAATGGCCTCAAGTTGTAGGGTTAGGTTGGATATCAGGAAAAATATCTTCCCTGACAGAATGGTTGGGGGTTGGAACAGGCTGCCCAGGGAGGGGGGCAGTCACCATCCCTGGAGGGGTTAAAAAACTGAGTGGATGTGGTGCTGGGGAACAGGGTTTGGTGGGCAGGGTGGGTTGGGTTGATGATTGCAATGGATGATCTTGGAGGTCTTTTCCAATCTGAAAGATTCTATGACTTTGTGAAAAGAAGTTTCTGTTTTTCAACCCCCAGGCATTTAGAAACTGACTTTCCTTTTATTCTGTACCTGAAACAGCTGTAATGAACTTTGAGAAAATAATTCAGTGCCTGATCACATCAAAATCTAAACCCTTTTATGTTTGGACACTGCTCTTTGAACACAGTTTTATGTGAACATAAAATTAGTTCAATTAGATTGATTTGCTGGTGCATGTTTTTCCATACAGGGTCTTTCTGGACTGAAAGGCATTTTGGACTCGTTGAACAAGCACAATGAGGTACGGAGATGTGAGACAGTGTCTGTGTGTGTGTGTGTGTTTGTGACTAAGAAATATCCAAGGTAGAAATGACTGCAGTTTGGATCCCTGCAACTTGCATTCCAGAGTCATGCACAAGGCAGACCCTTCTCTGTCCCCTCTCTGCATCACAGATGCAGGCACAGTCAGCACTGCACTCACATTCCTGCTGTGACATTTGTGCTGCTGCCATGTGTCTCACCTCCCTTCCACCTTCTACTCTTGCATTTTCACTTGGTATAAGTAAAAAAGGAGATGGCTGCACTACCTAGCTGCTAGCACACAGCACCAGCTCTTCATTTCTAAACCAAATTGCTCAAAAACTATGATCTTTCGAGGTCCCTTCCAATCCCTGATGTGCTGTGATTCTGTGATAAGTGGTGCTATGTTCTGTTCCTGATTGCTGTGATGATATTTCTTCTCAGAGTGATGATGCAAGACTACTTGGATTACTTGGAACCCCTGGAGCTAAAGGCCAGAAAGGAGACACCGTAAGCATTTGAGATCACTTCCATACATTGCAGAGCACCTGTCTAACCCATCTCTGACACATTTAACACAGTAATTCTTCTTTTTTGATCACAATAGTCTGTGAAAGAGTAGATTATTTTTGGTATGACTTGCTCTTCAATCTGTATGGTCCAAAGTCCTGCAGGTGCAGCACGTGAGCCTTTCTCCCCTCATGGAAATATGCAGAAACAGTTGCATGTTGTGTCCATACCACTGTCTGAGGAGAATGAATGGGCTAACCCGGGGGAAAAGATTAGAAGTTGAAATTTATAAAATAATTTTATTAGCAAAGCATGGACATGTAAAGCAGCTTCTCAGCAACAGTAGAATTCTTCTTCCACATTACTAATGATAATACAAAGGGAAATGGCCTCAAGTTGCATCAGGAGAGGTTCAGGTTGCATCTTACGAAGAAGTTCTTTCACGAGAAGAGTGGCTGGGCACTGGAACAGGCTTCCTAGGACCTCCCTGGTAGACTCCCCATCACTGGAGGTGTTTAAAAACTGAGTAGATTGAGCACTTGAGGCCATGGTCTAGGGGTTAGGAAGCTGTTGGGATGAGGGCTGGACTTGACGCTCCTGGAGGTCCTTTCCAGCCAGGATGATTCTATGCTCTGTTGTACTTGGAGGTTGAATTCTGAGCCAACACACTGCCACAACCCAACAATATGGCAGTGTGTTGGGTTTAGGCATCTGCCTATTNCAGGTTGCATCTTACGAAGAAGTTCTTTCACGAGAAGAGTGGCTGGGCACTGGAACAGGCTTCCTAGGACCTCCCTGGTAGACTCCCCATCACTGGAGGTGTTTAAAAACTGAGTAGATTGAGCACTTGAGGCCATGGTCTAGGGGTTAGGAAGCTGTTGGGATGAGGGCTGGACTTGACGCTCCTGGAGGTCCTTTCCAGCCAGGATGATTCTATGATCTGTTGTACTTGGAGGTTGAATTCTGAGCCAACACACTGCCACAACCCAACAATATGGCAGTGTGTTGGGTTTAGGCATCTGCCTATTAAAAATGTTTTTAACAACTGTATTCTTTTTAAACTTGAAAGAAGAAACACAGGTTCTCTGTTTATGTCACAGCATTGCCAATGCTTTTTGTTGAGAAACCTGTGGATCTGCTACAGACAACAGTTGCTTAAATTAATTGTCTGTTGTTTAAAGCTCAGATTCCTGTTGCAATAAAAGTCAGTAGTGTAAGCTCCACGCAAAGGACAGTTGAAGGAGGAGTTTGTTTGCAGTCATAAGAATAGTTCTGGTGTCCTCAATTCAAGAGGGATAGAGAATTAATGAAGAGAATCAATGCAGAGCTACAAGGATGATTGGGGGTCTTGAACAACAGCCTTATGAAGAGAAATTGAGAATATTGGGACTTTTTAGTTTGGACAGAAGAATGCTCTGAAGGGATTTAATCACTGTCTATAAATACATGAGGGCTGGCTACCAAGAGTCCTCTCTTTTCAATGGCATCAGACAGGACAAGGAGTAATGGATGCAAGGTTGAACACAGGGAGTTTCGCCTCAGTCTGAGGAAAAACTTATTTACAGTCAGGGTTATAAAATATTGGAAGAGGTTGCCCCGGGGAGGCTGTGGAGTCCCCTTCTCTGGAGATGTTTCAGACCCAGGTGGATGCAGTTTTGTGGAGCTGATTGAGGCTTTTTAGGTGGTTCTGCTTTTCAGTAATTTGTATCCTGCTTGAGCAGGAGGGTTGGACCCGATGGTCTTTGAAGGCCCCTTCCAACCTTAATAAACTGTGTCAACTGTGTGTAAAATGCATTTTAAATATAATTTATTTTGTTCAAAGGGTCAAAAAGGAGACTTGGGAATGGCCGGGGCAAAAGGCGAAAAGGTAAATGGATTCCTTGCTTGTGCCAGGCGTGGTACACGAGGTGGCTGAATGTACTGGTCACGGGGCAGGTCTTGTGCAATCTACTCAGCCTTGAGGAAATATACTGGGGCACAGGAGAAGACATCAGTCTCTGAATGTCCTTAGTGATTCACCCAAGCTGTGTCTTGAGGCCATGTTCAGATCTGAACGTCAGTTTCCCTCTTCTGACAGCTCACAAAGCTCTTAACTCCAAACATCTTCAGACTTTTACTGGATCCCAGTTTATAAACTCATGACTGACAATGGCCTCGTAAATTAGATGGCATTCCTACTGTTTGACATCTAGGTGATCCTGCTGTGGCAGGGGGATTGGACTAGATGACCTTTCGTGGTCCCTTCCAATCCCTAATGTTCTGTTCTGTGTGTGATAAAAGTGACCCTCAATATCTACCAGAATAAAACCAAGAATATTTAAATTATACAATTTATAAATAAGCTTCTAAAAAATAAACTAATTGAATATATTTTAGTTTCAGCTTACATTTTCCAGAAAGATTTTGGGAGGGCAGATGTTAACAGGGAATAGGTATGTCTGGTTTTTTCTAGTAACTTGGGATGTACCAGTTCTTCATTAACTCAGTAACAGGCATTTTACTGTGAGGTATCCAGCTGGTTCCTTTAGTCACATCCTCGTGCATTAACACTTTCCCTGCAGGCATTAATCCTGCTTGTTCCATTGCTGTGACAGATTTATGATCTCGTGTTATCTAGCACTTATTTTGAGAATCTGGTAGATTTCTGGGTGTCATCACTCTGTTTAAATGATTAAGATTTGGAGCTGTCTAGGACCCCTCATCAAGAGTTTTATTAATTGCAGTGGGGTGAGGGAGTAGGTGGCTCCTCCCTGAGCTGGGAGCTCTCTGTTCCTGGTGGTCTAAGTGCTGGGATTTTTAATTATTTCATTTTTTTGAAGTGTTGAAACTTTGCTTCTGAGTTACCGCAACTTTCATGTTATAAAAGACTTTTTGAAGAGAGAGATTTGGAGCAGGGAAAGGGATGGGTCAGCCTCATCCTGGAGAACTTTTTGTGCTCCATAACTGAAGGTAATAAATCTGAATTAAGTAGGTCTGGCTCTGGCCGTCGTGAACAGAGGGAACTTGGCTCCTGTGAAGCTAAAAGCATTAGTTGGGGTGTTAGGAGCAGTTGTGGCAAGAGCAGCAGGGAGCTGGGACTCTGCAGTTGCATGCAAGGGTAGAAAGGAGTTTTGTCAGTGCTGGGCATCTTCAAAAAGGGACAGTCACATCTGTGCCTGGATGAATTGGCTCCTGATGAAGCTGGTGAAGGGCTGGTGGAAAATGTGCAGGACTAGGGAAAGCTGACTGGTGCAACCTGCAGGCTGTAGCAATTAGGGCTCCAGAAAGGTCTAAACCAAGAGGGTAAAGCCTGGATGTAGAATGTCTCTAGAAAAGCTGTATCTTAAAGGGGGTGATGGGGATCTAGGGCATTGCTCATGCATTTGGACATGTTGGCACTGGACACGATGCTTGGCAGTGCTGTTTCTCCTCCCAGCTGGCATCCCCCGGTGCTTAGTGTGGGACTTCTGCGCCATCAAGGGCACTTGCTGTGCTCCTACACAGGGAGCAGGTAGAGGTCCCATCCCTGAAGGAGTTCAACAGATGGGCAGACAGGTGTTTCAGGAGATGGTTTAGTGCTTGGGGCTTGTATGGCAGGTGGTTGGACTTGATGGTCTTGAAGATGTTTTCCAACTTTGATGATACTATGATTCTGTCCTGTGTGGTCCTGCTTGACAGCATCATGCATGTCATGGTCTCAACATGCAATCAACATCATCCCTCAACTCCTTTAGTCCATGTACTTGTATTTTATATAGGTTTTAAAACACCTCCATTATCATTCAAGGCCTTTTCCCCAGAAGCAGACAAATATACACTTTGCCACTTGAAGTAAGTTGTGTTTGTTAACCTCATCGCTGTGTTCCCACAGGGAGAGCCTGCTGAAAAAGGGGACAAGGGGGATCCAGTGAGTATAGCTATGTTTGAACTGGAGATGTGAAGTAGTTGCTCATGCTATGTTTTTAATCTGTGAAATGAGTTTAAACTCCGCTCTTGTTTTGCTTCTTCTCGGCTCTGTTTTACGTGTCCATTTTATTTCCCTTATATGTGGGAGACACAGTCTTATTTTCATTGTTCCACCAGTTTGTGGTGGGGCATTTAACATCAGGTGGTTTTCCTAGAGCCTGTGCATAACTTTTGGGTTGCTCTGGCAAACAGGCTCCGTGAAGAGCGGCTGAGGGAACTGGGGTGGTTTAGTCTAAAGAAGAGGAAGCTGAGAGGAGACCTTGCTCCCTACAGCTACTTCAAAGGAGGTTGTATCAAGGCTGGTGCTGGTCTATTCTCACAAATTACCAATGATAAGACAAGGAGAAATGGCCACAAGTTGTGTCAGGGGAGGTTTAGAGTGGATCTTGGGAAGAAGTTATTTCCTGAGAGAGTGGTTGGGTGCTGGAACAGGCTGCCCAGGGAGGTGGTGGAGTCCCCCTCCCTGGAGATGTTTAAAAACTGAGTAGCTAGAGCACTTGAGGTCATGGTGTAGGGGTTAGGGAGCTGTTGGGATGGGGCTGGACTTGAGGGTCCTGGAGGTCTTTTCCAGCCAAGATGATTCTATAATTCTATGGTTTGACATCAGGTGCTTTTCTTACAGCCTGTGCGTAACTTTAAGTTTATTATGGAGGTTAGTTTCAAAACACTTGTTCTGTAAGAGCCTGTTTAGATGTGTTTCTTATTTTTAATTAACTATTGTTCTCTTCTATGACATCTGACAACATCCAGTTGTGTTAATACACAGCTGAAGGTTGCTCAGATACATGTTAGAATAACCAAAATAGGATAGACTGTAATAACCTGTGGCTTTGGCAATGAATACTGTGCCACCAGTACGGATTCAGTGGTGAAGAATTGTCCTTGGGCTGCAAAAACTCTTAAGGAAATGTGTTTCCAAACAATTTTTCTTTAAAACTCTAGGAAAGCCTGAAAACAGAATGAGTTTTAAAGAGCAGTGGCTTTCAGGGTTTGTGCAAAGCGTTAGCAGTTCTTCAATGCTTCCCCACTATTCATTTAGTTTGGTAACTGTGCTATAATATTTTTAGTCTGAAACTCTTAGTGGATCTTCAGTTTTAATTTCTTATGGCTGTACTTGCTGTTTTCAGGGTGAAACCGGAATGCAGGGATCCAAAGGAGATAAGGTACTTGTACATGTTATACAAATCACTGGTGTGTGCAGATGATACTGGGAGATGAAAGATAAAATTTGTATTTTATTCTATTTTTCTTTTCAAACTACATCGTTAGGGTGAAACAGGAGACCCTGGACTACCTGGCCTTACTGGAAATCCAGGAGCAAAGGTAGGTGAAAGATGTTTTTGTGGTGCTAACAGCCATTTCCATTCTTTGCTGTTAGAGGAGGGGGCCATCAGCTCTTGAGCTGGTGTGTACAGGTGGTGTACACCAAAGGTTCGTGCTCGGAGCATGGCTATTGTGCTTCATGAAATTCTTGCTGGTCTCATTATCCCTCATGAGGGAATATTTGTGCAAAAGTCAGATATTTTTTGGTCACTTGGGGACACGAGCACCCATTTTGCAATTAGAAATCCACTGGTAGCTTTCTGGGCTACTCCTGGCTATATTCTCTTCACCCATCAGTGAGGTAAGGAGTAACCACTGCTAGTCCATTAGTGGATCCTGTGTTTCATTCTAGGAGACTGCAGATGATGCCATTTGCCTTTCTTTGAGGAAAGTAACTGAATCACAAAGGTTCTTGAGACTCCATCCTGGAGCCTTGGACTGTATCAAATAAAGGTGGAGCTCAAAATGGTGATAAATGGTATCTCCACCCAACACTAGTCATGTTGGATATGATAGTACCCAAGTTCCTTAGATTATGTAAAGGAGTGCTAGGGGGATAGATGCACTTGTAGGGTCCATGACAGTGTGGTCTTAAAAGCTTTTCACTGCCTCCTTAGATTGATCTTTGTTATAATGTCCTTCACCAGCACTCACTGAAATAATTAGTGTAGTGGGGACTTAGGTCACCTTCGCACTGAATACCGTAGAGAAGAGGCTCATAGAGATATGAAGAATTGTTAAGGTTTCCACTTAGGCATCTTTTTATCTCTTCATATCCATCTCATTTTCCTTCAGTGCTCTGGAGAGCTTCTGGTGAGCATTGTTCCAGAAAGAGAAGGAACACCAACCATGCAGTTAAAAAATCACTTCTAGTTCTGTCCCTTGAGGGAAGAAATCTTGATTTGCTCTTTTTACTTTGTCTTCCACTGTAGGTGGAATCGTGTATTTACTTGCATTTCCTTTGATTTTGTACATATTAGTCCCAAAGATGTATTGGACTAAATATAAGATTAAGGGAGGCTGAACAAACTGTACTTCATAGAATCCTGGACTGGTCCAGGTTGGAAGGGACCTCCAAAGAGCATCCAGTCCAAGCCCGCTGCAGTGAGCAGGGACATCCTCAACCAGATCAAGTTGCCCAGAGCTTTGTCCAGCCTCCCCTTGAAGAGCTCCAGAGATGGGACCTCAATTCTCTCTCTGGGCAACCTGTTCCAGTGTTCAACCTCCCTCCTGCTAAAGAATTCTTCATAAGCTTCTTACTCCACATGAAACTTCTTACTCTAGGTAGAATCATAGACTCATTAAGGATTGGAATGCCAGATGTCTTATTCTACTTACAGATAAGGTTGCTTTACCCCAAATTACAGTAAGAGTATTGACTTTTATCATATTCTGTCACAGGGACTGAAAGGACCTCCAGGACCTGTTGGACCCAGGGGACTGCCAGGAGAAGTTGTATGTATTGTGCAGCTATAGGAGCATAGTGTGTGTGTGAGCAGTCAGACAAGGAAGCAAGTGCTACAGGAGTTACACAGAGATCATTAAAAGTTGGAAGGGACCTCAAGAAGTCCTGTGCTCAAGCAGGACTGTAGAACCTAGGGCATGTCATGCAGGAGCACATCCAGAGTAGTCCGAAAAGTCTCCAGAGAAGGAGACTCCACAACCTGGACAGTCTATTGTAGTGCTCTGTCACCCTCACTGTGAAGAAGTTCCTTCTCATATTGATGTGGAACCTATGTTCCAGCTTACACCCACTGCCCCTTGTCCTGCCATTGGATGCCACTGAGAAGAGCCTTGCTCCATCCTCCTGACACCCACCCTTCATATATTTCTAAACATTAATGGGGTCACCCTTCAGTCTGCTTTTTTCCAAGCTAAAGAGACTCATCTCCTTCAGCCTTTCCTCATCAGGGAGATGTCCCACTGCCTTCATCCATCTGTGTGGCTCTGCGCTGGACTGGCTCAAGCACTTCCATGTCCTTTTACTGAGGGGCCCAGAACTGGGCATAAAATTCCAGATGTGGTCTCAGCAGGGCAGAGTAGAGGGGGAGAAGAACCTCTCTAGACCTACCAACCACCCCTCTTCTAGTCCACCCCAGCATGCCATTGGCCTTCTTGGCCTTAAGGACCCATTGCTGGCTCTGGGCCATCCTGCTGTCCACCAAGACTCCCAGATCCCAATTCTTCATATAAAGGGAAAATAATGAAGTTAAAATAAAAACATGAGCGATTAAAAGGTTGATACAAAGACAGGAAGCAATGCACTGATTTGACTGAAAGTATTCGTTAGTCCTGTAGATATTGAAGGAATGTGATGGATAAAGTAATGTGCAGACGTAGAAGACTTTTAAGATACGAATTTAAATAAGCAACTGGTGTAGGAAATCATGCAAAAACAGCTGAAGCCCTCATTTAAAACTCCAGTTTGTATCTGTTAATCCCCTCCTTGAAAAAGTGATGGATTTTCAACTCTCGACATTATTTTAAATTGAAGAAATTATCCTGTCAGCTTGTGACAATCATATTTGATCTGAAAAGCAGTCTTGAACCTGGGCTTTTCTATATTTTGGGTTTCTGCTCTTCAATATTCTGGTTAAGACTCTTCAATATTTTCTTAAAGCACAGTAAATAGTCCACTCTAAACTCCTTTTCAGCTGTAATTTTAGAGACTCTTTAAGGCACTAGCTATAAAAATGTGCAGTTATACTTCAAATCACAGAGTGCTTTGTGTTGGAGGGGACCTTCAAAGGTCATCTAATCCACCCCCCAAATTATTATTATTATTATTAATTCCAGGGCTTACCAGGAAATCACGGGGTGCCAGGAAACCCAGGAATTAAAGGAGAGAAGGTAGGTTCTATGTTCTGAAGTTGCATCAACGAGAGATAAAATGGAGTGGGTACAGGTATGGTGAGTGCAGAGAAGGGGAAACGGTGACATGCAGGCATCACCTATGTGATGTGTTATGGAAACCAGTAAAATCCATTAATAGTCTGAAGAGTCATAGAATCACGGAATCATTTGGGTTTTAAGAGACCTTCAAGATCATCCACTTCAACTGTCAACCCAACCTCACCCTGCCCACTAAACCCTGTTCCCCAGGGCCACATCTACTTGGTTTTTGAACCCCTCCAGAGATGGTGACTCGCCCCTTCCCTGGGCAGCCTGTTCCAACTGCTGACCTCTCTGTCACGGAAGACATTTTTCCTGATGTCCAACCTAACCCTCCTCTGGCACAACTTGGGGCCGTTTCTTCTTGTCCTGTTGCTGATGACTTGAGATAAGAGACCAACCCCCCCTTGTCTCCAGCCTCCTGTCAGGTAGCTGTAAAGAGCCTCCTTCTCTCCAGACTAAACAGCCTCAGTTCCCTTGGCCTCTCATCAGACATGTCCTCCGGGCATTTCACCAGTGTTATTGCCCTCCTCTGGACCCAACATCTCAAGAAGTAAGAAGTGAGTTGTGAAGAAGAAATGAGCTGATGAAAAGGATGAAGAAAATAGTGAAATAACAGCAAAAAAAGGCCTTGTCTATAAATACAGTGAAGATCAGGGCTTCAGCACTAGGGCTAGAGAAGCAGTGTGAAGTTGTTCCAACAAATTAATTGTCAGGGTTTACAGAAAATCTGCATATTAGGGCCCTGGGGACAAAGAGAAGTAGGTCATGCAAGCCTGGTAAAGCAAGAGGATGGCAGTTGCTATTGGTGATTGTGTGGTGCAGTCCTCCTCCTCTGCAACTGTTTTGAAGGAAAATATGGAGAAGGGGTTTTTTTCCCCATTTCTTCTCAAAGTAGTGACACTCTCTAGAATGGCCTTAGTAATACTTGGTGGGTTTTCATAGGAGGAAGTTCTTACTTTTCAATTACTGATTCAAATTTATCTCGTAGGGGGATCCTGGTGGGATTATGGGGCCACCTGGACATCCGGGTCCAAAAGGTGACATGGGGTCTCCTGGACCAAGTCTGCCTGGACAACCAGTAAGTCCATAATCTGAAAAAGGCTTTTGCAGCTGTATTTCTTGTAGGGACAACTGTTATATGGTTCCCAGAAGATAAAAGATCAGAACAAGTGGATTCTTTGGATGTCATTTCAGCATTGGAAGTTGCACCGACACTAGAAACAGTGCAGGGTTCTTGACTGCTTCTAGTGACGTTAACAGGGAAGATATAAATCTGTCATAGTTTATTTATTTATAGAGGCTGGCTAATTTTGGCAAGAAAATTCAACTAGTCTCATAATTTCATTTTGTCCTGTTTCGGTTTGGTTTTTTAGGGGCCTGCTGGAATTCCTGGGAACCCAGGTCCACGGGGACCAAAGGTATCAACCCCCATAATATTAGCTTCTAAAACAACCCCCCAAACCTGATCATCTGTCTCTTAAGTCTTCAGACTTGCTGTAACTGAAATCCTTGTACCCTTCTCAGGGAGAAAGAGGACTGCCTGGTGTGCAAGGAGCACCTGGGGAGATTGGGCCCCCTGGGATAGGCATTCAGGGCTCACCAGTAAGTATGCGAACGCCCAGTAATGATGCTGGTCACTGTGAATTGCTGCAAGGAGTAGGCAAAGCCAAGCCATCAACTCCCGTCTGGCTAGACCCCCAGCCAGGCATCCTTTCCCTCCATCCTGACCCAGGAAAACCTAGTGTCAAGCAATAAATGGAAGCCTTGGAGAATGGAAAGAGACACTAGTTGTTTTAGAACTGGGCTGCTTTGTGCAGGTGTTGAGACACCTTCAGACTAACTCAGTCTGTTTCTAAGCAACAACTGTTTGCAGCTGACAGCAAACTCCAGCCTGAGTACTGTAGCACAGTCTCTGTTCAGACCAGTGTAGTTGGCTGACACACTCCAGTGTATTGATAGGACTCAGGTACAGAACAACTGTGTGAGACAGGTGCTAGAGATTCACACCAAGGTCATTTAAATTATTTTCACATATGTTATTATATCAGGTATTTCCATATTCCACTGAATGTCATCTTTTCTTAGGGATCTCCAAGCTAAACAGCAAGTTTCACCACTCTTTTGCCATTAGTTGCTTTTAAAAATGGGCCTCAACAAAATCTCATGATCTCTGCTTTTAAAAAGATTAGATTTGGATGTAAAGCCAACCTTAGAACAAGTATTTAATGGAACACAAACTGCAGCAGAACCCCACATTTGGTGTTTTTTGGTGAAGTTTGTCATCAAAAGATGCAGTAGTGGTGTAACTCCTGATGATGTAGTTAGTGGTGTAACTACTGATTATTTGGAGTTTACTTGCAGGGTCCTGCAGGTCCAGCTGGATCAACAGGTGTGCAGGTAGGAAATAACTTTGTCTCTTACGTAAAAGACTTTAATGTAGTTAAATTTACAGTAAAAGGAAAATATTCTTAAATCCTAAGTGGTATTTCCTACTCTTAGGGCCCTAGGGGACCCCCAGGATTACCAGGAACTCCAGGTACCCCTGGCATCAACGTAAGTGACAAGTTAAATATATGTATATAAAAGACATATATATATGTGTGTGTGTGTGTGTGTTCCTACAGATAAATATGAAACATGTATATATATTTATATGCACAATGAAAAGTACTGTGTCCCTCATCACTCATTTAAGGCCATCAAATTTCCCATATGTTTCTAGGGCACTCCAGGAAGAGATGGAAAGCCAGGACTGCCAGGCCCTCCAGGTGATCCTGTACGTATAGAATCATAGAATCACAGAATCATCATGGCTGGAAAGGACCTCCAGGGTCATCGAGTCCAACCTTTCTCCTAGTATCTAATCACTAGACCATGTCCCTAAGCGCCAAGTCCACTTGTTCCTTAAACACTTCCAGGGATGGTGACACCACCACCTCCCTGGGCAATCCATTCCAGCACCTAACCACCCTCTCAGTAAAGAATTTCCTTCTAACATCCAACCTAAACCTCCCCTGACACAACTTGAGGCCATTTCCCCTCGTCCTATCATCACTAATTGGAGAGAAGAGACCAACACCAGCGTGCATGTTTGCTTGGGGGCGAATATTTGGAAGCAGGTGAGATAACCTAGCAAGTGTAGAAGCCTGATCAATTACAATAACTTCATTTTTCAAGAGTGGCCTTCCATGGGTTTGGCTGGGGGGTTGTTACCCCACTATACTGCAGTATAAACCAAAACTACACTGTGGGTATGGGATAAATATCTTGTGTTTCGGTCTTAACAGAGTTCTGTTAGAGTGCCTGCTGAGCAATAACTTGGCATAATGTTCCTCAGCCTCAGAAGCAGTTTTCAGGAGCAGATTTGGATACTTTAGGATGGAAAAGCGTGGAGGTTCCAAAATGAGATTGTTGTGCTGCAGGAAGAGGCCATGAATTTCTGATGGAATTCTGAGAGTAGTCACTCTGATGCAATCAATTCCTTTCTGCACTAGTGACTATTTCAGTGCTTCACTTTGGAAAAAAACCTACTAAATAGATTACATTTAACAATTTCATAATTATGTAATACTCTAGTAAATAATAATTTAATAAATGACTACCTCAGAACCTTGAGAAAGCAATTTTCTCTAGAAACCAGTGTTTCCAGACATGGAAAGCACATGGAGCTTTCTGAATTCCCCAAGTATTAGTTCAATAAAATTAAAACATATTAATATAAATAAAAGCAATAAAATTCTGTCAGTGGATAGAAGAAACAAACTAAAATCAGAGCTTGAAATAAAAATGCTTTAAAAATAAATATAATTCAATTTTTTTTAAAAAATAACAATTTTTAAACTGACCTCTGATCCTAGCGGGTTTATAGGATTTGAAGTTTCCCAAGAAACACACAGGCACAACCTGACCCCATTTCCTCTTATCACTAGTGNGATTTTAGTGAAAGGCAGTTTTCAAAACAACAAGGAGTCCCAGTGATAGTCTGTTTGACTGAGACATATTGAAACAATGAGAAATAAAATTGACGAAGCCTCCCCTCAGCCTCTCCTGGCACAACCTGACCCCATTTCCTCTTATCACTAGTGACTTAGGAGAAGAGACTGACCCCCCACCTTTCTGCACCTTCCTTTCAGGTAGTTGTAGAGAGGGAGAAGGTCCCCACTGAGTCTTCTCCAGGCTAAACAACCAGTCCCAACTCATCAGTGTCACAGTCCACGCAAGGTGGCCTTGTGTAGGTGCTTTCACCGCAATCTCAAAGTGCAGAAAGCAAAAGCAAGGTGACCCCACCAAGGGGTTCTGCTTCAATTCAACAGTGCAATGTTCTTGTTTTGCCCATGATGCAGCTGCAATAGAAAGAAAAGAGAGATGGAAAAGGGAGAAAGAAGAGTAAAGTGAAGAGAGAAAGGAAGATGATAGCTACCACCTCAGAGTCCCAGGCAGTGTTCATCGGTCTTCTGATCTTCCAGGCAATGCTTGGTGGGGAAAGTTTCCAGAAGATTTTTCTGAAAGCTTGCCCCAAAGGCTTGCCCACAAGATTCTCCACAAGCTTGCCCCCAGTTCAGTTGCTGAGGAGCCATGTCTTATGCCAGGCAATACACCTTGCTCAACCTCTGTCCCATGGAGCTCTGCCAATCTCTGCCTTCTTGAGCCAGGCTTCCACGCTTGTTCCAAGAGAAGGGTCCGAGGCCTCTCCCTGGAGGCAGTGGCTTTAGGCCAGGAGGGCTGTTCTGGAATTATAATGAGCAAAGTCACAGATTTCTTCATTGATGTCAAGGTGGCCCTTGGTGATCCATCTTCTTTACAGTCTAATGTTTTCCATTCCGTGCCAGGTAGCAGGGAAATAGCACCATGCAATTAACTGGGTGGTGTAGGTGTTCCCAGTTCTTTCTGCTACGAGGGTTTGATCGGTTTTGGGGCACCTTCTTGTATCCTGCTGTCCAGTTCTGTACCTTAGTGTCCAGTTCTGTACCTTTAGCGCCCAAGTCCACGATGACCACTTTAAAGCAATTCTTACTGAGTCTTACAGTCAGAGAGTCTTTCAATACCCTTAATGGCAGTGTTTGGAAACCCGAGGTAGATTGCAGCACTGAGTACACCCACTGATTGAGCTTTAGTATTGGTAGCAGTTCAGCAGCAGCACCACAGAGTTTTGCACTAGCTGTGAATGTTTGAAGGCCGGATGAAATGCGATGTGCTGCTGTAGCTGGATTATTTCCAGTTTATTGATGTTAACTCTGGCATCTCCACAATTCAAACTATAATTCTCAGGAGAGTCAAAGCTTAAGGGAAAGCAGAAGGCAATCAACTGAAGACAACCGGGTGAGAAACTTAGTGAGATTCTCCAACAGAGACAAGTTGATGCTGATACGATATCAACTCAATATAATTATTATTTTAAAGTAAACTTTACTATCTTCTGGAGTTATGCTATTGTGATGAAGAATCACACTGTTGGGTTGGATAGACAACAACACTTAACTGTGTTGAAAAACCTGATTTTTCTGTTGAGTTTTCATCTGAAAACAGTTGTATGTGATAGATGTCATCAGCTATGTGCGTAACAATCTAAACTCTAGAAGCAGTGAGAACCATCAGAACCGGTAGTGTTCTGTAAAACATGAACTGCAGCTGCCTTTTTTCATTTCAGATTGCACTGCCACTTGTGGGAGACGTGGGTGCTATCCTGAAGGTAAACATCTTCACAAGTTAAAACCTTTCTTTACCATGGCATGCTTTTTAAACCAAAATATACACCGGAAAGTTTCTCTAGTGTCATGGGTTCAAAACCCCAAATACATTTTGATGAAGAACCTTTAGCTAACAAGGGCAAGTTGCTGTTCCATGGAGAACTTCTTGTTCACAAGAACTGCAAGGTCTCTCTCTTCGGAGGTGCTCTCCAGCAGATCACCTCCCACCCTGTACTTGTGCTTCTCCTTACTCCTTCCCAGGTGAAAGACTCTGCACTTGTTCTTGTTGAACCTCATGAAATTCCTCTTTGCCCAACTCCCCATTCTGTCCAAGTCTTCCTGAATGGCTGCACAGCCATCAGGTGAATCAGCCAGTTTAGTCCCTGATTATTTCTGCTTGTAATTGTATTGTTATCCTGATTCGTGGTGCTGCTTTCTTATTTTCTCTGCGCTTTGTAGTGCATGTCAACGTGGTTGTAGCTGGAGAACGCTTCTCTCAACAAATCAGGAAGCATTTTCTTAAAAATAACTATAGATTTGAAGCTGGAAAGAGTAAAAGCAGCATTCATCTTTACCTAATCCTTAACAGGATGTAGAGTTGCTCAAATTTCAACATGAGTGTGGCTGGACTAGCCAAAATGAAGCACTTAGGAGCCACCCCAAAGTGCAGATATGCATGAATTGAGTCGAATGTGTGAGATGGGGAGGGAAACAGGGAAGCACAACTGTACAATTGTATTGCGTAGAAGAGAGAAGGGACTGAAGAGAAGGCTTTGGGGTAAAATGAAGGGGTGGTCACAAAGAAAGTGACTTGCATGAATTAGACCTTCTGCCTTTGTCACAAATATGGTTGTCACTTTGCCTTCTCTCTGTTCCTTAGGGTGATCCTGGCACAAGAGGTCCTCCAGGCATCCCAGGGAGAGAAGGACCAAAGGTAGGTTTTGAAGAGGGTACTTTAAATCACTTTATTGCTTGCTTGTTAAAGGTAAAAGAGCAGACCCTTACCTTTGATAATGTTGACGTTTTGGTATGAGCCCTGTAGCCTCTGAGCAGCCTAAAGGCTCAGATGCTGAATGGTTCAGCCCTCTGCCTGAGTCAGAACAGTGAGTGGAGTAGCCCAAGTTGAGTCCCAAGCCAAGACTTGGGTCCATTAGGATAGCAGAGATTTCACAGAATCACAGAACGTTAGGGGTTGGAAGGGACATTGAAAGATCATCCATTGCCACCTGTAGCCTCACTCAGTCATGCAAGAGCCTTGAGGTGAAGAAGGAAATTCCCCATATCTCCCTCAAGTGTGCAGTGGCCCTTGCACCCAGTTCTTGTGGGAGTAATGCAGACATTTTCCAGACTTCAAGTCTTCTTTCTCAGTTGGGCAAGCACTTCAGCTCTTTGGCATTAAGGAGGTATCTTAGTCAAGCCTTTTGGCTACTTAGCCTACTAGGTAACAACCACTCATTTCCTTTCCCCTTGACAAGAAGCTGATTTCAGGTAGGATTATGCCTTTTTTTTCTGTTTTAGGCACTCTTGCTGTGAGGGCTTCTTACTAACTTCTGTTAAATACGGGTCATAAAATGCCCTCCAGATCATGAAATTAATTTTTCTCTGATAGAAACTGTTTAAATATTACCTTTTCCTAGGGTAGCAAAGGTGAACGTGGATTTCCTGGACTTGCTGGAGAGAAGGGCGATGAGGTAAAATGACTTGCTTACAGTAGACGTTGCAGTCTCACTTAAAGCTCAGTAAAGATCTAGACTGAGAATGAAATGTTCTTTAAACCTTCTGAGGTAGTAGCAAATTGTCATTATTAGCCCCCAGTTTTCAATTGTCAACAAGATTAAGTGCTATTATTCAATTAAATAACATCTATTTAATTTTCTTCTTGGGATTTTTTGTGGCCAGCAGATCAAGAGAGGTGATTCTGCCCCTCTACTCTGCCCTGGCAAGACCTCACCTGGAGTATTGTGTCCAGTTCTGGAGCACCCAGCACAAGAAGGATGCAGACAGACTGGAGTGCATCCAGAGGAGGGCCACTAAAATGACCAGGGGAATGGAGGATGTCTCATGTGAGGACAGGCTAAGAGAGTTGGGGCTGTTCAGCCTGGAGAAAACAAGGCTATGGAGGGAGCTTCTTTTGACCTTCCAGTACCTGAGGAGGGATTTCATGAAGGCAGGGGAAGGTCTTTTCAAGAGGGTTTGTATGGATAGGACAAGGAGCAATGGGTTTAAACTGGGAAAGGATAGGTTTAGGCTGGATATTATAAAAAAGTTCTTCTCTGTGAGGGTGGTTGATTGCTGGAATGGGCTGCCCGGGGAGGTGGTGAGGGCCACATCCTTGTAGTCATGTAAGGTCAGGCTTGATATTGCCCTAAGCAACATGACCTAGGTAGAGTTGTCCCTGTGTAGGTTGGACTTCCTAACCTAAAGGGACCTTGCTTTAGGTCCTCTCTGGCATAAAACATTCTATGTTTCTATGGCTTTGGCTGATTTGTATAATTTAAAGCCTCCCATCCATTTAAATGCTGTTTTTTAAGAGTATAGGATGGAGCAGCAAAGATGCAAATGTCAGGTATTAACAGAAAATACTTCCTGTTTTAGAAAGCCTTTCCTTTCCTTGTGTTAGTTCCTTCAGAATTCGCTTTGAGAAACCTTGTCAGGCAAATACTCTGGTGGGAATGGTCGTAGCAGATAGTACTCTTAGATGGAAATGGGAAAATTCTTGAAGAGACCAAAATTAAAACGGAGTTTGGCTTTGTGTAATTATTCTTATGTCATTGTGGAGAAGGAAAAAAAGCTGCCTGTGGTGCTGAATCCAAAGTAGTTGCTATAGTTTCCATTTTAAATAGAAATGTTTACAGTTCAAGACCAATCTCTGTCCAAAAAGGAACCACCACAGAAGCTATGAAGACTCTGAGTGCATAAATGAATTCCCTAGTCACCTTAAGCCAACTGCAAGAGTTACAACAAGTAGGCTGTTTCAAAACATTGAGTGAACAGCTTGAAATTTCAAAGTGCTTAACTGGAACTATTTGGTACCTAGTGCTCCGTTGCCATTTGGGAGCACTGGCTACAAGAGAAAATGCTTGGATAATATAAAAGGGATTTAGAGCTTATTGATTCAAGATTAATTCTTTCTGAGCATTGCTTTGACACTAAGTCATCTCTAACCTTGTTCAACGATCACCTCTTCCCCGCATGGTGGGGTTCTTTGAATTCCTAACATTAACGCTGACCTTCTGGATGACAATGTGCTTTAATATAATTCTAATTCTATTGGATGTACAGAATAGAAGGAGTTTTTGAGGTGTGAGTCCAAGATACATCATCTTTTTGTTTCCAGGGCCTTCAAGGTGCTCCTGGACTGCCTGGCTTGCCAGGACCTAGCGGACCATCTGTAAGTGTATGGTATCACCTATGAACTCTCTCTGTAGAGTTTGCTGTAACTGGTAAAACTATATATTCTTAGTTTCTTTACCTTTCTTTTGGCTTTTATGAGAGCAAAAATGAAATCCTACCCTACTGGCTCTAATAAACAGACTATGTTTTGGATCAGTGGTGCAGGAAATTCTGTCATAGTGCGGGCTCAAAGTTTATGTGGTGTAAATGGGTTTAGGGTTTTGGCATCCCTAGAGTCTCTGTTAAGTTATGTGACTTATGATGTGCAAGCTTGCAGTTAATGATGTATTTGGACCCAAGTTACAGTGATGATTTTAGTAATGGAACTAAAAGTTTTCACCTAGACATTCTGCAAGTATTTAGTGCTGATACCAAGTAGTCATGTGGGTTCACAATGAAAAGCCAAGCAATCACGTGGGTTCACAGTTAAAAATAGTATAGGCTGATGATATTTAAATTCACCGAGAAATGTCATTTGAAATATTGGTATGTCTGGGAAGTTTTCTCTTGGAAACTTTTCAGACTTGTATTTTCTATCTGTTGGAGGGGATGGCATTAGTAATAATCATCCTGTAGTAAAAATAATCCCATTATTCTTCATCCCTAGGTTGCTGACAGTACAAATGCTTTTCTTTTTTCCAAACTTATAATGCTTTAGGAAGTTAATGAGGAATTAATTTGAGTTAGTATCATGAAGGGCTAAGTAAGACCTTAAGTGAGGTCAGTGCATCAAGACTGACAAGGTTGAAGTTCAACCACAAGCATGAGTTTTGCCCTTCAGAAGGAACCCTAACCCTTACTGTAGCAAACAGAAGGCAAATATTGAAGCCTGGAGAAGCAGTGCAATGAGGTTTCAATGATTTTCCAAAGTACACGATCTAAAAAAGAACCTGCAGTGCAAATATAGGGTTTGATTGTTTCGTAACTATTTGTAAACCAATGCTGTGTTGTGCAGGGAGTCATAGGAAGACCTGGACATCCTGGGCCAGCAGGGTCTAAAGGTGAAAAGGTAATTCTTGCTTTACATCTTGGTAAATAAACATCTACGAAAGTTGTGCAATCCATTTATGCTTCTATGTTTGGGGGGGACTGTCAACAAGAAAAAGCGACAACGTTTTCATGTGCAAACCAGGAATTGATGAGTGTTTTGAAATTCACTTTGTGACTTGGTTGGAGTGCTTTCCTCAGGCAGTGCTGTGCATACAGGGCTATACTTTGAAGCAGAGTCCTCGTGATGTTTTGAAGCTGCAGAGAATGTTCCCTCAGGATGACGTGTCATAGAAAACGTAGGGTCCTGAAGATGCTTGAGAACGTACTGTTCATTGGTCAGAGAATACGGCAGCTGTGCTCCCCTGCTAGAACCTCCAAAGAAGCTCAAAGTCCATTTGTAGGAGAACGTAGGGTAGTCAATCTTCCAAGACTTGTGTCAATACAGGTTGGGCAGTAACCAGACTAGAGAGTACCCCTGGGGAGAAGGACCTTGGAGTTGTTGTGGATAACAAACTAAACATGGATCAGCAATGGGGCCTTGCAGTTAGGAAGGCCAATAGGATGTTGGGATGGATCAAGAGGTGTGTGTCTAGCAGATGAAGGGAGGTTCTTCTACAAGCTGCAGACATGGCTAACCACAGATGAATAATCTACAACAAAACTCCAGCATGTATTCATTACATCTCTTCACCAAAATATCTGTATTCAGTGTTGTCATGGTTTAGCACCCCGTTAGCCCACAAAATCATAATCTGCTTAACCATGCAGACGGAAATGTCCTCCCACCCCCTGGAGGGGGAGAAAAGAGGTAAAGTAAACACATGTCCGGAAACTGGAATTGGAAATATTCAACTTTATCAAACTTTATGAAAGATTTTATTAAGTAGAAAAAGAAACCCCAAAAATAAAAGGGAAAGGGAAAAAAAGTATGTTCTTCACAATTCAAGTCCACCCCTCCCCCCGCCCAGACCTGATGACCTCTGATTCCTAAGAGATGCTCAAAGCTGCGGACGAGGGGGAAGTAAAAAGGAAAGGACTGGGAAATTGCCTAAGCAAAACTTAAATATTCAATTTAAGTAGTTTCCTAGGCAGCAGTCCGAAAACTTTGTGGGAGAGGATAGAGGAAGATAAAAAGGAAAATAAAAAGGGAAAGGGGAAAAAAGTGGGGGGGGGGGGGGGGGCGAAGCAGAAGAGGGACAGAAAGCCACAGAAGAACAGACAGGCCCCAGTGTGCTACTGGCCAAAACAAAACCGAAACCAGACTCCTGAGACACACAAACAGGGAGGGGGTACCAAAACGAGAGGAAAAGGAATATCCTGTCCCCCATTAAGGACCCTCAAAGTCTGTCTGGCCCACTCCACATGCTCAACCTGTCCCCTGCGGCAGCCGCCTCTCCCCTTCACTTCTGCACACCACTGACCTCTGCCCCTCCACGCACAGCACGCTGCAGCTGAGATGAGTTAACTCCTTGTATCCTAGAAGAGAGTTTGATGCAGGAATACCATAACCAAACACTACTTCACCAAATCCAGAACAAGTGTGCTTCTGAAACTGTAGCTTTTCTCTACTTAACCTCTGAATAGTCTGCTGCTGACTGGCTTTTGCAGATGAACATACGAATGAATGTTAGCTTTTGCATGCCAGTTTCTTAGAACTTTATGTGAACTCCTTCTTTTTCTACTTCCTCTCCCTCCTGGTAATCTGTGAAGGGTTTCACAACCTAGGTTAACTCTGTTATTTTGCTGTGAGGATGTTACTACACATAAAGCATCCAGTAACTAACAAAATATTAATAATAGTATAACCATTAGTAACTTCATTAAAGCTGAAGTAGGAACTGGGCAGAGAATGTATTGGTGGTATTATCTGCCCATACTGACTGTGTCTCTGGCTTGTTGTCATGATGGTCATCATAGCTTAGGTGTGGAATAGATCTGAACATCAGTTACAGTAAATGAGTGATGTGAATCTCTTGCTGTACTAGGGTAGCGAAGGTTCTCCTGGGAAACCTGGACCACCTGGGCCTCCGGTGAGACATTTTGGTTTATATTGTCAAAGTTATATTGGGGACAATGTACCTGTTAGTAAAATGTACTGTAAAGAATTGGCTGTCCATCTAACACATATTGATAGTGCAGGCAGACAACAATGTCAGCGTGCAAAAGTCTTCGCCATTCTTTTTTTCTCTTCTGATTCATTGCTGTGTAAGGTTCAGGTGACTGAAGCCATCCTAGCAACGTGGTCACATGAATTCCTCAGTGTCCACTATTACCAGAGTACTTTAGGCAGCCTAAGAACTCGAGATAAGGCAGCTCAGAGAACCTAGGGAAGATCCGTAAAACTCACTGGACTCCAAATTACCTGGAAGAGTAACCAACACTGAATTAGTTCTGGAGAATTAGAATAATTAAAAAAGAAGTCACAAGGTGCCAGTGTGTCTTCTGTTTTCACTGAAATGTCTGAAACCTTTACACAGTTGATCAAGAACAAAAATGATGGCACAGCTTTGCTGAGCTATAGTGTTTGAACTAGGTGATAATCCTGTGACAATTCAGTGGTGTGACACTGACTTGGGTTTTCTGTTTTGAAGGGAACACCTTACAATGAAAGGAATGGAATGAGCAGCTTATACAAACTCCAGGTATTTCCTATATTCATTTGGGTTTGGGATTCTAATTTTCAATCAGCACATAATTTTGTCTCAACTCAACTTTTTAAACTTGATGTTACAGGGAGGCGTGAGTGTTGCCAGCTATCCAGGGCCACCAGGACCTCCAGTGAGTATGAAAGGAAATGTACTTTCTATAGTTAATTAAAATTAATTAAAATTTACATGAAAGGTAGTCCTTTCTCAAGCTTTGCAGTAACAGATGGTAAACCAGGAGTAGCTCTTCAATTCTGTAATGCTTCATGTCACTGGGTGTGAAGTAGGAGATGGAGGTTGCAAATTAAGGCCAGGAAAATGTTTTTTCCCCGCAGACTAAAAATACTCTTAGTCAGGATCCTTCCTCTGCCCTGAACTTCACATGATGTGGCCATGCAAACTCGCCGGGACATGTTCCTGTGTGACTTGGTCTAGGTGATCCTGCTCTGATGGGGGGATTGGACTGGATGATCTTTTGAGGTCCCTTCCAATCCCTAACATTTTGTGTGTGTATGTATGATACAATAGGTGCAGGAGAGAACAATTCTTCCTCTAAATCTTAACAGAAACCTGTTTGTTGCAGTTCCAAAATTACCAGAATTTTCAGATTTGTGCTTTCATGAAGAAAAAGTTATGTTGCTTTATGAGGAACCCCCTCAACAGTGACCTGTCCTGGGGGAAGTGACACTGTCCCAAGTACCTGCCCTTAAGGGGTGTTGGCTAGCTAAGAAAATAAAAGGGGAGAGTGATCTTAGCCCCCTCTCTTGGGACTGGGGCCTTTCTACCCCGGCACAGAGCACCTCGGCTCTGGCACCCCACCCCGCGCCCCCTTCCAGGGTTGGTGGGGGGAAGATGGCTTGTGGTGGCTTGTAGGGCTCACCGCGACTCCCTCCCCCATTCCCATTTCCCCTCGGAGACAGGACAGAGGCGGCTTGGTGGATCCACTCCACTCCTGTAAATGGTGGGGTGGAGGAGGGCGGCCCTGCTCCACCTCGGGGAGGGATGTGGTGGCTCCATGCGGCGCTGACCCTGGCCCAGACCCCGGCTTCATTCTGCTGTGGCGGGGGATGCGACGGCTCTGTGCAGCCCTGGGGCCCAGTCAGATCAGAGAAGCAACACCTTAGTGCCGATTTACCATTCCCCCTCCATCACAGAGCAGCTGTTCAGCAACCCATGGTGAGCTGAAGGGATTCCTCCTTTTCCCCCTGGAGCTAAGACAGGAGGAGAGGAGAGGGGAGGGTCATGGAACCCTCTCGGCCATGTTTGCAGAGTGTGGGTGGGCCCCTGCTGACACGGCCCTGCGGTTGGTCTCTATCTGGGGTCCCGCATGTGGCCGGAGCCAGGGTCCATCGTCACCACCATTTTAGAGAGCACTGATCAGCAGGGAGACCGTTTGTCATTTCTGCTGCTGAGGAAAACTGGGGATGCTTAAATACTGGGGAGAATTCTTCCGTGCTTAGCTGAAGAAGGCAGAAGGACTCGAGAACCCTTAAACCTTGGGCATGAAAGACAGAGTCTGGGTTCTTTGTTTGAAAATATGTTTCCTGCATCAAGGGATGCAGTTCAGGTGCTGAGGAATCAGTGTTCAGCCGGAGAAGCTACGCTGAAGAACTGAAGAATTCACCAGTCTGGACAGCCAGGGTGCCACTGTTTGTGGACAGGGGTGACACATGAATAATAAAGAGGGTGGTGGTACTCATCTCTGCCTGACTGACATGCTCTTTTCCCCCAGGTCTCTCATGTGAAAAAACCCAAGGACTGATACAATAGTGATCTCCCACTGTATTTTTCTCAGAATATGTGATGGTATTTGTGGCAGAGCTTCTAGTTTGTGTGCACTAACCTGCTTAACCTTTTCTTCTTTTCTGTGTACAGCTATAGAGTTAATAAACCCTTTTCCATTTTACCTGAGCTATCCATTGTCTGGCAAATTTTATCCGAGATCTCATTGAGACCTAACTGCTTTGTTTTATTTTCCTTTATCTTTCATTGTGGTCTTGAACCCACTACACCTGTCCCATCAGGACAGGATTTTTTCAGTTCCCCCAGTGCACGTGTGCTTCTTTTTCTGCCCTCATCAACTGCTGGCAACATGAGGGTCTCTGAGAGAGGTTACAGATGTCTTTTGGGTACCAAATCCTAGCTTGGCTTTTTGTTCTTACTCTGAATAGCTCAATTAGCTAGTTGGTTGTTGGATACAGAATTGTAGGATCACAGAATTCTTTAGGCTGGAAAGGCGTTAAAGGTCACGGATACCATGAACCCAAGGCCACTGTGAAACCCTGTCACTAAGCTCCAGATGTAGGTTAGCAGAGATTCCTGCTGCAGTCAGCCAGGTGGTATCTTTGTGATCTTGGCAGTGACTGCTGTTTGTATTCACAGGCTGACAGCAGACCTCCGAGCTGGCCTTCTCTGTCTTCTGGAACACAAAACAAACCGCAGATACCACTGACCTCTTATAGTGAATCAATCAGCTGAGGAGGGTGGGCTTAGTGCTGATCTGAATTCAGCATGTTAGCAAAGCTTACTCACAGCACAGTTGTGGTATGAGTTTTTTAATGTGTTTCCACTTCTTTTCTTTGCAGGGTCCAAAAGGAGATCCTGGCACAGCGGTATGTATGTGTTCTCTGCTCATTTTAGAGAATTCCCCAAGCAGTTCAGCACAAGGTCCCAGTTGAGGAAGGTTCAATTAACTCCTGCAGATTCAATGCATATAATCATAGAATCATAATGGCTGGAAAGGACCTCCAGGATCAAGTCCAGCCCTCATCCCAACAGCTCCCTAACCTCTAGACCATGGCCTCAAGTGCTCTAGCTACTTGGTTTTTAAACATGTCCAGGGATGGTGACTCCACCACCTCACTGGGCAGCCTGATCCAGTGCCCAGCCACTCTCTCAGGAAAGAACTTCTTCCTAAGATCCAATCTAAACCTCCCCTGAAGCAACTTTACATCTGGAAATGCCTCTTTAATTTTAATGTAATTAGATTCCAGTAAGAAGTCATGATAACGTAATGAACAACTGATCATAGCATTAGCTGCTTGCAGTTTCATCTCTGCTGAGCTATCCCATGTCTAAGAATGAAGAATGCATAATCCAGGTAGAAAATACCTTAGAAGTTTGTTCTTAGCATTCCATTTGAAAGCAATGAGGGGAAAACTGCATCATGCTGGCTAGTAATGGGTAGAAGTCCATAACTTCTTTGGAAATTTCATGATGGTTAGTCTGATCACAGTGCTGCTGGTGATCAGGACAGTCATGATCATAGGAGCTGCTGTTCGTAGAATCACAGAATGGCCAGAGTGAGAGGGGACCTTCAGGATCATCCAGTTCCAAGCCCCCTGCACATGCAAGGACACCATCACTAGATCAGGCTACTCAGGGCACCAGCCAACCTGGCCTTCAACACTGTCAGAGTGTTGACGAGAGATGGGGCAGCCACAACTTTATTGGGCAACCTGTTCTAACATCTTAGCACCTTCACAGGAAAGAATTTGTTCCTCATGTCCAACCTCAGTCTCCTCTCTTCAAGTCATAAACCTTTCCCCTTGTCCTTTCGACTCTGCAGTTTGAAATTAAAAATCAGAGCTGTTGAACTTTTTGATGCTTTTTTTCCTCTAAGCCTTTTTCTTTTCCTCTTGAAGTTAAATATTGCTTGCTGTTCAACATTTCTTATGTAGAGTACAGAAATCCTAATTAATTTTAATTAAAACCAAAAATACCAGGGAGACCCAGGACCAATGGGATTACCAGGACTGGAAGGACTCCCAGGGGAAAAGGTAGGATTCTTAAATTAAAACACTCGTGGCTTCATAATGGCAACTGTACACAGTTAGATGTCTTCTGAATCCTTGTGGGGACATTTGTGTGTGTGTAAGCTCATATTTCTATGTGAAAACTATTTCCCCCAATGTACAATTTCATTTTTTACGTATGGAAAATCATGTAGGAGATCTGGAAATGTTTTGGTTTTGATCTGTCCACTTTAGGTGATAGTCCTTCCACAGAGAAGGATAAATGTCTGCCTGTACCTCATCAGCTCCAGCACAAAAGCAATTGTCTTAGTTTAAAGCAGAGATGCAGGTGGGCTGAAGCTGAAAGGAGATACTCTGAAAGGACCATGGCACAGGCAAACTGATGATGCTGACTTGCAAAACATGGATGACTGGGTAGCTGGAAGGCAAAACCTTAATGTTTTGAAGACAGGGGTATTGATAGGATAGTGGATTGATTGCCCTAGATGGAGTTTGGTCACTGTCATCACCATGAATTATAGTATCTTGGAAAACTACAGATAAGATGGGGACTTTCCATCCCTTTTCAAGGAAGGCCTTAAGCTGTCTAAGAAGGGGTATAATGGAAGTTGTTATATTGTACAAGACAACCTAAATAAAATGTTTAACCTCCTGGCTCAAGCCTGTAAAGTGAGTCAGTGGCAGAACATCTAGCATTTAGCAGGCTGGCTCTAGTCCTCATTTTCAGCTCACTGAACAATCCTTCCCCAGGTTTCAATGCAAATCCACAAACCAACTTTTTCATAGAAGCACAGAATCATTGGAGCTGAAAAAGGACCTCTAAAGATCATCTAGTCCAACCCCCTGCCAAAGCAGGGCTGTGCAAGGCACAGGGCTCATCCAGGCAGAGTTGAGTGTCTCCACAGCCTCTCTGGGCATCCTGTATCAAGGCTTTGGGACTCACTGGAGAGAAGCTTGTCCTAATTTCTAAATGAAACTTCTTGTGTTCCAGCTTGTGCCCAGTGCTCCTTGTCCTGTCACTGGGCACAACTGGAAACAGTCTGGCTCCGTCCTCCCTACAGCCACCCTGCAGACAGTTATAGAGATGAAGGTGGTCTCAGTCTTCTCCTCTCCAGGCTAAACAGTCCCAACTCTGTCATCAGAGAGATGCTCCAGGCCTCCAGTCCTCCTTGTTCCCATTTAAGAACAGCTTTGTATTTCCTGCAGGGTGACCGTGGGCCAGCCGGCATGCCAGGAGGAGCAGGGGCACCGGTACGTATAGTCATGAAATAAAATCCAGTGTGTTGGAAGGTGATAAAACAAGGAAGGTGCTGAGCTGTCACCTCCATCCGTTTGTGGAACAGCAGCACTGGTCTAATACTTTCCTGGCAGGTGTGAAAAGAGGTGTTTTTCCTAAAGAGATTAGACTTTTAAAACCACTGAGGGTTTGTATTCCTGCTGAAAGGACAGGAAGACATGCTGTGAATACATGATAATGCTGGAATTGGGAGCTGCATAGTTAAGAAAGCATAGGAGACTCTTTCATCGCTGAAGTTTAATATAGATAAAGGAATTTCCTGTCTTCCTAGGCAAGCCCACATTCCCAAGCAGCTTTCTACCACAATGAAAGGTTCTAAACACAGGTATTATGATCCACAAGGACCTGCCTATCGAGTTGCTCAAACATTTGCTTTAGAGGAGTGTTGAGTCAGCTGTTCACACTTGCTGTTCCCAAAATTTTGTGAGACTTATCCAGAATCATAGAATCATTCACATTGGAAAAGACCCTTGAGATCATCAAGTCCAACCAAGTCTGCCAAGGTTACTGCTAGATCAGATCCCCCAACACCACATCTAAATGACCTTTAAACACCTCCAGGGGTGGTGACTCAACCCCCTCACTGGGCAGCATGTTCCAGTGTCTGACTGCTCTTGCTATGAAAAGGCTTTTCCTCATGTCCAGCCTAACTCTCCCCTGGAGTAGCTTGAGGTCCTTCCCTCTTGTTCTGTCATTAATGACCTGTGAGAAGAGACCAGCACCCACCTCTCTACAAATCTTTTCAGGTAGCTGTAGGTCTCCCCTCAGCCTCATAGAAATCAATAGGGAATTATGTCTGTGCAAAGACATCTATTGTTGAATTGGAGCAGCCACCAATCTATTCAGGAGCTCTATTTGCAAAAAACCCCAAACCATAAATACGTGTTTCCTGAAATAAAGAGAAGGTAGCACCTATGCATTTCCATTAGCCACTTATTTAGTCTATTTACTACTAGTTCTAAGAGAGGACATCAGCTTAAATAGCTTAATTTAGTTAAATTATCCTAAAACAATGGTAGAATTTCACATTTAAGAGGAAAACAGAAGTATTTCTGAGTTTCATACTCTCTGTAAAGGTTCCAAAGCTTGTTCTCTGAAATGCACATCACGCCAGGAATCACTGATGCAGTTGCTGCTTAGGGTGATCTCATTCCCTGTGCAATTCCCACTGGACACGTTGTGACTAGCAGGTACCTGAAGATAAAATAGTGATAAAATGGGGTGTGCCTGTGACTTCTCAGAGAGGAACTCGTGAGGTTGTGAAAGAAAGGTTCATGAAAACATGACCTTGGTATTCAGGAAGGGCGAAGAGAACTGAGCGATCAGGTTCTGTTGTACACAGGGGCCAGGTGAACATGGAAAATGGGTTTGAAAGCTGATTACATCCTTTTTGTTCTTCTAATGTGTTCCATCAAATCCATCACTCAAATATATCACAGTCTCTTACATTTTACTCTAGAGAATTGCTCTGCTTCCTAGTAGTTGGCAATGGTCTCTTTTTGCAGGGAAGGCCAGGATCTCCAGGGACGCCAGGAATGCCGGGGGAACCCGTAAGTACCTAACTGACTTGTGGACTTGCGACACATCCGTGTTTCTAACACTGAACACTAGATTTTACAAGGAGATTTCAATGTGTCTTCGCTTCTTTTTTAGGGTGAAAGAGGACCTATAGGAGATATAGGCTTCCCTGGGCCTGAAGGGCCACAAGGAAAACCAGTAAGAGTTTTTATACTGTCTATATATAGATATGTATGTATGTATGTGTATAGACACTGTGTGGTCATTACAGAACCACAAAATAATTGAGGCTGGAAAAGCCCTTTGAGCTCACCCAGACCAGACCATGACCTAACATCACCATATTGGCCAGATCAGGGCACTAGCAGCCACAGCCAGGTTGTCCTTCAACACCTCCAGGGATGGGGACACCACCACTGCCCTGGACAGTCCATTCCAGGGTCTGATCACCCTTTCCCTGAGAAGGGGCTTCCTAACATCAACCTAACCCTCCCCTGGCAGCTTCAGGCCCTGCCCTCTCATCCTGTTTCTGGTTGCCTGGGAGAAGAGTCTGACCCCAACCTGACTACAACCTTCCTTCAAGGAGTTGGAGAGAGGGATAATGTCTCCTTGAGTCTCCTCTTCTCCAGGGTAAACACCCCTAGCTCCATCAGACTTTCCCTCCAGTCCCTTCCCCAGCCTCATTGCTTTTCTGGACCCGTTCCACCTATTGTGAGGTGTCTGCTCACGCAACCCCTTCCTTCTTGCTTGGTGAAATAGCCATGAGTTTGCTGCACATGCAGATCCACATCCAAAGAAATGTTAGGTCATAGGCTGGACTTGATGATCTTAGAGGCCTTTTCCAGCCTCGATAATTCTGTGCTTCTGAGATCTGTCATGGTGCAGTTGTTAACACAGTCTCTGATGTTCATTTGGCCTTGTGCCAGCTGAGACTCTCAGATAATGGGGGATAATGTGGGCCTGGGGCTGCTTTCAGCAGATGGGATGAATGATATAACTGTCTCTTAGGAAAAAAATACGTTTACCCCAAAAGATTAAAGCTGTGCTGTGCTACAAGTTCTGGAGATCAAGAAATCAAAGAATCACAGACTGTTTTGGGTTGGAAGGGACAGATGTCCAAAGGACATCCAGTCCAACCTGCCTACAGTAAGCAGGGCCATGTCTAACTGGGACAAACTGCCCAGAGCCCCATCCAGCCTCACCTTGAATGGCTCCAGGGATGTGGCCTCCACCACCTCTCTGGGCAGCCTGTTCCAGGGATCTCCCCATCCTCAGATTCAAGAGCTTTTTCCTTCTATGAAGCCTCAACCTGTCCTTTTCCAACTTCAAACCATGACCCCTCATCCTATTGCTCCCTGCCCTTGGCAACAGTCTTCCTCAGCCTTCTTGTGTGTCTGGTCACAGTCTCTTGATCAAGGGTAACGGGGCATCAGGGAGCTGAAAGAGAGCAATGTCTCCCATGGTTGTGTGGTGCTGAGCTTGGAAAAGTGGGCATTCAGGCCCACATCTGCTGAACTTCCCTATAACTTTGCATTTAGTTATGTGCAAAGATTCCCTCTTACCTCTGCTGTCAGCTCAAGCACAAAGTGCTCGCAGCTCAGCATCATCCCGAGCTGGGCTATTTCCCATGTTTCATGACTATTTGTGAGTATTTCTGTATCATAACTACCCAACCTGCTGCCTCTGTGCTGACCTCGACCTTTTGTGTCACTGAAATTACAGACATTTGTTCAAAAATTGTTTGTTTGTTTTTTACAGGGAATCAATGGAAAAGATGGGCTGCCAGGTCCTCCGGTAGGAGATCAAGCTTTTGTATTCTGGTGTATTTTATTCTTCACAGATTCCATAGATGTTAATATTTTCAGGTCTAACAGAATCAAGTACCAAAAAGCCTTTCTGTGATTTGTTCTGTCTTTTTTCCAAAACCAGGGTGCTGTGGGGAGACCAGGAGACAGAGGGCCCAAAGGAGAACGTGTAAGTCCTGTGTTTTCATCACTTTTTACTGAGCTACCTCTTCAGCACAGACCAACCTGAGAAATTAGTTCTCTGTGAACTTCAAGTAGGCTCTTAGACAACTAAGAGATTTAGTCCTAGTTGCTGTTTTAAGGAGTTAGGATAGAACTGGCTTCTGAATCTCAAGGAAAAACTCATTTAATCGACTCTCAAGCTCAGATGGCTTGGACACTGTAAATTGTTCAACAGACTGAATGTTGGAAAGTGGCTGATTCTGTTGTGGTGCTGTCAGACTTCCCAGGAAATCCCTGTGTAATCTGGAAATCACAGAAACACAGAACATTAGGGATTGGAAGGGACCTCGAAAGATCATCTAGCCCAGTCCCCCCGCCACAGCAGGATCACCTAGACCCAGTCACACAGGAACATGTCCAGGAGAGTTTCAAATGTCTCCAGAGAAGGAGAATGAGGAAATGCTTCTCTGTGGCACTGAGGGAACCAGAGATTTTAAACTTTATTCTAATCCCTGTCCTTTGCAGAAGTGGACACTGTGCAATGTTGAAAAATGGGGTACACGGCTAGGCTGGGGTTTCTTGTTATTGACTTTGATGATAAAAGGGTAAGAAACACAGCACAGCCTGCTGTGTTCAGAAATGAGTTAAATGAGCCTCCCTGCATGACTGTGAAACACACTGCTGAGCAGGAATTTTCCCAGGAGAGGCTTTTCCTTGGTTGTTCCACTCTCTGCAATGGTTTTCTTTCTGCTTTCCTTTCCCTCAGGGAGATCCGGGTATTCCAGGGGACAAAGGGCCACAAGGGGAGCGAGGGAAGCCTGGCCCAGCAGGAGAAAAGGGGGACGTGGGTCCTGTAGGGCCACCAGGAGACAGAGGCTACCCAGGGTCACCAGGTCATCAAGGTCCTCCAGGTTCACCAGGACCTCCCGGGTTTCTGGTAAGTAAACCCAAGTTTGTGAATTCTGATGATTTGAGGGCAGTGTGTGCTGAGCAACAGAAAGTTGATGCCACAGTATTAGAAACACCAATGGATCTGAGAGAATTATGATACAGTGATGTATTTGCTGTCCAGTGGCCTCTGCAGTTCAATACAGAACACAAGTACAATCAAGTATTTCCATTTCAGGGAAATATTTACATTTTTAATGCTAATTTCAGCTTTTTTCCTCCTTTTTGTCCTATGGTACATTCATCTTGTTTGTTTCTTCTGATGCTCTTCTTGTTTTGTCCCCATCAGGCTGATACCATTTCACTTGAAGAAATAAGAAATTACATCAGACAAGAGGTTCTTAAGGTTTTTGAAGGTAAGGAAATTATTATACAGCTAAATCAAAGTTTAAATTCTGTTCTTAGTGGTTTCCATCTCTACATCCTTTAGGTAGATTTCCATACGTATCATCTAACCTGAGCTGGACTTAGCAGCTGCCTTGTGGCTGTAGCTGCCTTTACAAAACCACGGAATTCTTGAGGCTGGAAAAGCCCTCTGAGCTCATCCAGACCAGCCCAGGACCTAACATCACCACATTGGCCAGACCAGGGCACTGAGGGCCACAGCCAGGCTGTCTTTCAACACCTGCAGGGATGGGGACTCCACCACTGCCCTGGGCAGTCCATTCCAGGGTCTGATCACCATCTCCTGAGAAAGGGCTTCGTAACATCCAACCTAACCCTCCTCTGCCCTCTGGTCCTGGCACTGGTCGCCTGGGAGAAGAGCCTGACCCCTATCTGACTACAACCTCCCTTCAGGCCCTTCTATAAACATCAGTCTGAAGTGACACAAGTAATCTGAAATATCAGAATGCTTTAGTCAAAGACAGTAGCATGAGAAACTTCAGTACAACTTTGTTGAAATGGTAAAGGCTCAGAGGTGGCTCAGGTTGGAACTGAAGGTTTCGGGACCTGTAGGTGCACTTGATCCTTTGACATTTTGAAGGATTAAACACCTTACTTGCAGAGAACTCACTATAACTGGGGGTTTGGGATTGGGAAATGGTTACCAACTTGAAGAGGGGAGATTGAGGTTGGACATGAGGAACAAATTCTTTGCTGTGAGGGTGGAGAGATGCTGGAACAGGCTGCCCAAGGCAGCAGTGGCTGCTCCGTCCCTGGCAGTGTTGAAGGCCAGATTGGATGGTGCCCTGAATAACCTGATCTAGTGAAGGTGTCCCTGCCTGTGCAGGAGGGTTGGAACAGGATGATCTTGAAGGTCCCTTCCAACCCTGGCCACTCTATGATTCTATGATTTCTGACCCACTTTTTCTTGTGTCCTTGGTTACTGAAGAAAGGATGTCCCAGTTTGTATCCCAGCTGAAGCTCCCTGCTGCATTGCTTGCCTCCCAAGCACATGGCAAACCAGGGCCTCCAGGAAAAGATGGGTTACCAGGCCCACCAGGAAAGGATGGTTTGCCAGGACCGCCAGGAGAACGTGGAATTCAAGGTAGGAATTACAGAAAAATCTTCCAGTGAATTGTATCTTGAAATCTACAGATACTTGCTAACAGTGATTAAATAAACCAGGATTACCCACCTGGCTTCCTAATGATTAACATTTAAAGCTCTACTTGTGTTTCTCCAGATTATATATAAATATTAACCGATAGAACACGTGTGGATTTTCTGATTAAAAGCTCCTAATCAGTGCATTTATTCTACTAAGTGATAAATTGTTGATGGGTGTCTAAAGCTGACAGATGTGTAGACTACTCTAAGCAGGATTTTTTCTTCAAGATAACAAGGAAGAAGAGATTATGCCAGGGCTGTTGTCTAACTACTTACATCCTGCTCCATATTTAAGACAAAAAAACATTATCTCAGTCTGAGTCAATGGGGGAGATAAAAATGAAGGCAGATACTCTATGGGAAGCAGTGAACACTGAAATGCTACCACAGGAATTCTTCTTCCAGTGAAGTAAGCTGTCTTCACAAAGCAGTGTCTGAGTAATTAGCTCCTGACCATTCCTCAAAGGGAACTCTGTGTGTTGGGACAGTATAGAACACTCACTTCACTGCAAAATGAGCTCCAAGGCATCCAGGCTCATCGTAGCCGTGTTCTGCAGTAGAACCAGCCCCTCAAAGACTAAAAGGAAGAGGACAACACAATGAAAGGAAACTAGGATTTGTCAGTGGTATTTTGTGGGTGGGTGACGTGTAACTTGCAGCTTATCTGTAGGTAGTTCTTTATTATCTTTTGTTAGTTTGGTCTGCTCTAGAGTCAGAGCAAGTCAGACTGGAATGAAGAACATGAGAGCAGAGCCGAAGATGTGTGGATCCCAGAGCTATCAGAAGAATAAAGCCTTACTAACACTGATAAGCACAAACCCCTGGCAGAAGCTTGAGAAAATGTGATGAGCTCAGGATGAGAAGAACAAGAATAAAGGATCAAGGAAAACAGTAGAAGGCTTAGGACAACACTGACTTCATCATTACCTAAATACTCAGATCACTGTTAACTGTTAACCTCAACGCCAGTGCCAGGTCCTTCAGTGGTGATGCATGTGATGAGTAGTTCTCAGATGCTTTTTGGAAGTAGAAGGCTTCATTTCCAGCTAGTGAACATCATGAGTTAAGGCTATAGCTGTGCTTGAAAAAGAAAACAACAAAATAAAGCTGCTTGTTCATGCTTAAGTCAAAGTAGTGCCCCAAGGACACAGGATTTTCAGTTATTTCCTGCTCTGCTCAATACTCTGATTTAATAGTGAAACATAACAGTGAAACATACTTGTGGACTCAGGGATCTTAGAGATCTTTCTCAATCTGGGCAATTCTGCGTGATTCTGTGTGAAAAGCTAAGTAACACATTTATATATCCAAACAGAAATTAAATTATCCTTTCAAGGAAAGAGAACAAGTTAGTCTTTCCTCTTTTCTGCACAGAGTAAGAGACAGCATGAGAGAAGCATCATTCCCCTTCCTGCCTTCCCCAGTTGAGCCTGTGCATGCTACTGGTTTGTGCCCACAGCAAAGAGCAGTGCAAAGCTCTGAGCAGAGTGATGAGCATCTGCCTGTGTCCCATCTCGTTTCCAGCCACAAGGACAGCAGACAAGATTTCTCGGAGAATCACAGAGTGCACACGTGGCTGAGTCCCTCAGCACTGCGTGCACACACACGCAAGTGCCACCTTGGCTTTGGTATTGACTGACAGGTGTTTCTCACTTGGCAGTGGCCCAGATCACCAGTCCCAGGGTCTTGCAGCACACAGCTGGGCGAGCAAAGTGATCGCTTGTCACATACAGAAAGGGATAGTAAGTAGACACTTTTTTAACAGGACCGCTGTGAACCCCTCCAGAGCCTGTTTGTGATGCTGCACATAGAATCATAGAATCATTAGGGATTGGAAGGGACCTCGAAAGATCATCCAGTCCAATCCCCCTGACACAGCAGGATCACCTAGACCAAGTCACACAGGAACACATCCAGGTGGGTTTTAAACATCTCCAGCGAAGGAGACTCCACAACTTCCCTGGGCAGCCTGTTCCAGTGCTCTGTCACCCAACCTGCTGGAGCCAGCCCATAGAAAAGGCAGATGCTGAACCTGCAGCTTGAGAGTTCCCTCCCTCCTGTCACTGACACAATGGTCAGGGGTTGGAACAGGCTGCTCAGGGAGGGGCGGAGTCGCCATCCCTGGAGGGGTTCAAAAAATGAGTTGCTGAGGCCCTGGGGAATAGGGTTAATGGGCAAGGTGGGGTTGGGTTGATGGTTGCAATGGATGATCCTGGAGGTCTCTTCCAACCTCAATGGTTCTGTGATTCTATGCCTTAAATTGCCCTGGGAACTGATCTGCTATGACCTGGCTGGATTCCACCAGAAGCTCATTCTGCTCAGCAAACCAATGGGTAGGGGTTGGGCCCAGCAGCAGAAAACATAGCCACTAACTTTTGGAAGCGTGGGCATACCCTTGACAAAATATATTTAAGGGATTGCTCAGCTCTTGGGCATCATGTTAGTGATTTCTAATAAAATCCAGAATTGTTTCTGGCTGGTCTCTTGCTCCCAGGGTACCTCAGCTGCTTCCCAGGGATTCAGGTAAAAGACCATTTGGATGGTCTCCACAAAAAAATACCATGCAAACAAAAGAGCAAATCCCCAAACAGAAACCTGCAATCAAACTGGTAATAGTGATGGGAAAGATTTCTGTATCTTGATATTTCTTCATGTCAAAGAAATAAACAGTGGTAAATGCATCAGCAAGCTGATCCCGTGGGCGCAGGGTCTGCCTGAGGGTGAGCAGAGGAGCTGCTTTGCTCCGTGTTGTGAGGTGTGATGGTGGCTCATGGAGAAGCAGGTTTTCTTTGAAGGCTCCAGTGGTGCCATCCATCTCCAGTCAGTCAGCCTGTCCTGTGCTACATTCCAAGGACATCACTGGAGTTTTTAATGCTTTGCTTTAAGTGAGTTTCTGGCCATCAAACCCAACCATCTTGGGATGATTCTGCAATCCAGAAATGTTAATAGGACTATTCTATTTTTCTCAATAGAAGACAGACATTTCCACTGTAATTTCACCATTTCTATCATAGTGAGGACACAAAGTGTTTTTTACAGATCCTCCTAACTCATGGCACCCTTGAGGCATCAGACACCACAGCTGAGGAAAGAAAAACACCCCATAACAAATAGCAAAAGCTCCTTATTTTATTGCTGACCTTTGTGGTAAAATTAGCTTCTCTCAATATATAGGGGGGTTGGACTAGGTGGGTTTTGAGGTCCTTTCTAACCCCAAGCTGTGATGCTTATTTACTCATTTGTGTTGTGGGAGCACAGGGACACTTTGCCTAGCATCAGGAACCCACTGCTGCAGATGTTGTCCACACACAGTCTCTTTCTGAAGAAACCATACTGGTTTCAAACTGGTCTTTGCTGGGAAGGGTGAAGTTAACCTGGTTTACTTTGATTTGAAAACCAGCCACCTCTCAGCTGCGGGGACTATATGAGGCAGAGGTTCTGGAGGCTGGCTGAGAGGGTTTGCTCTCTGAGCACCCTTTCTGTTGCTCTGCAGGTGGTTTGTAATCTAAGAACATGGAGTACCTGCACAGAGTAGCACAGGGGGTGCCTGGGTCTCTCTGCTCCCCACCATGGTAATGTCATTTGCCACAAACATTTGTATTCAAGAACCTTAGGTCTCTCAGATACTTGCTTTGCTAGTTTCAAGGGCTGCATTCTCCATGCATGTGGAAGGTCTCCAAGACAGAAGGCAAACACCTTTAGGAGCAGTTTAAACCAAGGAACTTCTTCCCTCCAAGTTCTTAGCTGTGAACTTGTGCCATTTCCAAGTCAAGCTGAGGATGTTGCGGTAGCAATGCTGCTCATCACACCATGGTGTTTGTGAAGAGCACCCAAACCAAGGGTCATGTTTTAGCCAGCCTTGCTCACCTGTGACCAGAGGAAGGCTCACCCCTTTGAACACATCCTTGCTTGCTACCAAGTGTTTGCTGCACTACCTGTGGCGGGTGCACATTTCCACATCACAGCTTTGGGGTTGCAGAAATAATGGGCCCCATCCCTGGAAGTGTTGAAGGCCAGGTTGGACGTGGCCCTGAGTAACCTGCTCTAGTGAAGATGTCCCTGCCTGTGCAGGGGTGTTGGAAGTGGATGATCCTGAAGGTCCCTTCCAGCCCTGGTTCTATGGCAAATCTTCTGGAACCCAAGTGAAAGGCTTCGCTAAAGCAGTTGCCCTTTGAGTTCAGCAGGTACCTCTAACTGGAATTCTGATTCTACCAACAAAAGCAAACAGCATCTTGACATAAAACCAGTAAATTAAAAGCTGATTTATGAACACGGTGATTTTTCCTTTGGACTGTGTAGGAGTTGGTCACTTGAAGCTCAGTGAGGTGATGCCCTCTAGAAGTGTCCTCACAGCCCTACTGCCAAGCAAAATACACCTCATTAAAACTAAAATCCTCTCCTGCCAGAGTGACTGGTGACGCGGTCTGGGTTGTTCATGCTATGCTGACCCCCGACGAGGTAAAGCCTCGTTGTAGAAAAGCGCGCTGAGTGTCACCAGCACTCACCTGCTGCTGTGTGCACAGGCCTCTGCATGTGTGTTCAGACACTGTCAGCGATGGTTGGTGTTGCCCCGGGTCACACATTCACGCTGTCAGGCTGCACTTTGTCGTGTTCTGGGGGGTTATTTGCCTTTAGTGTCTTGAATCCCAGTGATCCTCACAGAACCTTCCAGTCTGAGCCCTTTCCAGTTACCAGATGGCTGTGGTAGCAGTCACCACAGGAGATGGGATGTCTCCTGACTCTGCTTTCTCTCTTTTCCCCATAACTCAAGAAATGCAAACCAAGTGGTTAGGGACAGCTCTGCTTAGTAACGTTACCATGAGCTGGGCGTGTAGTGAGCAGTGTACGGGAACTACCTGTTGTGAATGAAGAAACAATTGAAATGTGATCAACAGGAATGGGAATAGAATCCGTGGCTGTGAGATTGAACTCGAACCGGGACAACTGCTGAGCCTTGCACAAGGCTGTCAGAGCAAACCAAAGTGTAATTGCTGGAGAGATAAATATCATAGACAGAAATACTATATGAACACTACATTAATACCACATGGATACTATAGGAATAAGTGCTATATAATTAGTAAGTGAATATATGAATATAAAAATGCATTACAAATACTATATGAATAAACATAAATAAACACTACATGAATACACACAAGATTATAAATATAAAATTAACACATTTTAAAATAAATACTATATTATTAAATGCAACATGAATAAATATACTATAAAATAGTATATTCATAAATGCTGTATGATTAAATACTATATGACTAAATGCTATATACATCCTGCATAATAAATGCTGTATGAATATTCTATAAGAATACCATAGCAATACTATATGAATAAATACTACATGAATAAATGCTACATAAATACTATAAGAATGAATAAATGCTACAAGAATAAATACAATATGATTAAATACTATATAAATGAATGCTGTATGCATCCTGCATAATAAATGCTGTATGAATATTCTATAAGAATACCATATCAATACTATATGAATAAATATAAATACTACATGAATAAATGCTATATAAATACTATAAGAATGAATAAATGCTACATAGATAAATGCTGTATAAATGCTAAATAAATGCTACAAGAATAAATACAATATGATTAAATACTATATAAATGAATGCTATATGAATAAATACTTGATAAAAATACAAAAATGTTATGAATATTAATTCTATATCAATTCTATATTAATGAATATAAATAGATATTAAATGAATAAGTAAACATAAATACTAAGTGAATAAACACTTAATGAATAAACACTATGCAAAGAAATACTATATGATTAAATATTAGAAGAATGAACACTATATGAATAAATACTCTATAAATATAGTATATCAATAAGTGCCCCTACATAAAATTAGTACATGAATACATCCTCTGGTCATTAGTCATTAAAGAGCAAACTCCAGACTCACAATTGGATCCAAACAGCTCCTTATTCCCTTCTCAGAGTCCACAAACCGCGGGGCTCAATGCGACTCGCTGCCCAGAGCGCACGAGTAATATCTGGGGTTTCTCTGTGACCTTTCAAACAGCTGATTGCCCTGTGCTGTGTTCTGCATGCCACTCTGCATGTGTTTGCTGACCATCTTGCCCCTTGCTGGGGTGCTGAGAGAACAGTAACATGACTGATGCTTGTTTTGAAGCCTAGACTGCAGCAGGTAATAGAACTTCTGCAGAAGCGTGTCATGAGTTTGTCACGGAAAGCCTGACTGCTCTTTGTACCCTTCCTACTGCTGTGGTAACAACCCTGAAGCGGTGCCCTCGGCACTTGCAATAGTTTCCCTCTTGATTCTGGAATACTGTGTCCACTTCTGGGCCCCTCAGTTCCTGAAGAGGACAGAAGTGCTTGAAAGAGTCCAGTGCAGAGCCACGAGGATGATGGAGTGGAGCATCTCCCTGATGAGGAAAGGCTAAGGGAGCTGGGTCTTTGTAGCTTGGATAAAAGGAGCCTGAGGGGGGACCCATTAATGTTGATAAATATGGAAAGGATGGGTGTCAGGAGGATGGAGCCGGGCTCTGCTCAAGTGTGCCCAGTGATAAGACAAGGGGCAGTGGGTACAAGCTGGAGCAGAGGAAGTTCCATCTTAACACGAAGAGAAACTTCTTTCTTGTGGGGGTGACAGAGCCCTGGCACAGGCTGCCCAGAGAGGTTGTGGAGTCTACTGCTCTGGAGACGTTCAAAGACTGCCTGGACATGTTCCTTTGTAACCTGTCCTAGGTGATCCTGCTGTGGCAGGGGGCTTGGACTGGTGATGTTCAGAGGTCACTTCCAACCCCTGACATTCTATGATGCTGTGATTGTCCCATAAGGTGCCAGGGTAGAGGTTCACTCTGTTTGTGGGCAATCAGAAAAGGTCTGCTGAGAGACTTCAGGTGGTCTTTGGGTTGGTGCTTTACATTGCTTAATGGAACAGGTAGCTCTGGAGCAGAGCACACTTTTGGGTCTTCAGAAGAGGAACCTGAGAAAGGCAATTCTCAGTCTTGGGAAAGGGCTGTCTCACGAACATTCCCCCAGCAGAGGATACGGTGCCAACTGCTAGAGAAAGCTTCTAAAGAAACATAAGAGATGTCTCAGGAAAAAGAACAGAAAAGTCTCAGAGAAAGAAGGGAGCAGGTGTGTTAATGATTTCCTGTCACCAAGAGATGTGGAAGAGGATGCTCTTATTTTCCTATCTTTACTCTGTGTAGGTTACAGAGGACAGAAAGGGGAACGAGGCGAGCCTGGGATTGGACTGCCCGGTAACCCTGGACCACCTGGCCCTGCAGGTACAAGTCTCTGGATTTATTTCTGCTCCTGTTATTTATGACTAACAGCCCTTTCTCCTGGTCTTCACCCCAGCTTTATCGTTGTGCTTTGCTTCCCGAGCTCAGCTGTAGCCTGAGGTCAGACCTCCCTGCCTTCTCGCATAGAGCTGATGTGCAGGTGCAACACGGGGCGCTGCGCATCCGTCAGTGAGGACTCTGCTAACTCTGCCTTTGTTTTACCAGCCACTGGCCTGCCAGGCCCACCGGGAACACCAGGCTCACCTGGACCGCAGGGGCCGCCCGGAGCCAGCGGGAGATGCAATCCAGCCGACTGCTACTACCACACATCACAGACCCGGCCACACGCTAGTGGGAAATAAACCGCCTCTGCCCTAGACACTCGGGCTCACAGCCACGTTTCACTCCTCTCAATAAGTTGGTTTAACCTGTGAGATATTTGGTAGATTCTTTGATTTTCCCTTTGACACTGCATGGCATCTGGAGAGTTGATAAGGCGTGGAATCGAGCCTTTTCTCGCTGTTTGCAGCGTCAGAGCTCCGATCCGGTGCCACGTGTTTTCCTGAGTGCATTCCACTTGTTACCTTTCTCCTATTTATTTTGCTTGCAAGAGAACATAGGCCCAAACACTTTTCATAAGCTCCTCTCTTTAAACAAGTCCCGTTCGTTTATAACGTAAGGCAGAGCGTTCAGCTCAGCCTGGAAACTGCCTTTATTTCTCTGGCTGGCAGCGAAGTTTAAATGGAGAAAGGGCATTTCTGAAGGGGTGAAGTGCCCCCCACGTGTGGCCCGTGCAGGACCTGTGCTGGAGCACTGGGAACTCTACTCAGACTAAGTGGCTGTGTCCCTCTGGAGGCTCCAGCAGACCGGCTGAGCCGGGGCTCCACTGTGCCCCACGGATGCTCCCCACCATTTCAGGCTCTTCCTACTTCTTGAAGAAGGAAGTGGAGATGTGTCAGTGATCTCTTTAACCCCATCCACTGCTCAGCTTCAGACTGGAGTTTCAGCAGGGGTATCACCCCGAGGAGCATCATTCCTGCTGTCTCAAGCTGCACTCAGGTCCCTGTCCCGGGTGAGGACTTCTACAGTCATTTAGTCCTGGTTGTGGATACTCTGGGTCCTAAACTGTCATGGTTTGGACTCGATTTGGATGTCACCTGCCAGCGGGATATTCAGTGAAGGAACTTCACCAGCCTCTGTCTTACTGGTAGCACAGTTTCCTTCTTCCTGTGCCAAAATACGCTTCAGCAGAGCGTGGGGAGAGCAGAACTCACAAGTCTTAATAACTGCAAAAAATTACTTGCGTTCAGGAGGAATATGGAGAAAATGCAAAGCTCTCCTTGGGAAGGTGTTTGCAGGTAAATCCTACCTGTCAGTGAAGAACAGGACAAACTGTAAGGCCTCTAGAGCTCCAAGTGCTGACCAGAAGAAAAGTTGGAGAAGGTTGATCACACAGAAGCTGATTCTGAGAAGGAGGGAGAAGGGTTGGCCAGAGTTTCACCCCTGATTCTTAGAAAACAGCTGAGCCTAGAGAAGTCCTGCAGAGGTTGCTGCAGACAGATAGACAGTGGAGGTGCTGGTGAGGGCACATGGACAGCTGTAACCCACAGCCATTAAACAGAGCAGTGCTGAGGACTCTTGCCCCCTGCACTGGGACATTCTCTTCCACCTCAGGTAGGGAAGTGGTTTTGGTTGGCTTCATGCTTCAGCAGTATTGAGCCATCAGGGTTCCAGAGAAGCTGGCGTGAGACCCAAAGCCGGCTGATGTCTAGGGTTTGGCTCAGAGCAGCGTCGCATGGCTGCTGACAGGCTCTAAACAAAGAAAAGGGCCTTTTTTGCTGACTGGGGTTCCTAGCACTTGCACCCAGTGTGGAGGAGCAAAGCAAGAGCAGGATGTGAAGAGCTGACTCAGGAGCTGTGGAGCACAGGACAGCCTTCAGGCAGGGTTTCTGAAAAGGGAACATGCCTGCTGCACATCCGTGAGATACCTGCAGGGAGCAAGGAAGGTGCTTGCCACATCAAAGCTGTTGAAGTGAACACAGAGATGAAGGCTGAGAGTGAAATACCTCAGGCAGGAGAGGGCAGCAGGAAGGAGGCAGCAGTAACCCAGTGGTGTACCATGAACCCATCTCCTGGCTGCAACCTGCCAGCTGTAAGGTGCCCTGTGTGTGGGGACCTGCTGTGAGGGTTCAGGGTGCTTTGTGTGCTCTTTGAGAAGATGGACAGGTCCAAGCCGATGGCAGCAGCACAGCTGTCACAGTTATTCTTCTGCACATCCCTGTGGGACGCAGTGAGTGCCCATCGTGCCAGAGTGAAGGTGTCTCTGGAACAAGTGGTCCTGCCTGTGCTCAGCTCAGAGTGTGATGTGCCCATCCCAGACCTCCAGTGCCTGCGGAGAGCAACTCCTTTTCGCTCAGTGGTACTGATCACCTTTGCAGAGTGGCTCCTCAGAATGCTGCAGCCGTGTGATCACTGGGAGCTGCTGGGGTGACTGGACACCAAGGCCCGAGGCATCTGCTGCTGTCTGTGCCTGCCAGCGGAGCGAGGGGAGCCCAGGCACTGCTGCATCTCTCGATGGCCACCCCAGCAGAAGAACTGGCCCAACACACCACTGTCCATTCAGCCTGATGAACTCGTCAGGGATCCTGCAGAAACCTTTCTTTATCATCGGTTTCTTTTTGTTTTTCTCGAGTGATTCCAATCTGTGTAAAAAATACTGAAATATTTTTGTACTTCTTAAGTTAATTTGAAGCTTTCTTCTTCCATGCCAATAGTGAGAAGGGCGCTGTCGTCTAGGAACGAGTATCCCCGCGACCGTTTCCACGCAGCAGCCCCATCCTGGTAGGCTGTACATAGGCTACTGTGCCACATCCTGGCTGTCTGTATATTTGATTGCTTGTAACCAGCTGAAAGCCAGTGGCTGTTGGTTGCCGGATGCCGTCGCTGTACATTCATTCTCTCGAACTCACGGGAAAGCAGAAGACTTTTTTTTATATTGGAAGAAGTTTTATTTTTTCATCTACATTTCCTACAGATGGCCTTTTTTTTTTTCTTTCTATAGGCTCCAATCTAAAGGTTTTTTAAAAACCTATCAGGAGTCTTTGATTTGCAGGTAACTTTTGGTAATTATTGCATTTTTTGTATTTTGCTAACGGCCCGCTCGGCTTTTATCACGGGGGAAAACGGGTATTTTGTTATAGGGGCTTTCTCGATACCTTTCTAAAGGTGCTGTGTCCTTCACTGGGGTAGGACAGAGTTAATCCCGACTCTACTTTGTGCTGGGTTGCTCCTACTCTTTGTTTTTTAAAGCAGACTGCTGCTGGAAACGTGCTCCTGCGTGGTTTGCTTTGCAGTGTGAGGACTGGTGCTGTGTCGGCCTTTGGGAAGGGGGCTGGGGAGGACAGCACCGTGCTGGACTGTCCTGTGCTTCAGCAGTCTCCTACCTGCTCTGAGCAGCTGCAGGAAGCTCTGCAAGGAGCTAAACACGGAGGGTTCTTTGTCTGTTCTGGGAGTCACTGCATCCAGCAGGACTTTGAACCGACAGCCCTTTGGCAAAGCAGGTTAAACCTTTCTCAAACTCCGTCAAGCTTTGGTCTCCTCTGTGGTCAGGCTGTTGTTATGTTCTACAGCAAGCTGCACTATCACCTGCTAAGACCAGGTTGGGGTTTTCTTGACACAGCTACAGATGGAACTACCCCATTTGATGAAGAGAGTGCAAAACTTGCTAGGAGGGAAACTTTCCTGAGGCTGGAGCAAAGCCCCCTTTGCCCACAGAGGCTGAACCTGCTGCAGGAGACAAGCCAGTGCTGCAGCGACACCCAAGGCCGGGGGTTTGATTTTGTTCTTGATGTTTGGGATTAGATTTTGTTGTTTTATTTTCTAAAATCCCTTTAGTTTTTCCTGGTAGTGTTTGCAGAAATGCTGCCTTTGGATGTTGCTAATTACATTAGGGTCATATGCTTAACTTTCATTTGTGGGTACATGTTATAGGAGAACATGCAGTAGCAAGACATCCCACTTTCAGCCATGAATTTTGTCCTTAGGGGCATGGGGAGTCTGCTAAGTTCATCAAACTCACCAGTACAGCCAAAAAATCTGTTAAGAACCAGTATTTTTTGTCTTAAACTGGATTGGTTGCACTGGGCTATGGAAACAGGATTGACTGGTGCATCCAACCTCCCTCTGTGTTTACTGATGGTGGAGTTGTATAGGCAGAGCTTTGTTAAAGATGTGTGGTTTGTCAGTGAGTGAAGGGATAATCACATCAAATACTGAGGCACTTCTTTATCACGAGGGTAGGATCCCTGGTTTTCATAGCAGAACACACCCAATTCATTTTGGTTTCTTTTTCACAAGGGTGGAATCCTATTTTTTCATAGGAGAACACATCCAATTTGTTTTGTTTTCCTTTTCACAAGGGGAGATTCTCTCTTTTTCATAGCAGAATATACCCCATTCGTTTTGTTTTCTTGCTTTGCTCTAATGTTTCTGTAAAAGTCTTGTAAAAAACCTAGCATTCTATCAACATGTTTCTCAAAATATCATACACAAAGCCAGAGCAAACCTTGTGTTTTACCAGCACAGCAGGATTGCCGCTCTGTCACGACATGGTAGAACATGAGAAGTAGCTCAGAAATCAGCACACTGTTGGTTTGGGGTTGGTGTTTTGATGGTGTGTTAGATTCTGGCTGTACCATCACACAAACTTGCCCTGACATCTCTTCTGGCTAGGTGCACTCAGCTGTACTGGCTGCAGGTTCAAATCCATCTTCTTACGTTCAGCGGGGTGTTGGTCATGAAGATCAAAAGTCACCATGACCAGTGTTCGAGTGGAAAACTTAAGCTTCACAACACCTTAAGGAACAGTGGGTTTCAACAGTAATTGCTGACAGACATCACAGATTCTGACCAAAACAAAGTTCTTTAACTAAACAGAACTTAGTCTGCGTGTCGGAGCGGTTTTACCTGCTGGTCTACAAACACAAGTGCAGTCCTTACGTGCTGGAGCTGCCATGTAGATTCTGTCTTCAGCCAATTCCCTGACTCTTTGCAGTGACACACCTCGCTGTTTCCTTTCGTTTCTGAGTGACAACGCCGCTGGCACAGACCGAGTCGCTGTACCTGCCCGCTGGTCGTTTCTCCCCCTCGTCACATTTTTGGTTTGTAAAACTTAACTCTTTGGTTCAATGGAAAGGTGTTACGTGGAGAGAAAATCACTTTGGACTTTTCCTGTGCTCACTGAGAGCTGGAACAGGATTGTGGATAGAGACAGAGATGTTTCACCTACCTCTGTGGTTCTGCCAGAAAGGACCACCTCTCCTTCTCTGTCCGAGCAGAGAGCCAAGCGGCACACAGCCACCACAGCGAGCTCAGGGGAGCTGCAAGCTGGAGCTGGCAGAATTCAGGGCACGTTTACCTAAGCCCACAACAGGTTTATGTGTGAGGTTTATGCTTCCTGTGGGTCAGTGACCCTTTTCTAGAGAAAACCCAAGCTGTGGATTTCTCACAGTGCAGTTAAACCTCCAGGATCAGGAGTGGTTACAGAGATCCTGATGGGTAAGAGTGATTTTCATCAGTCTTTTGTTCCAAAAATCTCACAGCATTTTGTATTGTTGAACCAGAAAGAGATGAGAACATGATTTACTCAGGACTTGCCTCATATTCCTGCAGCATCTGCTCAGAACGGGCAGCACGTTGTGAGTAGCTTGTGACACCTCAATCTGTTTGCACAGGAACATCTGGATCTATTGGTATTTTTTTCTGTATCACCACAGTTGATAACATCCTCCTTTGGAATCCCTAATCCTGCCTTCATTTCCCCAATCTTTATTTGCTTGAATGTGCTACAACTGAGAATTCAGCTCCTGCTGTGTTTTGGCATAAGGTCCACCATTCCTCTGACACGATTTTCCCACTGTTGTGTAAGATTAGAGACTGGTACCCACTTAGATTCACCATCACGACTTGTAATGAGCCTGAGGACTTGTCCTGCAAGCCAGCCTGAAGGCAAAAAACGTGTCACTATCCATCAATTCCACATTGAACTGCCCCTCCGTGCTGGAGTTGTGAGGCCGTCGTCATTCTTTTGTTTTCAGGAAGGTGTTTGCTCTCCTACATGAGTTTCTTCCCATCGTGGGATTTTACGTGTTAATCCAGACTGTTTTTTAAAGCACCTCACATCTGTATTGAAATGTCGGGGGGTTCTTCGTTCTGTTTATGCGATACACAGGGAAAGGAGTGTTCTCCCTGTTTTCAGGGTGGGGTTGTTTGTTCTTTTTAACAATTTTACACATTTCTTAGTCAAAATAAAAGTTTGCTGGGGAAAAGACATTTTGTTGTGCTAGTAATGTGTGATTGCTGTGCTGCCTAAGGAGTGCATTTGGGGCTTAGACCCTAAATCAGTGAAAACTGACTTAATTCCACAGCTTTAGAGAAGCCCTTTTGGTGTGAGCAAGCCTTGTCTGCATTTGGTTAAGCATGAGATTCTCTGCACTCAGCTGCTCTGATGACTTCTAGTGTTCACACAGATTTATGAGCTTTCTCTCCAGACCCCCTCACTGTGTTGTCATTCACACGTTCTCCCAATGATCTGTAAAACCCTTGATGTTCATTTGAAGTACACACAGCGAGAATTTGTAAACGGTCAGTGTTTCAACCCTCGCTACAAATGTGGCTCAGAATCACTGAAAGTTTGGGGTTGGAAGGGACCTCGAAAGATATCCAGTCCAAAATCCCCACCACAGCAGGATCCCCTAGATCAAGTCACACAGGAACATGTCCAGTCTGCACATAAGGAGACCCCCCAGCCTGTCTGGGCAGCCTCTGCCAGAGCTCTGTCACCCCCACAAGAAAGAAGTTTCTCTTCATGTTAAGATGGAACCTTCTCTGCTCCAGCTTGTACCCACTGCCCCTTGTCCTATCACTGAACCTCACTGTACATAGCCTGGCTCCATCCTCCTGATACCCACCTTTCACATATTTATAAACATTGTTGGAGTCACTCTTCAGTCTCCCTTTTTCCAAGCTAAAGAGACTCAGCTCCTTCAGCCTTTCCTCATCAGGGAGATGTTCCACTCCCTTCATCATCTTTGTGGCTCAGTGCTGGACTCTCTCCAGCAGTTCTGTGTCCTTCTGGGACTTGAGGGTGCCAGAACTGGACACAAGATTCCAGATGTGGTCTCAGCAGGGTAGAGTAGAAGGGGAGGAGAACCTCTCTCCATCTACTAACCACTCTGCTTCTAATTCACCCCAGGATGCCATTGCTGGCTCATGGTCATCCTGCTGGCTGCCAGGACCTGCAGGTCCCTTTCCCCTACACTGCTCTTCAGCAGGGCAGTCCCCAACCTATGGGGTGGTTCTTTAACAGGTTCAAGACTCTGCAGTTGCCCTCGTTGAATTTAATTCAACACAGCAGTGGCAGCCAAGACTAGGTTTAGTGATCACGAGGATCCCAAGCACTCATGTCAAACCACTCTGTCAGCTGGGAGGTGATCAGTAACTCGGCTGGCTGGCCCACACAGGCCCCTGCCTTCCCTCAACATACATCTGTGCAAAATACATCTGTTCTTTCTTTTGGCCTCCTTTCTGTGCAGGGGGAGATGGTTCTTCTGCACTGGTGACCAGTTGTCTCGTCTTTTACTTCTTGATCTGTGATCTATCATTACTTTCTCTTACTGACCAGTGTGCCTTCCAAAGGCTAGCTTTGTGGTGTCTCATTTTCAACTAACAATGTAACACCACAGTTGAGTGAAGTGCAGGTAGACTTGGGGCACTGCAGACAGCAGCTGCCTGATAAGCTGTCTGCAGTGGCTGAAAGACACAGCCCTAGGACACCAAGGAACATCAACACATCCTCCGGGGTGGTCCTTGATGTTGTGTATACTCAGAAATCTGCCCTTAAATTTACCTGTGAGCACCCTCTAACAGACAGAGCTGTGTGAATGCAGCCTTTCAAAATGTTAGTCTTAGGTTCCCCAGTAAGATTAAACAAAGGACGAAGACTTTGTCTCCAAAAGATATTACAAAAATCAACAGAACAATTGAACACCGTTTTTAATTCATTGTATTGGTCCAGCCCACATCCCAACATTTCCCTCACTGCTAGACCATGGCCTCAAGTGCTCTGTCTACTTGTTTCTAAACACCTTCAGGGATGGCGACTCCACCACCTCCCTGGGCAGCCTGTTCCAGTGCCCAACCACTCTCTCAGCAAAGAACTTCTTCCTAAGATCCAATCTAAACCTCCTCTGATGCAACTTGAGGCCATTTCCCCTTGTCCTATTATTAGTAATTTGGGACAAGAGACCAGCACCAGCCTAGCTACAACCTCCTTTGAGGCACCTGCAACATGTAGAAGCTCTCCAGAACCTTCTTCTTCCCCCGGAGATCGTCCTCACAGAGTATCACGGAGGTGGTCCCTGGCTACCAGCTCCTCGCTTCTGCTCGCGTCGCCGGTCACGGGACAGGCTGGCCCCGCGAAGGAGCTGGTGGCTGCTGAGGGCAGCGGAAGGTGCCACTGTCACCCACGTGTGACACTTCCCCGCCGGCAGGTGTTTGCGCGGTCGCCTCCTCCATTTAAAGGACCCCGCCCCAGAAGGGGCGGCCGGCCGCGAGTGCTGACGGGAAACAAGATGGCGGCTGCCGCCTCCGAGCTGGTGACGGGATGGTGCCTCTTCGGCCTGGCGCTGCTGGTGAGCGGGGGCGGCGGCGGCGTTGACACCCGGGAGAATCGCGGGGTTACCCCAGCTGCGCGGCTTTGGCCTGGCTCGGGGACGCGGGACCTCCCCATTCCCCCGACTGCTGCCTGCTTCTGCCGGCCCTGCTGAGCTGCCGCTCCGCCGCACTGTGCGTCCCCTGCCCGGCCCGCTCGGCGTTGCGTTGTGCTGTGCTGTGCCCCTTCCGTGTTGTTCCGGCGCAGCCCGTCCNCGCGTTGTGTTGTGTTGTGCTGTGCTGTGCCCCTTCCGTGTTGTTCCGGCGCAGCCCGTCCCAGCCTACCCTGTGCTGTGCCCCTTCCGTGTTGTTCCGGCGCAGCCCGTCCCAGCCTACCCTGTGCTGTGCCCGCCGCCCTGTCCAGACCTGGTTCTGCCTGCGCTGTGCCCCACCTCGTGTGGTGCTGGCCTGGCTTTGTCCTGTGCTGGCTGCACTCTGTGCTGTGCCCTTGCCCCGACCTGGCCCCTCTCGCCCGGTGCTGTGCCCCCTTTGCCTTGCCCTGGCCCGTCTCGCTCCGTCCTCTGCCCCACTCAGTCCCAACTGAACCCCGTCCACCCTGTGGTGCCTCAGCGGTGCAGGACTGCCTTTGCCCTCCCACCTGGGTGCCTGTGTTTTCACTGCTCAGGGTGTCAGTGCTGGTGTTGTGGCAGCTGTTGTTAGCAGAAGTGAGAAGGCTGAGCTGAGTGTGGTGGAGGTGGCACCAGTGCCAAGGCTCAGGTACAAAGTCTGTTGTTGCTGTGCTGTCTGATAATGCCAGGATGCAGAGTCTAAGCAAAAGTTGCTGCTCTGTGACACCCTTATTGCACAACTCATACCTGCCTGTTCCTGTATGTTTCAGGCTATTCTGGTTTTCTCCTGGGTTTACGTGCGCAAGTATCAGAGCCGACGGGAAAGCGAGGTGGTCTCCACCATAACAGCGATCTTTGCGTTAGCGGTTGCTCTTATCTCGTCAGCGCTGCTACCAGTTGATATCTTCTTGGTTTCGTATATGAAAAACCAGAATGGTACATTTAAGGTATGGCCGTGTAAAAATGTTAATTGCTTCTCTGAAATGAACAGCACTTGTCTTGAAATAGGGTGTTCTTGCACTTTTGGGGTGTTTAAAACGTGGCACTTGGGCCACAGCAACCCCCTGCAGTGCCACAAGCCTGGAGAGCTGCCCAGCAGAGGGATTTGGAGGCGTGAATAGAGGGCCAGGCAAACAGGAGCCAGTAGCGTGTGCGCAGATGGCAAAGAAGGCTAGTGGCACCCTGGCCTGGATCAGGAATAGAGTGGCCAGCAGGAGCAAGGAGGTGATTATTCTCCTCAGCTTTGGTGAAGCAACACCTCAAGTCTGGTGTCCAGTTTTGAGTTTCTCACTACAAGAGGGGCATTGAAGGGGTGAAGAGGGGACTACCAAGAGTGACTACCAAGCTAGTAAAGGGTATGGAACAGGTGTTGTATGAGGAATGACTGAGGGAGCTGAGGCTGGTTTAGCCTGGAGAAGAGGAGGTTGAGGGGAGACCTTCTTGCTCTCTATAACTGCTTAAAAGGAAGGTGAAGAGATGCAGGTGTTGGTCTCTTTCCCTAGTGATAGGATGAGGGGAAATGGTTTTAAGCTGTATCAGGGGAAGTTCAGGTTGGATGTCAAAGGGAATTTATTTTGTGGAAGGGTTGTTAGGCACTGGAAGAGTCTGCCCATGGAGGGAGTTGAGTCCCCATCGCTGTAAGTATTGAAGAGAAGGGTAGTTGTTGGGGGAGGGGGGCTGGGTTGAGTGGTGATGACAGGGCTAGGATAAGGAATTTTGATGATATTGAAGGTCTCTTCCAGCCAAAGCTATTCTATGATTCTTGTGCCTGAGCTTTTAGGAGAGCTGGGGGCTGGTGCTGAGAATCCAGCACTCAGCTCTGTTGTTTGAGCTGGATTTCAGTTTTCGCTCCTGTTAGTGCTTTTTGATATTCTAACTTCCAAATGCTTGTTCCTTCTGTTGTGCTAAAAGGACTGCATACACCATTCTGAAGGTGGAAATAAATCTCTTCAATGTTTCTTTTTAGTGCATTGTAATGGGGCACTGTGGAGGGGGATTTGTTGCCCCTTTGTTCAAAACCAGGCTGTATTACCCATTTGCAGTTTATGTTGTCTGTTTTTTGCCAGCATTGTCTTACTTCAGTACTGAAGCACTAAGACTTGTGAAGATTTACTGCTTTAATCTACCTACAATGTAGAGCCTGACCTAAGCACTCCTTTTCTTTTTAAAGAGCAGAAGCTGGAGAAATCCTTGGGGGAGTGTACCACAGTAGAATCTGTTCTTGGCAGATAACGCCCAAACCAAAATACCAGTTACATAAACAGAAGAGGGTTGCTGTACAAAATGAGTTCTTAATGAGATAAGTACTTGCTGCAGTCTGCTTGTAAGCATTATGCTAAGTAGGAGTTCCTGGCCTCTTTAATCTTCAAAGAGGTTGGATGTTAGGAAGCCCTTCCTCAGGGAAGGGGTGATCAGAGATTGGAATGGAGTTCCCAGGGCAGTGGTGGAGTCACTGTCCCTGGAGGTCTTGAAGAACAGACTGGCTGTGGCCCTGAGTGCCTTGGTCTGGCTGATGTGGTGATGTTAGGTCCTGCGCTGGTCTGGATGTGCTGAGAGGGCTTTTCCAGCCTCAATCATTCTGTGACCCATGGCCATTAAAAGTGGGTCAGACTGAAGTGTGTTAGTAAACTAAATAACGGCTTAATTTGTTTTGGAGCCTGCCTGGTTCTGCAGTAAACAATATGATCCTCAGATGTATTGGCCAGTGAGCAGGTGGTGAAAGCCTGCTCTCTGCCTTAAAGATTGTCCTCTCTTCCAGACCCATTTCCAAAGGAAAACCAGTGTCGTGTAGATCCTTCATAGTGCTTCAAGATAATGTTTCTGTGGTTCTGTCTTGCAGCCAATACAGTGCCTTTGGGCTGCTGCTCAAGTGAATGCAAGTAGCCAGATGCTGTTAGAATCAAGCTATGACATGTGTTTTATTGTCTTGGTTATTGCTCATAGAGTCATAGAAAGGTCAAGGTTTGAACAGACTTTAAACATCATCCAGTTCCAGCCCCCCTGCACAGGCAGGGACACCTTCACTAGGTCAAGTTACTCAGGGCCCCATCCAGCCTGGCCTTTAATACTGCCAGGGATGAGGCAACCACTTGGGCTAAGTGGTAATGCAGACTGAGTTGTTTAATGTTGTTATTGAAAGTTTGTTTTCAGACCTTGTTGTAGTGGTTATAGAGGATAGAAGAGCCCTTTTTTGTGTGATGTAATGCTAGCAGTTCAGTGAGAATTAGTACTCAATACTGAGTATTAAGGAGTTGGCTCAGCCTGACTACCTAGAGGACATAACAGTGATGTAACTAGGCCCAGATGAAAAATGCACATCTGCTGGACACGAAGCAGAATTCAGTCTTGCCAAGAAGACCTGTTTTGTTAATGGTCATGTATGCATCTCTCTGGCTTAGGAAAGAAAGGAGAAGGAGAGGCCAAATGCAGTCCCAAGTCTTATTTATGGACATATGATAAATAGAGTGAGAATTACTGCTCTTAAAATACTGTTTTTTGTGAGCTAGGTTTTGTTGGTGGTGGCCATGTGCTGTGACTTGTAGAGTGGGTAGATTCTGATCCAAAACTGTACCTGAAAGCAAACTTCCATGCTTGTGGTAAAGCTTTTATTTAAAGTACCATTGAGGCTTCTTGGTCCTGCTTAGTCTCTGATGTGTTTAGATGCTAGTGATGGTCTTGAACTGCTCTCTACTAGCTTGCAGAAGAATTCTTCCTGTTTAGGCTCAGCTGAATGAGTTTCCAGCTTTGCAGTGGTACCGTGAGATCTCCTGATGCTAATACATTTGATCCAACCCAAGTGTGAAATCTGTAATGATTCTATGAATCTGTGATTCTATGAATCTTTCTGACAAAGCCAAGTGAATCTGGGATGAGGTTGCACTAGGGGAGATTCAGGTTAGATACGAGGAGAAGCTGCTTCCTAAAAGGCTTGTGAAGGGAAGTACTAGAGTCCCCATCTTTGAAGAGATTGATAAGATGCACAGATGTGAAGGGACATTATCTGGTGGTGGCTTAGTGGGTGCTGGATTGATGGTTGGATGTTAAAGATGTTTTCCAACCCAAACAATTCCAGCTTCTCTGAAGTTAGTCAAAGCATGCAAATGTGTACATAAACACAGGTTCATTGATTTGATAATGGCAGTTCAGGAGTGATGCCAGCTTAGGAGGTTCACAGCATCTTCAAGTGAGAGAACCAATTATTACAGCTTTTAGTCCTGAGCAACGTGTGCTTCTTCACCACTATTCCTTCACAAGTGAGACAGACAGGATTTGGTTGAGAATATTTCCAAGAGACTACTGCCCTTTGTCTTGACTGCTGTTTAAAACTCAGGACCTACACAAGCCCTGTGTTGGGGTCTGAAGGGCTCCAGCTCTGGCAAACTTGGGGAGAAGCATGCTAGTGGTTAAAGTGAAGGCTTAGTCTGATGATTCAGAGTTCTCATTGTGAATTGTATCCTTGCTACACTGATTCAATTAACTACCTGTAGTACCTGGGCAGATCATGCTGCTCTGAAAGCTGCTAAAATGATGCTTTCTGGTTTAAGTAGCTGAAACCAGTACTGTGTAGCCTTTTTCCACTCTGTGTTCTGACATGCCTTCCTTGACAAGGACTTTACATGGTACCTTGGTCAGCCTGCTTCTAACCTTGAAGCTTTGTCTGTTTTGACTTACACTTTTTATACATCTTTAGATTAAGACCAGTTGTTCTTCAAACAAGTAGCTGGTGGCCTTTAGTACCTGTTAGCATTTCTCATCATATCTTATGAGACTTATCAAATGCTACCTTAAAGCTTTTATGGTGAGTGAATGGAGCAGTTTTGGTTGTAGAGGGTTTTGCACAGTAGCTGGATAGTCCTTGAGGAAAGGAGCAGTGGTGCATGAACTTGGGTGATCCATTATTCTTACATGCAGAATTCATTGCAACAACACCTTTTCTGCAGCCTGGGGTTACTTTCATTCATAGTGCTGTTAAGAAAGAGAAGAAGCTTTTGGTTCTAGTGCTAAGGAACTTGAATATTACTTGTAAGCAAAATTCTGCTACAAGAAAGCTGAAGAGGGACTGTTTATGAAGACCTGTAGTGATAGGATGAGGGGCACTGGCTTCAGATTAGAGAAGGGGAGATTTACATTGGGTGTTAGGAAGAAGTTCTTTAGCAGGAAGGGGGTTGAACAGTGGAACAGGCTGCCCAGGGGAGTGGTGGAATCACTGTTGCTGGAGGTGTTTAAAAACTGAGTAGATTGAGACCTTGAGGCCATAGTCTAGGGGTTAGGGAGCTGTTGGGATGAGGGCTGGGCTTGATGGTCCTGGAGGTCCTTTTCGGTTGTAATGATTCTGTGATTCCTTAGACATTTGATTTGAGCAGTTTTTCTTTACCAGAATGCTGTTGAATGACAAGTTTTTGTTTGATTTGATGTTAAACACTTCTGTCCTTTACAATTAGGAATGGGCTGATGCTAATGTTTCAAGACAAATTGAAGACACTGTGCTTTATGGATACTACAGTAAGTAATTTAACTTTATTTTCCTAATTTAGACCTGTAAGACATTACTTTTTTTGGGTCATACTTTATTATTCTTATTTAGCTAAACATTAGTCTTACACTTAGTGCCTTTCTGTGAATTGTTTTATGTTCGAGCCCCATAAAATGCAAATATGCTGAAGGCCATGAAAAGGCTGGTGGCATCTGTCCTACAGTCTGCTGTTAACATGTTTCCTGTTTGTGTGTTTGAAGTCCATGAGGAGAAATGCATGGTTCTGCTATAACTCTTAGGGTATTTAGCACATGTGACAACATGAAGCTTGCCCACTGCCTATAAAGTTAACTCTCTGTAAGTACCTGAAGGGATGTTGTAGTCAGGTGAGAGTCAGACTCTTCTCCCAGGCAACTAGCACCAGGATGAGAGAGCAGGGCCTAAACCTGCTCTGGAGAGGGTTAGGTTGGATGTTAGGCAGCCCTTGTACTTGCCCTTGTTGAACCTCATGCAGGTTGCATAGGCCCAGCTCTCCAGCCTGTTCAGGTCCCCCTGGCCTCTGTTTTCCACCAGCCCACACAGCTTGGTGTTACTGGCAGACTTGCTCAGGGGACTGTCAGTGCCGCTGTCCATGTCAACAACAGAGATGTTAAACAGCACCAGACCCAAAACAGAGCCCTCCACTTGTAACTGATCCCTGCTTAGACATGGAACTGTTGGTCACAGCTCTGAGTGTGACCATCTAGCTAGTTCCTTACCCACTGAATGGTCCATCCATCAGATCCATGTCCCTCTATTTCAGAGACAAGGATGTTATTGCAGGACAGTGTCACCTGTGCATCAAAGTAACGTGACAATGTAATTATCTTGATTTGGTGGATGCTCAGAGAAATGTCTTTTGCTATGTTCTGAAATCCTTACTCTGAAAAGGTCAGCTGTGTAAATCTGTTGGAGTTCACAAAGCAGTAACAGTTCATGTGCTGGCTAGTAAATTTTATTAAGTTTTCAATGATTGTAACTTGTAAGAATTAAGAGAGGGAACTCAGGATTGATTGTTCCCTTTGAATTACTAGGCAGTGGACGAAGTGCCAGCGTAACTGTCTCGTGACTTAATGAAATCCTTTCTCCTAGCTTTGTACTCCATCATACTATTCTGCGTCTTTCTGTGGATCCCCTTCGTCTATTTCTATTACGAGGAGAAGGAGGAAGATGATGGTAACACATGTTTGGTAAGTTCACTCTGACAAGTGCATCAGGCAGTGAGCAGACGAGTGCAGACAAAACTGCAGAACAGTTGTCTGACTGGAGTACTAGAATGTTCATAGCATTTCTAAGTCTATTACTGCAGTTACTTTAAAATACTGAGGGAGCTTTTGATAGTGCTTAGTCTGACATAGTTTAAGCACTGCAGTCTCACATGAAATGAAACTTTAGTGAAGTATGTAATTAACATCTGTATAGCCATTAACTTTTAACTTTCTTACAAATTCCTTTGAGCCTGATTTCATATACAGGAACTTAAAACCTCTTACATGAGATTTTACTTGGAATAGGAAATGTATGAACAGGTTTTAAAGTAGAAGACAGGAGGATTAAACTGATTCAGAGAGAGACACTCAACCTGAGCACCTTCCTTCCTGTAGCATTTGCATTTCTTCTTTAGGGCAGGCAGTGGTGAACTACCTGAAGCAGCACTTGGTTATATTTGTAACACCCAGTGTTTTTTATCTGCACGGTGCCCTAGGGAATGCATTAAATGCATGTTAGCAAGATGCTGACTTCTCAAATGAAGAAACTTCTAATGATTTTCTAATATCATTATTGATGATGATAGCTTTCCCCTCTTTTCAGCTGTAACTTTAATATGAGGAAAAAAAAGACTTCTAATGGTAGCTGTAGTATAAATCACTGGTAGTACAAATTTGTGTGTGTTTGCACTGAGCAAATGTATCCTGGCTTTTAGCCACAGCAGCCTGAGCGCATAGTTTATGGTGAAAACATAACTCAGTGTTACTGTTCATGACTCTCTAGCTGTGAGACTTGAAGAGGATCAACTTCTGCCTTATATCTAAAACGACTCCTAATTCCAGCAGAGATTCTTGCACAGTATGTTTTGCCATCACTTGGACAAATCCAGTTGCATGTATTTCATGTTAATAATTTCTCTTTAATACACAGCAGGTTAAAACTGCTCTCAAATACACTCTGGGATTCATCGCCGTTTGCGTAGTTCTTCTCCTAATTGGGTGAGTATTGGCATTGAACAGAGGATATCCTAAATAGAACCCTGAGCAGGACTCTGTGCAAGATTGAAAAGGTAGATTGCACATTGTACAGACTCAGAGTGACTGAACTGTTTTAATCCCTTATAGGGCATAAATATCCTGACAACTAGATACCTGAAAAGACTCTATTTGGAAGCTAAACCATTTTTAATTGTGGAGGTCCTTGTGTTTCCAAGTTGCACCTGCTTGTGCAGTGTGCATGTCCAGCAAGGACGTGATTGCTGTGATGTTTAACTGGCCTGCTATCCCTGTACAGAGCAGGTTGTAGATTATTTGTGCTCCTCCTGTTTTCTGCCTTTGTGGACATCCCAAAACACCTTTTGGGAGTGTGACTAGTTGTTACATGCTTAGTGCTTGCCTAAATGGAAGAGTATGATCAAGTTTTTGCTGGGGTTTATTTGAAAGTCAGATGTTGCTTAAGCAGGTAACTCACTCACAGCATATTCTGAAACAAATTTAATACCATCAAGCTTAAATTGCACACCAGTATTGAATGATGTAGCACTTAAGGCCGTGATCTAGGTCTGAGGAGATGTTGGGATGAAGGCTGGACTTGATTATCCTGGAGGTCCTTTCCAGCTGTGATGGTTCAATGATTCTGTGAATGTTTCTAACGTATGCTGTGTTAAGCTTGTCAGTGTTTTGACTACAGCACTGGTGTTGGTAAAATGTGTGCTATCAGTGTGGAAGAACTGGAGTGTTAAGTACAAACTAGAGTGAAATATACATGTACTGTACATCCAGTTTAGAAAGTCTTGCAGTATCTCTGGTAGGTGCCAGTTGAATCCTCGGTAGCTGGTAGCATGTTTCTTGCTCTACTTTGGTGAGATGGAACTTGGTTCTTGATTTTCTGATTATCCTCTGTGCTCTCAGGCTTGTTGAAATCTTCAGCCTGTAAATGACAGTGCTTCCACCATCCCTTCTGATAGTGGGCCATGGGACAGTGACATTGAATTGCAAACCAGGCAGTGGTGGTACTTGGCCTGGGAATGAGTTACTGAACAGTGCTACTACAAGGGTGCAATCTTGAAATGATCAGAGGGCTGAAGCACTTCCTCTGTGAGGACAGGCTGAGCATGTTGGTGGTGTTCAGCAGAGAGAAGGCTTCCAGGTGACCTTTGAGCAGCTTTTCAGTCTTTGAAGGGGACTACAAGAAAGCTGGGGGAGGGCTTTTGACACGGGTGGTAGCAAGAGGACAAGGGGAAAGGGTTCCAGACTTGAAGAGGGGAGATTGAGGTTGGACATGAGGAACAAATTCTTTTCTGTGAGGGTGGTGAGATGGTGGAACAGGTTGTCTAAGGAAGTTGTGGCTGCCTCATCCCTGACAATGTTGAAGGCCACGTTGTGTGGGGCCCTGAGTAACCTGCTGTAGTGAAGGTGTCCCTGTCTGTGCAGAGGGGTTGGAACTAGATGATCTTTAAGGTCCCCTCTGACTCTGGACATTCTATGATTTTATGATTATCTAAACAGCAATGAGGCAGGACTCCTTCAGGTAGGTATCCTAGTTAGAAATGTTAGAAATCTCTGCTGTTTTATGTATGAGGTTCTTTGCTTTCTTTTAGGATGGTAATGTTTAACTAGTAGCATCATTCTGATGCCTTCTGAATAGAGAAGCATCCTTGCTGCTTAAGACACTGCTGGAGCAGATTATCATACTTACAATAGTTTGAGGGGAAGCACAAGACTAAAAAACTTAATGTAGGAAGCAAATGAAGTGACAAGTGCTGAAGAAAGCTGAGTATTGGTTCTAGTGTGGATATATACATAATAGCAAGGTAGGGAAGTGTTGGTGCTGAAGCTTCTATGCTATGGGCTTGACTGAATGTGGTACTGCAGTGCTGCCTGTGCTTGGCAGTAGCAGAGGATTTGATTTCTGGTCGTCGGCATCAAGCCAACATTAAAACACACTAATGTTATGTGCTGCATTTAGATTTAGAGGAGTAGGTTAAATGGACTAGAGTAAATGTGCACACAGGTTATAACATCAAGAGGGGTTGGAATGTTTCCTGCTAAGTGCCTAGTAAATACTGTCTTGTGCTCGTGTGACTGCTTGTATCAGGGCCATCTCTGCTCTGATTAATCTAGCAAGTAATGTGTGTAATTGAAACAGGTCATTAAATAGCTTGATTTCTTTAAAGATGGGTCTGCACAAGAAGTCTCTGCCTTTACCTGTTATCTACATTAAGGCACCTTTACACAGCAGTTTGTTTTAATAAAAAAACTTGCTTTTGAGGCTGATTGGAGCTCTTAATACAGGGAGGACATGGACCTGATGGAGTGGGTCCAAAGGAGGCCATGACAGTGATCAGGGGTCTAGAGTCCCTCTGCTGTGAGGACAGGCTGAGGAAGCTGGGATTGTTCAGCTTGGAGAAGAGAAGACTCTGTCTGAGGGGACCTAATACTGACCTTCCAGTCCCTGCTGGGTGCTACAAGACTGCTGCAGAGTGACTGTTTACGAAGGCCTGGAGTGATAGGACAAGGGGCAGTGGTCAACTGTAGAGAAGGGGAGATTGCAGTGGGATGTGTGAAATTTTTTAGCAGGAGTAGGGTTGAACAGTGGAACAGGTTGCTGAGGGAGATGGCTGAGGCCTCATTCCTGGAGATCTTCAAGGGGAGGCTGGAAAAGGCTCTAGGCAACCTGATCTAGTTGAGGCTGTCCCTTCAGGGGGTTGGACTGGATGCCCTTGGGAGGCCCTTCCAGCCTAGGCAATTCCATTATTCTAATGAATGTTCTGAAAGGATTGTTTCCTTGACTGTCAGTGTTTGGAATGAAACTAATTCCTTGACACTAGGAAGCACTTTTTCACAGAAGGAGGGGTCAGGCACTAGAATAGGCTTCCCATAGAAGTGGTTGAGTCGCCATCCTTGGATGTGTTTAAAGATCATATGGATGAGGTGTTGAGGGATCTGGTTTAGGGGTGAAATTGTAAGGTAGGGTAGATGGTTGGACTCAATGATCCCAGGGGTCTTTTCTAACCAGCGTGAGTGATTCTGTAAACTGGTTACCTGTAGCTTTCTAGAACCACTAGCTTTTAAAAAGTGATGAGCATTTACAGAACAATTAAACATATAGTAATGCAAACTATATTATAGCAGAACTCACTTAAAGGAAATTAGTCTAAATCTAGTGTGTTAGAAATGATTTTCCTAAGAAAGACAGTTCGTGGCACCCACTGATTTAAGGATCAAACAACCCATCTACACCTCTGTTATTAGTCCTGCCAAAAGTTAATAGTTTTAAACTGCTTGTGTTGCATTTACTTCCCTTGCTCTGCAGCCTTGATATCGATCGAGACTTTAATCATGCTATTCCTGGACTGTTTTTTAAACAGCTTAGCAATTTTCTTCTAGTCCTGAAATGACTGCAGTTAATTTTATTTGGGTTCAGAACTCCCAGGTTGTGAGGTGTCAGAGTGGAGCTGCTGTCTTTGCTTGCATTAACTGAATTCTTGGCTGTATCTGTAAATCGCTGCACTGACTCTTCTACTCTATTCACTCCCTGTCAGAAGGCTGACTTGTGTTGCAATCACAGTGGTGCCAGGAGAATGGAGTCATTTAGTACAAAAGTTTCTTACTCAGTTGATATCTACTACAGGCTTCAGACAAACCAGCCAAGACTGGAAGAGGCCAAGCAGTATTGAGTTTACAGCACTGCACAATGTCAGCAGATGCATAGTGGGGCACTGGGTAGCAGCTCACCCTGAATAAGGAGAAAAGTCAGGGTAAGAATGGACATTAAGTACTTGTGGACAATGAAATCAGTGTATATCTTGTATAATGAAGGCACTGCAATATATTAGAACCTGATAGTTTTCATCTGAACTGTATGTATTTGTGTCTGAGAACAGTATCTTAATTGTACAAGAGGAAAAGAGGGGCTATCCCATGTTCACGCTTAATTGTCTCCTTTCTTGAATGTTGCCTGTATTGATACTGCAGAAACTGTGCAGTAAGTTTGCTTCTGTGGCTTTAAATTCAGCTGTAGATTATTAAAATATAGCTTATGGATTTAAACATCTTGCCCTCCTTTATGTACCTGAGGAAATACAGAGTTCATTCAAATACATTCTTACTATGGTAAATTTATGAGTGAAGGGCACTGTGGTGCAGTGATACAGACATCCTGGCCTGTAGCAGGAGCAGGGAGGTGATCATTCCCCTCTGCTTGGTTCTGGTGTGTCCACATCTTGAGTCTTGTGTTCTGTGTTTGGCCCTTCACTACAAGAGGGACATTGAAGGGCTGGAGAGGGGACAGAGGTGGCTACCAAGCTGGTAAAGGATTTGGAACCTGTGTCATATAAGGAATTGTTGAGGGAGCTCTAGAGTTCAGTTCTTGGGGGCAACTACAGAGCAAGGAATGGGATGCAGCAGCTGTGATTTTGGTTGTAATGATGGAAGATGTGGCACTAGGGAACATGGTTTAGTGGATATGGTGGTGTTGGGTGATGATCTTGGAGGTCTCTTCCAACCTTAAGGATTCTATAATTCTGTGATGTCCCTTTGTGCTGCAGGGGCTTTGGCTAGATGATTTTTAAAGATCTCTTCCAACCCAATGCATTCTGTGAGGATAAATGTGTACCTTTAAACTTTAATGTGTGGTGTGGGAATCCTTAATTGCTTCATTCAAACTTCCAGAAGTGTGAGTTTATAAGAGATAGTCTCAATTGATGCTCTTTGCTCCTTTGCACAAGAATCGAAGCAGGGTAGTAAGTCAGATTAATAAATGTTTTAGTGATGGTTGAGTGTAGGGTCCTCTGTTAGGACTGGTAAATAGAAAATCACTTGTTCGTTCACCTCAGACCTGACTCTACGTGCACATGTGCACGTGCACACACACACACACACACTTGCTGCTCATCTAAATGTGCTGTTTGAGGGGAATATCAATGACATTAAATATTACATTGAATTGTTTAAACTTACCATATGGTTTTTCTTCAGGGATGGATGGATTTCTGTTCTTAAATTGGAAGTAGAATTATCTATTGACTAATTGGACTGAGATGACTTCTTTGCTTTATTACAGAGCTTTTGTTCCTTTGGATATTCCCAATAAGAAGAATTCTACAGAGTGGGAGAAAGTGAAGCTCCTGTTTGAAGAATTTGGCAGTAGTCGTAAGTTTGAGATCTCTTCTGAGCTGTGCCTAACTTGCTGTTAGCCTGTGTGGTATGTACTGATGGAACAAGAGAGCTTTCTTGGTGAGCGTAGTCTAACCAGACTCTAAACTGCACACCTACACTAAATCTTTGCAATAAGGTTGTTCTCAGGTTCTTTTAAGACAAAATAAATCAGAATCATCTCTACAGTACGGGAAGGTGACAGTGGCAGGGTCTAATTTTACTACAGTCCCCATTTTACAAGAAGGGTCCCATTGTGTCCTGTATTAGAAGGTTCTCTTATATGGAGTCTTCACTTAGCACAGCTTTCAAATGTTCCTTAGCTACTCTGAAATCAGTGAACTTCAGTATGGTGGGTGTGTATCTTGTTTGACAAGTTTCAATTGCTCACCTGATTAAATGACATGGTGCTGTTCACTGTAAGAATGAGACCTTCAAGGTGACTTAGTTTTGACAGGAACATTCTCTCAGTGTTAGAAGTTTTTCACCTTGTAGTATTGACCTTTTCTAAAACTGCACTGTTTGCACTTGCTTGATTTGTTTGTGCTGGGGCTATCAGGAATTACTGTGACGACCAAATCTTCTACCTCTATCACTCCAAAAATGCAGAAGTGTGGTAGTAAGGCTGCAGTAATTCTGCAGTCCCATGATCTTTTCCAGTGTGTACTCCTGGATATGTGCAGTGTGAGTAAAGCTGAGGCCACCAGTACACCTTGCTGGGTTGTTGGAAGCATCCTGATTCTCTGGATAATGCTTAGTAATGAGAAATGGGGTGATGATGATGATGAACAATCCAGAATGTATGTGTAGAATGTGGAAAGTTACTTCAGCACCCTGTGGGGGCCATCTTTAGGGGAAAAAATTTCAGGAAGCAGGGATGTTCTCAGACCTTTACTGTAGGGATTTTCAGCAGGACTCTCAGAAGTTCTGTTTGCCTTGCAGATGGCTTGACGGCGCTTTCGTTTTCCATTAGCTCCTTAACTGTGATTGGAATGTTGGCAGCTATCACTTACACGGTAAGTTGCCATGCGAGCGTTTCGGCTCTTTACTGCAAGTATCAGGAATGTAGTCACAGGCTCTACGTGTACACATAACTCATTGTGCTAAGCAGATTTACCAGTGTCTTCTAGCTCTGGATTGAAATACCACTTCTAAAGTCTTAGCAGTTCTTCAAGTCTCATTCAGTTTCAGTATTTGAGTACAGATCGGACTGAATTTCAGTGTGTTTCTGCAAGGGGAGGTCACATTATTCCTTGTAGTTTGTAACACACGTTCACTTTCACTTACTTGTGGTGTTGTTAAGCCTCCATCTCTTTCTCAATTCAGCAGTGAAGAACTAAACTTTAGGGTTTTTTTAGTGCAACACACCATAGTGTAACCTTGACTTGGCCAGGACAGTATGTGATGCTGAGTATGGCCTTAACTACAAGTCTTCTACAATATGCTTATCCCTATGGAGCTTTACAGTAAGATGTCACAGAATCACAGAATTATTGAGGCTGGAAAAGCTGAGTTCATCCAGCCTAGGACGTAACATAACCACATTGACCAAACTTAGGGCACTAGCAGCCACAGCCAGGCTGTCCTTCAACACCTCTAGGGATGGGTACTCCACCACTGCCCTGGGCTCTCCATTGCAGGGTCTGCTCACCCTTTCCAGGAGGAAGGGCTTCCTAATGTCTGACCTAACCCTCCCCTGATGCAGCTTCGGGCCCTGCCCCCTCATCCTGGTACAGGTAGATTGGGAGAAGAGCCTGACCCTTACCTGACTACCATTTCCTTTCAAGTAATGGATAAATGAGTACTCCACAAACAGATCAGCAAGGAGTGTCATGCTGAATATACCAGTGTAGTTTGGCCAGTCTGCTCCATGGTTTGTATCATTTGGCTAGTAGAATGTGTAGGTTGAGATAGAGCCAAACATATTTAGTGCAAGAAAATAGGTTATTATTTGTAGATTTCATTTAGTTTTATTAAAAACTCTGCCATTTTGGTGCATGGAGAATAAAGGTTTGTTTTCAAAACCAGTGTAGATCCTCTTACAGCAGCTCAAGTGTGACACCTATATTGGTGTCAAGGCAGTGAATGCAGACAATATTTTATGCCAAAATATTCCTGAAATTGAGGGTTTTTTTCTGTGGGATGCTCATATTGAAATTTGACTTGTATTTATTTAAGTGGCTGTTTAACTGTTCAAGAAGATTTGGCCAGGCTGCAGAGTTGGGCTAAGAGGAATTTAATGAGTTTTAACAAAACCATGTGTGGAGTCCTTCACTTGGGAAGGGATAATGGCATCAATACAGGTTGGGTAGTGACCAGCTAGAGAACACCCCTGAGGAGAGAGATCTTGGAGCTGGTGTGGATAGCAAATGATGAATGGATCAACAATGGGCCCTTGTGGTCGAGAAGGCCAATAGATTGTTGGGGTGGGTCAAAAGGAGTGTGTCAGGCAGAGATAAAGGGAGGTTCTTCTACTGCTGTATTCTGCTTTGGTTCAGCTGCGTCAGGAATGCTGTGTCTAGTTCTGGTCTCCCCAATTCCAGAGGGGTAGAGTTCAATGAGAGCTACGAGGATGGTTGGGGGTCAGGAACAACTGCCTTGTGAAGAGAGACTGAGAACATTAGGACTTTTTGGTTTGGGTGAAAGAAGGCTCTGAGGGGTTTTAATCACTGTCTATAAATCAATGAGGGGTAGATGCCAAGAAGGGAATTCTCTCTTCAGTGGCATCAGACAGGACAAGGGGTAATGGATGCCAGCTTGAACACAGGACGTTTGACCTCAGTCTGAGGAAGAACCTCTTTACAGTCAGGTTCATTAAGAAATATTGGAGGACATTGCCCAGGAAGGCTGCAGAGTCCCCTTCTCTGGAGATGTTTCAGACCTGTCTGGATGTGGTTTTGTGTAGTTGATTGAGGCTTTTTAGGCAGTTCTGTTTTTCAATAATTTGTATCCTGCTTGAGCCAGAGAGTTTGACCCAAGGGCCTTGGAAGGCCCCTTCCAACCCTAATAAACCGTAAACATTTTGAACTAATATTCTAAACTAGAATTTAGCTGTCTTTTGATAGAATCATAGAATGGTTTGGGTTGGAAGGGACCTCAAAGATCATCTAGTTCCAACCTCCCTGCCCTGGTCTGGGACACCTTACGTTTGATGAGGTTTGCTCAAAACTGGTCTTAAACACCTCTGGAGATGGAGTATCCAGGTGGTTTTTTTGACCACAGTCTGTTGGTAGAACTGAACATTTTTATCCCTCATGGTCACACTTTCAGGTTAAGTCTTGAAAATACCTGTTGTAAGAACAGTGGAATTGGAATGTTTATACATTTAGAATTGTGAGCATTTCTGTCTCAGCCTCGTGGTGCAATGAGTGGTCTCGATTTGTCTGTTCATCCAACTTCACTAGAGGGCAGTGCTAGGCAAGAAATGCTTTTAATTAATTTCTACGCTTATTGCACAGGATGATGGATACAAACACCTCAAGGAGGCACTGAACAGCCACATCTGCTTCATCTATGGACCTCTAAAACTCAGTGGAAGTAGGAGTCTTCCTGTTGTGCTACACAAGTGGTTTCTGATTGTTCTTGGAATCACAAGTTAAATTCTTAAAAGTATCTCTAACCAGAAAAAGGTTACACACAAATTACACAGATCATCAGGGACTGGAAGGGACCTCAGGAGATCAAGTCCAACCCCCCTGCTCAAGCAGGATCATAGAAGCTAAGATGGGTTACATAGGAATGCATTCAGATGGGTCTCGAAAGTCTCCAGACAAGTAGACTGCACAACCTCCCTGGGCAGCCTGTTCTAGTGCTCTGTCACCCTTACAGTAAAGACCAAGCTCTTCCTCATGTTGACGTGGAACTTCCTGTACTCCAAGGACACCCATTGCACCCTGTCCTAGGTGCAAGTGAGAGAGATTCCCTTCTTGACACCCAACTTTCATGGATTTATAGACAGTGATTAAGTCCCCTCAGAGTCTTCTCTCCAAGCTAAAATGCCCTTCATCTCTGTCTTCCTCATAAGGCTGATGGACCAGTCCCTTCACCATCGTTGTAGCCCTCTGTCGGACTCTCAGTCAGATCTCTGTCCCTCTTGAACTGGGAACTGGTAACCTATCTGCAGTTACAGTGCAGTCTGTGTACCAAACTGATCCGAACCCTCTTGCCTTTTCTGTTCAGTCTCTGACTAGGAAAGATTTAGGCCATAAGTTAGTCATTGGACCCTGTCTTCTTAGCTGAAATTAGCAGATGTGACATGAATCAGTCAACTTCCAGTTGAACTATGTCATCTGCCTTATGTCCTTTTGCAGTAGGTGTTCAAGATTAGCTTTGACTCTATTTAACCCTTTTCTGAAGGCATTTGCTGTATTAATTTCAGAGTGGGTCTGGTTGAGCTTTTTGTGCTTGTAACTGATACAGGCTTTCCAGAGAAACCCCTTGGTAGCTTGTGCAGTTCAAAGTGTTAAACTAGCAGTTTCCCAGTGGGAAACCTTTCTGGATCTCTAGTTTATCCCTGATGTAGGTGCTTTCTGCACCTTGTGTAACAGGTGATTTTTGCAGTGAGTCTCAAAGTCACTTGTTTTATGTTCTGCTTGTGAGTGGTAATTTGCATACTGGGCAACTGCTGGAGACTCGTCTGGGAGTCTGGCAAGTCTAAAATGTTACCAGTCTGTAAGACCAATGGATCAGAACAGCAACTCTTCCTTCTAAACTTAAACTACGAAATAAATCTTAACTAGGGGAATAGCTGGATCTGACTGTGGACAGGATGGGGAGGACAAGGACACAGGAGAAGTGAGGATGAAGCAGATTGGAAGCAGTGCTCATGGAATCTGTTTTTGTGATATTGGTGCTTTGGAGCACAAAGTGTACTAATGAGAGACATGCTGAGAGAACACCCAGAGTCTGCTTCTCTCTGTTCCTCAGTACCTACTGATAACACAAACAATATTGAATTACCATTGTGTGAGTTAGAGGCTCCTACTTTCCTGGTGACAGGTTTCTTTGCAAATTCTGATCTCAAATCTAGTTACCACTTCTGTGAATAACAAATATGGAAGAAGCTTCAAGAGCTTTGTTTAGACTGTTCCTTTTATAGGATAGGCAAGCTGGCTTCCCTGTTGCTCTTAGTTGTGTTTTTCCCTTTTCCTTCAGAGTAGAATGGCCAGGATTGGAAGGGACCTTAAAGATCATCCAGTGCCAACCCCCCTGCAGAGGCAGCATCATCTTCACTAGAACAGGTTACTCAGGGCCCCATCCAACTGGCCTTCAACACTGCCAGGGATGGGGCAGCCTCAACTTCCTTGGGCAACCTGTTCCAGCATCTCGGCATGCTCACAGGAAAGAATTTGTTCCTCAAGTCCAACCTCAGTCTCTCCTCTTCAAGTCTGGAACCTCCATTAAGGAGCCTTGGTTGGATTACAGCCTGCATTTGAGTTCTGAAATGATAGGGTGTTTCACCTAAATTCTGGAGTTATGCTGCTAGCAGCCAAAAGTCAGTCTTTATAAATGATCAGGATGCTCATAGAATCATAGAGGCATAGAGTTGGAAGGGACCTTCAAAGATCATCTAGTGCCACCCTGCTGCAACAAGCAAGGGTTGAGTATATAGTCTATAACTTGAGAATAGTATGAAAGTAGGAGAGGTAGATAAAACTGTAAAGAGCCACCACAGACACCTTGAGAAGTGGGAAGATTGGGCCAACAAGCATTACATCAGATTTAGTGGGTGTTAAGGTCTTCGTTTTGAGTGGATTAATTCCAAACAACAGTTCATGCTGCCTTCTGAATGGCTGCAGGATGGGTCTGCTGGAAAAGAACAGAAAGTCCTAGTGGTCAGTGTGAGCCTGCAGTGAAAGGCTGCATTGCAAAAGCATAGCCAGGAGAGGGATGGGATTATTCCACTGTGCTTGTATTTCCAAAGCCAGTCTTGAGAATGCTGTGTTGCACATTGATCCCTGGACTGGAACTGGGAAACTGCTGAGGCTGACTTGACTGATCAGTGAGTTGGAGAACACAGCCCATAAGGAAAGGTTGAAGAATTCTTTCCTCAGCCTAGAGAAAAGAGTTTTTCAATTTATTGGTTGTTGTCACTCTCATCATAAGAAACAAAATTCCCCATGAAGTTAATGAGACTGTCGGGCTGCTAAATGTCTGTGTGGTGGCCTGTTCCCCTGGGTACTGGGCTGTGTTTCTCAATATCATGAAATATTGTCACTTGCAGACAGAAAAGGAAGCATGTGGGCTCAGGGTCAGAAATTTGTATTGAGACTGTTATTAATTGAAATAATTGACCACAGTGACCCCCTGCAGCTACAGACTGGGGGATGAGTGGCTGGAGAGCAGCCTGGCAGAGAGGGACCTGGCAGTACTGGTTGACAATCAGCTGAACAGGAGCCAGTAGGTTGCCCAGGTGGCCCAGAAGGCTAATAGCATCCTGGCTTGTATCAACAGTAATGTGGCCAGCAGGACTAGAGATATAATTGTCTCTCAGTACTGGGCACTGTTGAGGCCTCCCCTAGGGTCCTGGGGGAATTTCTGGGCCACTCACTTCAAGAAAGAGATTGAGGGTGATGCTGTGTCCACCATTAACATCAGACCTTATGCAGATTTTAGGTGTGCAGACCTGCCAGCTGCATGACACTTGTTTGATTGAGGTTCTGGAGTGAGTCCAGAGGAGCAGTGAGGCTGGGGAAGGGACTGGAGGGAAGATCTGATGAGGAGAAGCTGAGGGAGCTGGGGTTGTTTAGCCTGGAGAAGAGGAGACTCAGGAGGGGCCTTCTTCCTCTCTCAAACTCCCTGAAGGGAGGTTGTAGTCAGGTGGGGGTCAGACTCTGCTCCCAGACAACCAGCACCAGGATGAGAGGGCAGAGCCTGAAGGAGAGGGTTAGGCTGGATGTTAGGAAGCCTTTCCTCCTGGAAAAGGTGGTCAGACCCTGGAATGGACTGCCCAGGGCAGTGGTGAAGTCCCCATCTTGAAGGACAGCCTGGCTGTGGCTGCTAGTGCCCTGGTGTGGCTGCTGTGGTGATGTTAGGTCCAGGGCTGGTCTGGATGAGCTCAGAGGGCTTTTCAAGCCTCAATCAATAGTCCTGTGATCCTGGTAATGTCTTTTTTTAAATTTTTTTTTGAGCTACAGAGTGTGTTGCTACTTACGGGGCCTTCATTATGGAGGCTTAGAAATGGGTGTGGGTGGCAGAACATGCAGCACACAGAAAAATACACTCAAAAAAAAGATAGTATCCTGCTTTGGGTACAGTGCTGGTTGGTGTAAGCGGGTTCTGAAGCAGGTCAAATCAAGCCTTGTGTTGAAAGCGCATGGGCTTCAACGGCATTTATGGCAACACTTGGAGTGCTTCAGCATTTGTGCTAAAACTGCTCTCAGTGTGAAATGCAAAGCTGTGCTCAAAGGAGGGAGGGGTATTCCTGTGAAAATCTAGAAGGCTGTTGATTGTTGGGGTTAATGAATGTTTAACACAAGAACTCTAGTAAAACTGCGTGTGCTGCTTGCGAGAGAGAACAGAAAGCCCTTTTCTGCTGAGCTCTGCACCAAGAGCAAAGTGCTTCCTGCCCACAATGAAATAATGTCTTCAGCTGATGTCTTTAAACTGCAGAGACTTCTGATTGTTGCCTAGGCCTACCAAGGGTCATGGGACAGTGGGGGCTTTAGGCTGGATTCAGCAATAGGCTGCCCAGGGCAGTGCTGGAGTTGCCATNGCAAGAGCAAAGTGCTTCCTGCTCACAATGAAATAACGTCTTCAGCTGCTGTCTTTAACCAAGAGTCACGGGACAGTGGGGGCTTTAGGCTGGATTCAGCTATTGCAATAGGCTGCCCAGGGCAGTGCTGGAGTTGCCATCCCTGAAGGGGTTTCAATGGTGGCATGTGGAGCTCCCGCTTAAGGACGTTGGTTTAGTGGTGAGCTGGCACTGTTGGGTCGAAGGTCTCTTCCCACCAGAGTGCTTCTTGTTTGTCTTACCTCCAATATTTGTCTTTTCTGATGTTAGTGGAAACCCTGCAGACTTTGCATTGGAAAGACATGGGCATAGTGTTGATGTAGACATCAGCAAGCACTTTGAATGGTGTAGGATTGATAACTGACTAAATAGCAACCCAACTAAAGAATCAGGATATCTGAGCCATCTTGGAATGCAGCTGAGTTTAGGTGGCTGCCTAGCTTCTCCTGTGTCTACCTAGCTTCTACATAACTTCATTTTAAAACTAAATTGAAGCCTACTGCATATAAAGAATGTTGGTTTACTTTTCTTCTGAAGCTATTACAGTTCAAGTTCTAGAAATCCCTTTCTTGCCCCATGGTTTGATTATGATTGAAAGAAATGGAAGGTTTTGGGAAACTAAATGATTTGACAAAAGAACCCCAAGCGTTAGCTTGATAACTACTTAGTGGGCTGTGCTTATGTGAAGTCTAAATGCATGCTGTTGTCTCGGGGCTTGTAAGCAGCCTAAGTGCTGTGGGTACAGTGTGGGATGCTGAAATCTGCACACCATGCTTGCTATGTTTTGCTCAAAGAAGGAAAAGAATTGATTGCCTTACTAAAAGTGTGTAGAAAAAGGTTGAGGGGGGAAAAGATTGGCAGGGATATTTTACAGATAGAACGTGTAGTGGCCTTATCAGATGAAAACGTGTGGCAGAACATGTGAGTGATAATTGCCTTTTTATTTTAGGCTTATGGCATGTCAGCTTTGCCTCTGAACTTGATTAAAGGGACAACCAGTGCAGCTTATGAACGTTTAGAGAACACTGAAGATATTGAAGAAGTGGAGCAAAATTTATTCAGAATTAAATCAAAGGTATAGTGTTTGATCTTTTCAATGTGTTGTTTTCATTTGCTTGCTGGTTCGTGGTCTTGTTGTAGAGTTTCTCTGCCATAAAGAATAGCAAGTCAGAAGGGACTAGCTTGCAGTTACTTGGAAACAAATGTGGTCACTTGTGTAGCAGTGAGCAGATTTTGTTTCTTGCAGCAGGAGTTATTCATGATGCTGATGAGCTAAACCCAACCTTTCTCAGGCCTGGAAGAGATCCTGCATAAAAATTAAACTACTAACCTCACTTAGTCTGCTCCCAGGTACAACAAACATCCAGTTTGTTGGTACCTAACGTAGTTATCGGTGCTGGCTGCTTGCCACATGGAGGTGTCATGAGTGGAATTTATCAAACTATTAATCATCTTGATGAATAAATAACAGCTTCAGCTACTCCTGCTTCCCAGCTAATGTACCTTGCTGTTATAAATGACTTCTTCATAAGAAGCCTACATCTTGGCTCTGAATCCTAAACACTCCTAGGTTGATAACACCGCTTGCAAACCCGTGGTGGCTCTGCAGCTCACTGAAATGCTCTACTAGTGTCAGCAGGACACTTAACAACCTACAAGTGCAAGCTGAAGGAAGATAAGAGTTCTGCTTTACATAGAAGATGTTAGGGGTAGTCTTCTATCCTTTTCCCCAATTTCAGATAATGGTTTGACCGGTGTCTTCTTGAGGCACTTTGATTCTGACAGTCCATCTGTGCTGTTTTGTGCCTTGGGACAGTAAACCCCAGCAGCCTTGGAGCAGTTCACAGGAGCTTCTCTTGTTACTTGATTACCTGCACACGTTATGGGTACCTTAAGTAGAAGTCTGCTGCATAGTGAAACCTAAAAAGTAATCTCCCTCAGTTTAAGGTGTAAGCTTTTGGTTTGTACAGAGTACTACTATGATGACTTACCAACATGAGAAAAATGAGAAATCCCTGAAAAATAGAGCAGTACTTACTACAGAACACCACTGAATGAGTGTGCGCGAGAGAAGGCTCTGGGGGGGATCTTGCAGTGACCTTCCTATCCCTGAAAGGGGCCTGTCAGAAAGCTGGGGAGGCTGTTCACAGGGGCAGGGAACGATAGGATTGAGGGGTCATGGTTTGAATCTAGAAAATGGCAGATTGAGGCTGGACAGCAGGAGAAAGCTCATGAATCTGAGGGAGGTGAATCCCTGGAACAGGCTGCCCAGAGAGGTGGTGAAGGCCCCATCCCTGGAGCCATTCAAGGTCAGGCTGGCTGGGGCTCTGGGCAGTCTGATCTGGTTCAAGATGTCCCTGCTTGTTGTAGGGAGGTTGGATTAGATGCCCTTTGGAGATCTCTTCCAACCCTATGATTCCATGATTGTTTGAGCTATTTAAGATATACTCCCAGAATAGTAAAGGTTGGAAGGGACTTAAAGGAATCATAGAATCTGACTGCCTTGCTGAAGCAGGTTTGCTTACAGCACGTTGCAGAGGATTGTGTCCAGGCTGGTTTGGAAAGTCTTCAGAGAGACAGAATTTTGACAAAGGCCCTTATCAAGAGACTGAGGTGCTCTGTAGGGTGTGGAGGACATGCTTGCCTGTTGCAAGTACATTGTGATACCCAGTTTGTGTTGTGTGTGTGTAGAATGTGGTCTTGAATTTGTCAAAACTATTACAAGACCATTTAAAATCTGCTTGAAGCTCACTGCATGCAGTGTTTCTCTCCTTACAGGAAGGGTCCTCTAAAATAAGAGGGGAAAAAAAAGGATAGGAAATTGAAGAAAATATGTGGCAGGTATAGTAAAATGATTGTCAGAGGATCAGTTCATTATACAGTAGCATCACAGTTAATCTGGTTTCAGCTACTTGATACCTATTCTGTTGCTTTTGCTGATTAGCCTGTAAATGAGACTTAAGGATGTGCTAGAACAGAGTGAAATGACACCTGCTCAGTATTTAGTGGAGACTCAATTAAAATACTAAACATAATCATCAAGCAATTATCTGGTAAACCTGCTGTTTATGTTTCTATAAGGTTAGTTTTTGTACCAGCAGGTCACTGGGCTCTTGCTGGAAAGAAAATGAGAAGTGCCAAGCTTAATATATTGTCTTAGTCATGGCATTTGATTGGAAGAGACCTCTGACAGATCGTTGGGTTTAACATTGCACAAAGCAAGGATCCATTTCAGGTTATTCAGACCACATCTGAATGTTTTAAGTGTTTCTAGCAACGGAGACTGACCACCCTTGAACATTTTGAACATCGTCTTTGTCAAGAGTTTTGTACCACTCGGTAGGAATTTCCCTTGTTGGCAGTTTGGCTTTTTGGACTTCATCCTCTTGTTGTGCATAGAAATGGTGTGAATTCTCAACTATGAAGTCTTTAGTGGTTGTAGTTCATCAAGCTAGATGCCAAGTCTGTTCTATTGATTTAGTGTCCCTTGTTCTCTTGCAATTGTTTTGGTAACCAGTGCAGAGATGGTCGTCCCCTGTCGTCAAAGGATAGATGGACTCTTCATCAACTAGAAGAGAAACTAAGGACACTTCGAAGGAGAGAGAGGCATCTGGAGTCTATTGAGAAAAGCTGGTGGACAAAATTTTGTGAAGCTCTCCGCCCTCTAAAGGTGAGCCTTTTGCTTCTCACTTTGAAAGTCTCAGCTTTCTTCTTCCCGTGTAAATGATAGGTCAGGATCCCCATACTCAAGATCAGCTCCTCGTTCATTAATTGCTGCTGCACTGCACAATGCCAGGCCTATAGCAGTAAGCTCTGAGCTCTTAAACCTTTTGCCTGAAGTGTGATTAACGTAAGAAAGGATCAGGTCCTAGCTGCTCCACAACCCTGCCACTACTTTAGGAAAGCTGAGTGTCTAATCCTTTTCTCAGACATTTGAAAGTGGGAAGAGAGTTCTGTGACTGCCAGGTAGCTTAGGTTAATCAGAACTGTATGTAGCCAGCAGAAGGGAGAGATCCTTTGAGAATATATGCTCTTGGAATGAGCTGGATGCCCTCCTGAATATAGGGCTCCTGGAAGATGTCCAGAGGAGAGCAACTTTGGTGATCAGAGGGCTGGAGCACTTCCTCTCAGGACAGGCTAAGCAAGGTTGTTCAGCCTGGAGAAGAGGAGGCTCCCAGATGACCTTCTAGCAGGTTTCTCATCTCTGAAGGGGGCTACAAGAAAGCTGGGGAAGCGCTTTTGACACTGGTGGTAGTGAGAGGGCAAGGGGGAAGGGTTCCAGACTTCAAGGTTGGACACGAACAACTTATTTGCTGTGAGGATGGCAAGATGCTGGAACAGGTTGCCCAAAGAAGTTGTGGCTCCCCCACCCCTGAAAGTGTTGAAGGCCCTGAGTAACCTGCTCTGGTGAAGGTGTCTCTGCCTCTGCAGGGGGATTGGAACCAGATGATCTTTAAGGTCTCTTCCAACTCTGGCAATTCTATTATTTTAATTAGCTATTAGTAGTAATTTAATTACTTATTGGTAGTAATGTAGGTGCATGAAACCTATGTCCTGATAACCAGTGCAAAAGAGACTGTTAATGGTGCAGAGCTTTGATCGTGGTCCCTCTTTGATCTTAGGACTTGATGTGTTTTTTTTTCAGTAGGTACCTACCTGGTTTTCAAATCCAGTGCTTCTGTTAATGTTGAATGCCAGTGGAAATGGGCTGAAATTGCAGTTGAACAAAAGCCTTCAGTATGAAATTCTTAGCAAAGTTATTGTCCTGACACCTTAAGATCTAGAGTTTGCTCTTTCATTTAAAGGACAAATATCTCTTAACTATTGACTTTAGCAGTTTGGATGCTTCCTTTGGCTGAAAATAGTGTAAAAATGTACAGAAATTGACACAAACTTTTAAATTGAAGTAGCCCATTGGCCACATCTATGTTTATCAGTTCATTGTGTTCTTTGTAGAATGGCATACAGTACAATCAGTTAGATTGTCAGCATGGCATTCCAGTGTCACTTTGTTCTTGTGGTGTGAATGCTTTTTGTTATCAGAGATTGTGGTGGTTGCTGTGAATTGTTAACTGAAGAACTGGACTAAAAGGGGAGCTGCAGGTGGATAACTTTTCCTGACAGACTTTTCCCTTGGAAGGAGAACTGTGTTATGAGACCTGTTACAAAACTTTTCAACTTTATCAGCTTCACAGGACAGCTCAAGGAAATCACTTGTTAGCAGATTGTCTCTGCAAGACTATTTTGCTAATACTTTGATAGCATTTGAATTATTTTTGCACACACTTGTTGATTGTTCAAATAGTGGTTTAATTAAAGAAGGAAGTCTTTTAATAACCACATACTTCTGTTCAGTGTAGTGCGGAAAATACCTTGGAGCTCTGCTTTTGGCTGTACAACACTTCTGTGCTTAGTGCCACTGTGCATTATTACAGAATCACAGGATTAATGAGGCTGGAAAAGCTCTCTGAGCTCATCAAGCCCAGCTCATGACCTAACATCACTACAGTGGCCAGACCAGGGCACTAAAGGCCACAGCCAGTCTTAAACATCTCCCAGGGATGGGGACTCCAGCACCTCCCTGGGCAGAGTGGCTTAGCTAGCTCTTGCACCAACTCCTTAAGCACTTTGGGATGATTCTCATTTAGTTTTCTGCTCAAACATCTGGCCACTTCAGAGTTCAAGACATTCCGTTTGTGAGGTGAGGACTAGGGCGGGAAGACACTTGGCTTTGTATTTGGGATGGTCAGGTTTGTTGGTGGTGTGGACATCTACTGGGTCTGATAGCACAGAATGATGTGTTCAGGAGTAGCTCTTAGTCTTGGAAGCCTTGTACACTGTTACCCATGTGTCTGCATTGTCATCTACAATTAACAACCCCAGGTACCAGTATAGGGTTGGGGACTGACCTGTTGGAGAACAGTGTAGAGGAAAGGGACCTGGGGGTCTTGGTGGACAGCAGGATGACTGTGAGCCAGCAATGAGCCTTTGTGGCCAGGAAGGGGTGGGTCAGAACAGGGGTGGTTAGCAGATCAAGAGAGGTTCTCCTCTTCTACTGTGCCCTGGTGAGACCACATCTGGAATATTGTGTCCAGTTCTGTGCCCCTCAGTTATAGAAGGACACAGAGCTGCTGGAAGGAGTTGACTGCAGAGCCACAAATATGATGAGTAGAACACCT
>VXBP01001619.1:2229-16067 GCA_013400115.1 Rhinopomastus cyanomelas
GGGTCCCATGGACTTGAACACTTTCAGGTCCTTCAGGTGACCACAAACCTGATCTTCACTTATGACGGGCAGTTCTTCATTGCAGTCCCTGTTGTTATTTTCCATGACTCCAGGAGTGTGGCTGGAGGCCTTTGCAGTGAAGACCGAGGTAAAGAAGTCGTTCAGAACCTCAGTCTTTTTCATGTCACTTGTAACCACATCACCTGTTTCCTTTCTAAGGGGGCCCACACTTCCCTAGACTTCTTCTTACCATTCATAGACCTGTAGAAATTCTTGGTGGTCCCTTTGACCTCCCTGGCTAGTCCCAATTCACACTGTGCCTTGGCTTTCCTAACCAGATCTCTAGCTGTTTGGGCAGCTTCCTTAAATACCCCCCCCCCAATCTAGCTGTCCTCCCTTCCACTCCTTGTAGAGTTTCTTTTTGTGACAGCGTGTCCAGGAGCTCCTTGTTCAGCCAAGCAGGCTTCCTAACATTCTCCCTGGAGTAAGATCAAAGTTGATTCTCCCCCTAGAAAATGTACTCCGAGCTCCCCATTTTTCAGAAGCAGGGAAGGGGAGAAAAAAAAGGAGACATACTAGCTTTGGGTTTTGTTTGGTTTAAAGCAGCTGGTACTGCACTCAGCATCCAGATGCAACATGCTGGGCTTTGCAGCATGTCTGAGGTTGGGCTTCTTCAGTATCCCCACATGGCGGGCACCATACTCTGAATTTGAATAGATACCAGGTGTAAACTGTTCAAAAAAACCTCAGCATGATCAGAATTAACCTAGCTCTGGTAATAGTGCTCAGAACAACCTCCCTCCACACACAGCAGTGGGACTCAGAGAGTTAAAAGTCAGATGCAAGCAAGGTTGCCAGTACTGTGACCTGGAATTACTCGAAGCTCATCTAAGTTTATGGATGGAACTTTACGAGGAATTTGACTTCACACTAATCAAAAGTGTAAGGAAACATACACTTCTTTCACAGAAACAAACCATTATGCCAGTGAGTCTCAGCACAATAAACCCCACAGCCAGGCTCACTCATGGTCAAATTCCCTTTTATTCTGCAGACATTAACTGCTGTCACAAACAAATCTGAAGTTCACAACTGAGTCACTGCAACTGGTTCCAAGGATTCGGAGGAATGGACTTTACACCACTTTTTGTCACTTCAGCCCTTGTTACCTCCTCTGCTTTGAAATGTAACAGCGAAAACAGGTTTTCGCAGTGCAACTTGTTTTAACAAGCTCTACGCCCTCCTCATGAAAAAGAATAAATTAGTGTGAAACCAGACTAGAAAATCTCATTAATGTAAAAATTAATCTAAAAATGCCATTAATGAGAAGCATTTCTTCACACAAGGATGAACCTGCCTGGACATGTTCCTGTGCAGCTGGATCTAGGGGGATCCCACTGTGGCAGGGGGATTGGACTGGATAAACGTTTGAGGTCCCTTCCAACCCCTAATGTTCTGTGATTCTGTGATTCTTGTCTTCTCCAATCACCACTTTTTGCACAGACTACACAGTATTCCTGAATTCAGCCCAGATTCAAAGAGAACTTTATGTTCTTTCAAGCCTTTTAGGAAAAAAAATGCCAGGGTTAAACACACAAAGCTGCAAAGAGTAACCAGCCTTAGGAGTCAAATGGGTTTTATGCAGCTGAACTGAGACACACACGGAGTAAACTGAGTGCTGAAAAGCATCTTAAAGCCTCCCAGCAGTTACACAGGAAGCTGGATGTACTCACTGCAATGCTTTCAATCCAACCATATATTTGGAAGAGTCAAATTTAAGATCACATTAGCTCACAATTTGCATTTATATTATCAAATTTTAACGTTTATTTTACCATATTTTAATTTTTATTACCATATTATCACTTATAATCTATTTATATTATAATTCTAAATTTCTATTACCCAAGATGATCTTTCAAGGTCCCTTTCAATCCCTAATGATTCTATGATAATATATTGGGTAGCTGCTGGGATATAGATCCTGTTTATTGCTTGAAAAATGATAATTGAAACCTAGGTGCCTGAATCTTAGTAGCCTAAATTTAAAAGATGAAAGAGAAGAGAGTAGGAACAAAGACGCGTGGTTAATTTATAAAAGTATTTACGGGGTACTTTATTTCTACCTACTGGAAATTTCATTTGTCTTGAATGCAAGTTAAAGGAGATCATCATGAGCAGATGTTCTTGGGTGATATGAGCAGAGAATCCAACACACGATTAAACTATTTCTGCTACTAAATGTCTCATTTTGAAGATGCCATTTCCAAGCATTACAGTTCAAAAATGTATTATATTCCTCTGAGCACTGCGATCCTTGCAGCCCCCTTCACAGTTTGACACTGGTACAGTTAATCATAGAATGGTCTAGGTTGGAAGGGACCTGAGACATCACCCAGTTCCAACTCCCTGCCATGGGCAGTGACAACTCTCATCAGACCAGGTTGCCCAGAGCCCCACCCAACCTGGCCTTGAACACTTTCAGGGACTGAGCAACCTGTTCCAGTGCCTCAGCATGCTCACAGGGAGGAACTCCTTAATTTCTAATCTAAATCTGCCATCTTCCAGTTAAAACCATTCCCTCCCAGTTCTACTGCTAAAAGATCTTTTAAAAGGCTCCTTTCCAGCTTTCTTGTAGGCCCCCTCAAGACATTGGATAGTGATAATAAGGTCTACCCAGAGCCTTCTCTCCTCCAGGATGAACAATCTCAGCTCTCAAGTCTGTCCTTGTAGGAGAGGTGCTCCGGCCTTCTGATCATCTCTGTGGGCTCCCCTGGACTCACTCCAACAGAACCACGTCCTTCTTATATCAGAGGCTCCAGAGCTGGACACAGTACTCTGGGTGAGTTCTCCTAAGAGTGGAGTAGAGGGTCAGGATCACCATTCCTGACCTGCAGGTTATGTGTCTTTTCATGAAGCCCAGGATGCAACTTTCTAGGCTGTGAGCACACGTTGGCTCACGTTGCACTTTTCACCAACCAGCACTTCCAAGTTCTTCTCCTCAGGACTGCTCTCAAACCACACTCTGCCCAGCCTGTATTTGTACTTGGGATTGTCCCAACCCAGGTGCAGGACACTTGGCCTTGTTGAACTTCATGCAATTGCCAGGGGCCCGCCTAACAAGATCTCTCTGGATAGCCTCCCTTCCCTCCAGCGTGTCAATCACCCCCACACAGCTTGGTGTCATCCACAAACTTGCCAAGGGGGCACTCTGTGCCACTGTCAATGTTACACAGCACCAGTCCAGTACCAATCCCCAAGGACCACTTCTCACTGATCTCCACTTGGACACCAAGCTGCTGACCACAACTCTTTGAGTGCGACTGTCCAGCCAACTCCTTATCCACTAAGTGATCCATCCACCAAATCCATGTCTTTCCAATTCAGTGGCCAGGACATCATGAGACATGGGGCAAACGCTTTGCACAAGCCTGTGTAGATGACGTCTACTACAGTGCTTAATCATGGAGATGCTTTGTGGCTTTCTATTTGGGGAACTGTCTTTTGAAAGTTTTATCCATACAGGCATCTTCTTCCTAGCTGACAGAGTCTCAAACACAGCATGTTTAAACCCCACCAGCTTTCATAGTGTTCTGGGGTTTTTTGGAGGTGGGAAAGGAGAATCAGAGAAGGATCAGTTTGGTTAGAAGAAATCTGAAGGACTCTAACACCAGGCTGACAGCTCCATAAGCTGCTCTGTAGGATGGTGAACATACACGAGTTGACATGTAGCTTTGCTGTATGTTGTCCTAACCTTTACAAGCTGCCAAAACGACTGTACAATGACACCCTTTAAATTCAAACTAAGCACCCTGTAAGAAAACTCTGGTTCTGTAATCTCCATTCCATTGACAGTGCTTCAACAGTCCATTTCCAAAAGCAAACTGATGTTCCACAGCTGGTTTGTTAGGTTTTGTCCATGGAAGTTCATTGATGCACAAGTTCAATTAAAAAACAACGGAATAAACCCCTCTCTGAATAAATCAATAAAATGTTTGAAGAGGACTCCATCTCATTCCAATTCCTACAGACTTGAACTGGTCATTTTAAAACTATTATCCTCAACTACAGCAAAAAAAATCTACTCCAGTAGTATGGAAATGGTTTCCATTCAACTTTGCTAAGGCTATGCTTTATGAAAAGTTTACTAGTGCTGCCCATCTAAGCGGGGAGGCTGGGGCAGCAGAACTGACCTGAAGTGTTGTACAATTCCACAGAAGGAAAAGAAATTAAAAATTGCTGCATAGGTTGTGATCCTTTTTATTCATCAGAGCTGCCTACATTTATCCCAGGTGGAAGAGAGCAGAACTTCAGATGGCACAGCCTTCAGATGAAGCCTACTGAGGGCTTCTCTAACATCACAGAACTATTAAGGTTGGAGAAGACCCCCAAGACCATCAAGTCCGAGCATCAAATGTCTTTCCATCCTGCTCGTTATCACAGTTACAGAATTGGGAAGGAAAACATAACAGAAAATACAAGAGCATTTTCAGTATGCCTCAGCTGAATTGTTTGAAATATGAAAGTGAATTTATTGACGATGAAAGTCATCAGAAGATCATTCTCCTGAATTGAAAATATTTTGGTATTTTTCTTTGGAAAAGAAGAAAAAAAATATTAGAAAATCGATACATGTTACCAAAACCACAGATGCTGTGGTTTTCCTGCCTGCCTCGCTCCCCTTTCACATGTCCATGCTGATGACAGAGCCAGTTCCCAACAGTCTAATCACTATCTAAATTAACAGGGTTATAGTCGGGGTCATCTTCTTCGTCCTCCAACTCTAAATCATCCATTTCTTGGAATAAAGATTCATCAACCTCCACGCTGTTTCCAGCTGCAAAAACAGAGAAACAATTTATTTTAATGTAAGCAGGAAAATGGCACCAAAGCAACCAATCACGCAACACTTTTTCATATGCACCCTTCTTTCTTAACTTCCTGAATAGACCAAATAAATGTGGAGAAGGAGACACCATATTTTATCTTCTACAGCTAAGATGAAGGGTTTTTTTCCCCTCATACCACAAGAAATGTCGCTCAGCACCTCAGAATCCACTGAAGGAGTGAAATGAACATTCACAGTTCAAAGACGCAGATCCTTTTTCCCAAGCGCTGTCAAACCAGGAGCACAGGACCTCACCACTACAATAGTTAGAGCTACCATAAGCCACAGGACCACGTAAGGGTTATGAAAATGCCAGCACACATCACTAATGTGCCTGCAGAGAGGCATCTGCTTTCAGATTCACATTTTGAAACTCAACGTTTTCCTCCTCAAGAGATGGCTCTGGGATCAAGGATAAAATATGATGGGGGTTGGACTCGATGATCTCTTTGGGTCCCTTCCAACCCTTAACATCCTATGAGCCTTAAGAACAGAACTTAAGGACTACTGCTATTTTAACTGTGTCAACAGTGGCATCTTCTGGCCACTGAACAAGGTTCTGCTCTTTCATGGGATTCAGAACAGCCTTTGCAACCACTTCCACCTAAGGAATACTGCCCTGCTCCTGTCGGAGCTGTGAAAACTAGTACTGACGGTTACATGGTGTTGTAACATTAAACTGCAGCTAACAACCTGCTGCATTTCTGGCAGAATGCAGGCAGCACTAAGAAAAAGAGCTTTTAATCACAGTGACAGGATAAGAATACACTAATCCCACATCATTCAGGCACAGAGCCCACACACAGAGGTCTTTCAGTCCCTTGAGTGTGCCAAATGTTCTGTCCCCAAGCCATCTTCACTTTAGGCATTTTGGAGGAAGACAAGGTTAAATTCTGGCCTCTAAGTAAAAGAAACTCAACTCTCCCATTACTGCCACTTCAAGTTTATAGCAAATGCACCGGTGATCATAAACAACTGTGGATTATGTTTTTAGGTTGTTAACTGCACGTAAATTCCTGACTCTCTGCTGCAACACCAGCAGATAACACAGCTTCATCAAAGAAATACACCTACTTCAGGCTTCTAAACCAGGAAACTAAGAGGCAGTGCAGAAAATCAGACAGCTATGTGACCCCAAGTAGATTTATCCAATTTACTGCCAACAGATGTTCCAAGTTAAACATCTTTGTGGCAGAGGATTATGACATTTCCAGCTGGGACCACGTCAGGCATTTTCAGTGAGACAACAGACCAATCTGCACACCACCACAAAGCAGCAGCAGGCTGCACAGAGGCAAAGAGCACTAAACATGACATCCAGGATGTTTAATACTGGCGTTGAGGTTCAGAGAGAACCAGACAGAACTTCATGGTCTGTGCTTGAAGGCGAGGGAAAGAAGGCTGCCTATGAGAACAAAAGAAAAAGCAGGGTCTGTTTGATTTGGGGGGTTTGTTTTGTTTTGCTTCCAGTCAAAACACTTGAATAGAAGCAGAAGTAAGATCAACTGGGACTCAAAACTGCAAACAAATACACTTTGACATCTTGGCTGTTTTCTGAAAGAAGTTATAAGACTACTTCTGATGCACACGTGTGACTGAGATGATAGGTTAGAGCCTTTGCTTAGGAATTTTGACCAATTTTAAGCCAAACTTTCAGTTGTGGAAACAAGGAGAAATTTACCTTCTTCCAAGAACTGGATGTCAGAGGTGTCAAGGTTGTGATCCATTTCAAACAGCTGTTTACCTATAAGTAAAACAAAAGCAAGTTCAATTTTGAAATAACTATAAACCAAAGGAACAATATAAGGAGTTCATGTATTTTATGCTTTTCAAATTAACCAATTTGAGGGGGGTTTTTCAAGCTGTTCATTTCCTGCCATGTGCAGCAGCCAGCCTGTGTGGCTTAAGTTCAGCAACAGCATCCCAAACTCATACGTGTGCTCCAATAACAAACTGCTTTGGTCAGGGGTTGGAACAGGCTGCCCAGGAAGGGTGTGGAGTCACCGTCCGTGAAGGAAGGGGTTCAAAACTGAGTAGATGTGGCCCTGAGTAATAAGGTTTAGTGGGCAGTGTGGGGTTGGGTTGATGGTTGGACTAGATGATCTACGAGGTATCTTCCAACCTTAAAGATTCTATAAATAATCCACAGTCACTGCACAATCCAGTGCCAAAGACCAAATCAAGAAAGCGTCTGATGTAGATTCTCTCTGTTGCTTAAAAAAATCCCAACTACTTTTGCCAGAATGATACCTGTCAGGAGCAGCTCCCAATGCTGCACTGCCTGGCACAAAACCAGAGGAGCTTAGAGGTACAGTTTGGGAACCCTGTGGCTCTGGCAGGAATTCTGCATGTATTAGTTTTGCTTTTAGTCCAGAATCAGCACTCAGAGACAGTTCACGCTGCACTGAGGACAATCACCACATGCTGCATTAAAGGCTTATTTACACCTTCACCTTTCAGCAAGAGAACTACTTTCAGGCTTGTCATTACAGTGTGGTAACACTGCACTGCACTGTCAGAACAACTTTAAATCCTACCGCTTAATTTATTTTTGCCTGCTTGCTCCTCTTCTTTCATTTTCTTCCTTTTTATTTCTAGGAGTTCTGCATCAAACTTGGCTTTCCAATTTAGGAAGTTCTCAATGGTAACAGGAGTGCCATGAAAACGTTGCTGGAAGAACACAAAACAAGGCTGCAAACACAACTTGCAAAGCTACCAGCGAAGATCAGTGTTTTCTTAATTACTTAAATTACAGCTATCCAGAAGCACTGTTTGCTGTCAAGTACAATGGGAAATTAACCCTATCCCTTAGAATACACAAAGTACACTTCTCACTGTTTTCCCATTGAGGTTCTCCCTTCAGAGAGCTGTACTGAGGTGGAGATTATTATGGAAAAACCTCCTTTGGGATCTACTCTGCAACAGTTGGTAACGCAACACCAACACAGGTTACCCAGACACTGGCAATGCTGCTCACAAACTCCATCTACATAGAACTATTTTCCATTGAAACACAATAAACCTTTGACCTTGTTGAGACAAAGAGAAAGGATTTTTTTTTTCCCAGCTATTTTCCAGAAGTATTGAACCTGTCAAGTTCCACCATGCCCTGGTTATTTCGGAGGAAGAAAGACTCGGTAGTTGGATTTACAACAGCATAGTCCATGAATGGGCAAAAAAACCCTGCTCCACAGTGCCTTGTAGGGAGGACACACCAGTCTTGAAGATTGGCCCCACTGCTTCCACCCTACCCACTCAGTCTACCAAGCAGACTTCCTCAGACCATGCAGACACATGAAGACCATTTTTCACTCCCTGTCCCCTCTTGCCTCTTCAAGCAAAAACGAGCTACAACACATTTGACTGTGAACATGGCAACAGATCTGCAAAGACTCCTTTAGGAAATGGTGCGGGTGGGGAAGGGAGACAGCACTTAAGCTGACTAAAGAATCTTCTAGTCCTTCAGTTATAATTATATCAACTTTGGGACATAAGTTCCTCTCCCACTGCAAGGAAAAATTGTTCCTGCATCAAACATGAGCACTCCAAGAAAGCAGGAAAATTTTAGTTGAAAGCATTATTTTACATACTTTCTCCTCTTCTTCTGCTTCTCTTTCTTTTTGTTTCTTCTCCTCTTCTCTTCTTGTTTTAATCTGATCCACTATCTCGTTTAATTTCTCCTGTACTGCTGAGACTAGAGTGAAAATCATTACCATTCCTAAATTTTCTTCTGCCTGTAAGACAAAGAAAGCAATCTCAAACAGATGGAGAAGATCAAACCTTCAGCATCTGAATGCTTAAGCAAGTTTAGAAAGCAGGGTGCCATGCAAATGCAGCCAACACAGCCAAGGCACCCTGCACCAGACTCAAAAGCTTGCTGCAAAATTCAAGTCAATTGGCCAGTTAACCCAGTTAAAGTTACCTCCCGGGCAAATGGGGGCACAGCAAAAGAGCACTGATGAACACCAGGTCACCAACATATCTGACATCTGGCAGGCTTCTTCATGAATAAACCAAAACCTACAGCAGAAACTACCCAAGATTTGAACAGCATAAATCATGAGGCAACGGTTCTTCAGAACCTCAATCCCATCACATACCCCTTTGAAGTGGGACGGTTTCCCAGGAAAAGCAAAAACCATCAGCTGATGGCAGGAAGGTTATGTGGAGTACAGTGAAAAGGAAGAATGCCTACAGAGCACACTATGGCAGTTTTAAGGCTGGAAGGACTTGTCAAGAATTCCTGAAGCTACAGAAGTCTTTCCTTCCCATTCCTTCAGAATGTGCTCCCACTGATCCCAAAGGCTGAAGAGTTACGTTCTTAAAAAAACATCAAAAATTAACCATTTTTGGAACTTTCCAACTGAAATTCAAGTGCCTTCTTTCCACAACTACTGTGGATACAGTTAAATGAATTCCAAAAGAGAAGAAGCCCAGGAGCACTTCCATGTCATTACCATACCTGCACACACTGAACTAGCTCAATATTTTCTCTCATTCAGGTATTTTACCTCAATCATGGAATTTACCCCACTCCAACCTGAAAGTCAGTTCCTCTAGTGTGGAACAGCTTCCAAATCAACAGCACAGACTTCAGGAAAAAACTGAATTGAGAGAGAAAGACTGGCTAAAACGTGAAGTGATGCCAAGCTGTGATGAGATGTTCTGTTTTTCTTACCTGTTGTTCTAGTAGTTTTATTATGTCCGTGACATCGTTTTCGTCAAGATTCTCCTGTGAGACAATTTCATACAATGGAGCTTCATCAGGGTATTTTTCTCTATAGGTAAATTTAAGGGTCGTTTGGACAGCTGCAAGATAAAAAAACCCAGATATTCCTATGGTGATAACTATAATTTTAATTGTAGGTTTTTCTACTGCATGAATGATGCCTGAAGACTTTAAAACATTAAATACTCTTGTCTGAAAGGAACAGTCATCTTACACAGATGACAGAAGTATATGAACAATTTAAATATAATGCAAGAGTTCTGAGAAACTAGAATGATTCTGTTTACACTTACACCAACTATCACAGGCTATGAATGTCTGAAAGGGCTTTAGAAAGAGCAGAAAAGCCTCTGTGGTACTAGAGCAGGAATCTCTTCTCCCTCACACTTCACTTAAAGCTGGAGAAATTGAGGAAGAGTCCTAAGGACAGATCTAGAGAGAACCTGAGCATATTAATGCTTTAAATTTTGGTACCTGGCTGCAGTATCAATCCCTGTGTTGGGCTCCACATAAATCCTATTGACAAGGGCACAATGTGACAGAATCACAGAACACTAGAGATTGGAAGGGACCTCGAAAGACACTATCCCCCTGCCAGAGCAGGATCACCTAGATCAAGTCGCACAGGAACATGTCCACACAGGTCTTAAAGATCTCCAGAGAATGAGACTTGTCCAGTACAAGTTGATAAGCAGAGAAGTGCTAAGTAGAATATGTTCAACCTGGAACACGCAGAGCTGGGCAACGTGGAAAGAAGGCAAAAGAAAAGTTCCTGTCAGGCATCATGACAGACTACCAGAAGACTTCATTTAATTTCAGAATGACAGTTCTGGTAGCCCAGCAGTCTCCTGTAGTAGGTGTAGCGCAAACACCTACTCTGAGCAGGACTTGTTCTGTTAAAACTGAACGAGACAGCACCAGTTTCTTCCTTCTGAAACAGTATAACCCAGAACAACAGCTCCCTATCTTGGATCAAGCCCATGAACTACTGATACCCAACAAATATGCAGGGACTGCTATGCTTTGAATCATAGAATCATTGGGGATTGGAAGGGACCTCAAAAGATCATCTAGTCCAATCTCCCTGAAACAGCAGGATCACCTAGACCAAGTCACACAGGAACACATCCAGGTGGGTTTTAAACATCTCCACTGAAGGAGACTCCACAACCTCCCTGGGCAGCCTGTTCCAGTGCTCCGTTACCCTCACTATGAAGAAGTTCCTATGTTCTAGCTTACAACCTACCACAAGATGACACTGCGAAGATCCCAGCTCCATCCTTCTGACACCCACCCTTCAAATATTTAAAGACACTAATAAGGTCACCACTCAGTCTCCTCTTCTCCAAGCTAAAGCAACCATCTCCCTCAGTGTCTCCTCATAAGGGAGGTGGGATAGCAAATGTCACTCCAATCTTCAAAAAGGGTAAGAAGGAGGACCCAGGTAACTATAGACCTGTCAGCCTCACCTCCATCCCACAAAAGGTGATGGAACAATTTGTTCTAGAGGCTGTCTACAGGCACATCAAGGACAGGGGGGCTTCACCAAGGGGAAGTCACGCTTGACCAACCTGATAACCTTTTATGAGGGCATAACCAGGTGGACAGATGATGGCAGAGCGGTGGATCTTGACTTCAGTAAGGCATTTGACACAGTCCCACATAGCATCCTCGCAGCCAAAGTGAGGCACTGTGGTCTAGATGATTGGGTAGCGAGGTGGATCGTGAAGACAGAAGCCAGAGAGTAGTGGTCAATGGGACAGAGTCTAGTTTGCTGGTGACACAAAGCTAGGTGGTCATGACAGTCAGTTGAGGGAAGTGATTCTCCCCCTCTGCTCTGCACTTGTGAAACCCCACCTGGAGTACTGTGTCCAGTTCTACACTACCCAACATGAGAAGGACATAGAGCTCCTGGAAGCACCTCCCCTGTGAGGACAGGCTGAGCAAAGTGAGATTGTTCAGCCTAGAGAAGAGAAGGCTCCCAGGCGCCCTTAGAGCAGCTTTCCAATATCTGAAAGAGACTGTAAGAAAGGTGGGGTAGGTCTTTTTACACGAGTGGTAGCAAGAGAACAAGGGAAAAGGGTTACAGACTTCAAGAGGGGAGACTGAGTTGGACATGAGGAACCAATTCTTTCCTGTGAAGGTGGTGAGGTGCTGGAACAGGTTGCCCAAGGAAGTTAAGGCTGCCCCATGGCTGGAAGCGTTGAAGGCCAGGTTGGATGGGTCCCTGAGTAACCTGCTCTAGTGAAGGTGTCTCTGCCTCTGCATGGGGGTTGGAACTAGATGGTATTTAAGGTCCTCCCCAACCCTAGCCATTCTATGATTCTACAACCCTGAGATATCCAAACAGTGCAAAACAATCTAAACCAAGATAGGGACTGATGACCCACAGCTCACTGATCTGGAACTGCTCTTTACAGGCTGCACACTCACCATATGCAGACTGAACCCTCCCAACATACAGCTGCTAGAAACAAATCACCTCAACACAAGGCTGTCATCTCCTCCAGGGATCATGATGTCCCAACCCCTAACATCCTATGACCCGTATGTTGTGAAGCTACACTACCTCTGAGGTTTAGCATGTCAGGAGCAGCCCTACTGAGAGAGCTCAACATTCCTGCAAACTGAACAGATTACCAGCATCCTTGAACGACATTCCCTGAGGAATCAGGCTCCTTAGAGGGCTGGAGGGGTTCCTAGTTGCTGGCTTACCCAGAAACTCCTCCTACACATGTTTACGAAGAAATCAACTTACTTTCATCATTCTCTCCTGCTTCAGATGTCACAGTGATTGTGAAAGTCGTTGGCTTTTCCGACAATACTGTTCAAAGAAAAAGAAAATTATTAAAACTGAATTTCTTAAGGACTAACAAAGTAAAAATGATCTTGAAATGTGTTATGGTCCTTATTCTACTAATAAATACTTCCCAGTTAAGAGCAACTTTCTATACGATGTGATGGAGTGCTCTTCAAATGAGTGCACGATTATCCCCCTGTACTCAGCACTAGTGAGGTCTCACCTAGAGTACCAGGTTCAGTTTTGGGCACCTCAATACCAGGACACTGAGGGGCTGGAATGGGTCCAGATAAGGGCAACAAGGTTGAAGAAGGGCCTGGAGGGTAGCTCTGATGAGAAGCAGCTGAGGGAACTGAGTTTGGTTAGTCTGGAGAAAAAGAGGCTGAGAAGAGACCTTATTGCTCTCTACAACTACCTGAAAGGATGTTGTAGAGAGGTGGNCGTGGCCCTGAGTGGCCTCCCTCAGCCCGTCCCGCCGCAGCACAGCGCGGCCCGGCCGCCACTCACCGGTGAAGGAGTCGGGGTAAATGGACTCCAGCGCCTCCCGCTCGTTCCGCTGCTCCTCGCTGTAGTCGGTCATCGTCGTCCGCCGCGGCCGCCGCTCCAGGCCATGGGCGCACGCCCCGCTCCCCCCTGCTCCGCTCCGGTATCGGCTGGTCAGGCCTGGCGCCTCACTCGGCGCTCGATGGGGTTGGGCTGGGGTGGGCGGAATGGGTGGGGCGAGCCCAGGANGTTGCTGGCTTACCCAGAAACTCCTCCTACACATGTTTACGAAGAAATCAACTTACTTTCATCATTCTCTCCTGCTTCAGATGTCACAGTGATTGTGAAAGTCGTTGGCTTTTCCGACAATACTGTTCAAAGAAAAAGAAAATTATTAAAACTGAATTTCTTAAGGACTAACAAAGTAAAAATGATCTTGAAATGTGTTATGGTCCTTATTCTACTAATAAATACTTCCCAGTTAAGAGCAACTTTCTATATGATGTGATGGAGTGCTCTTCAAATGAGTGCACGATTATCCCCCTGTACTCAGCACTAGTGAGGTCTCACCTAGAGTACCAGGTTCAGTTTTGGGCACCTCAATACCAGGACACTGAGGGGCTGGAATGGGTCCAGATAAGGGCAACAAGGTTGAAGAAGGGCCTGGAGGGTAGCTCTGATGAGAAGCAGCTGAGGGAACTGAGTTTGGTTAGTCTGGAGAAAAAGAGGCTGAGAAAAGACCTTATTGCTCTCTACAACTACCTGAAAGGATGTTGTAGAGAGGTGGGGTTGGTCTCTTCTCACAAGGAACACGGACAAGAGGAAATGGCCTCAGGTTGCACCAGGGGAAGTCCAGATTAGACACGAAGAAAAACTTTATTATAGAGAGGGCCATCAGCCCTTGGAACAGGCTGCCCAGGGAGGGGGTTGAATCGCCA
>VXBP01001619.1:16153-44152 GCA_013400115.1 Rhinopomastus cyanomelas
CGCTCGATGGGGTTGGGCTGGGGCGGGCGGAATGGGTGGGGCGAGCCCAGGAGGGAAGGGCTCGGTGCCGTGGGGCTGGGGCGATTTGCGGCGTGGGCCCTTCGGGACCCGCGGGAACAGACCCTGCCCGGTCTAAGGGATCCGGGGTAGGCTGAGGGAACTGGGGCTGGCTAGTCTGGAGAAAGGGAGGCTGAGGGGAGACCTTCCTGCTCTTTACAGCTACCTGAAAGGAGGATGTAGAGAGGTGAAGGTTGTGGTTTGTGGTCTCCCCAGTCACCAGTGATAGCACAATAGGAAATGGCCTCAAGTGGTGCCAAGGGAGGATTAGGCTGGACATCAGAAATGATGTCTTCCCTGACAGTGGTCAGGGGTTGGAACAGGCAGCTCAGGGACAGGGGGAGTTACCGTTCCTGGAGGAGTTCAAAACCGAGCAGATATGGTCCTGGGGAACAGGGTTAAGTGGGCAGAGTGGGGTTGGACTGGATAATCTTGGAGATCTCTTCTAATCTTTATCATTTCGTGGTTCTGAGGGCTGCCAGCCAAAGAGCCAGCCTCATTCAGGGGCACTGTGTGCAGCACAGTGCTACTAGGGCACTGCTCACTGTTAGTCTGCCCTTCAGAATTTATAGGGATCAGTGAATCAAATGGGATTTGAATCACTGGGTTGGAAGTGACCTCCAAGGGTCATCTAGTCCAACCCCCTACAACAAGCAGGNGTATTTCACAGTCGTGGAGAGGTGGAGCTCAGGAATAAGATTTAGCGGTGGGACAGGACAGCTCTGTTAGAGGTTGGACTCGATGATGTTAAGGTCCTTTCCATGCTCAACCATTCGCAGATTTCCAGACTACCGCCCTAGGCAGCGGCACCGAGCACCGCGACTCCCGGTGCACAGAAGCTCCGCCAGCGACCCGCCACCACTCGCAGCACAGGAAAGGAGCATTGCGGCCTTCGCTCGGGACAGGCACAGAACACAGAGCCCCCCAAACCCTCCCCCTCACACCCCCACCCCGCACCAGCACCCGCCGCCGGTGCGGCCGGCTCAGCCGTGGCCCTGAGTGGCCTCCCTCAGCCCGTCCCGCCGCAGCACAGCGCGGCCCGGCCGCCACTCACCGGTGAAGGAGTCGGGGTAAATGGACTCCAGCGCCTCCCGCTCGTTCCGCTGCTCCTCGCTGTAGTCGGTCATCGTCGTCCGCCGCGGCCGCCGCTCCAGGCCATGGGCGCACGCCCCGCTCCCCCCTGCTCCGCTCNCCCAGTCACCAGTGATAGCACAATAGGAAATGGCCTCAAGTGGTGCCAAGGGAGGATTAGGCTGGACATCAGAAATGATGTCTTCCCTGACAGTGGTCAGGGGTTGGAACAGGCAGCTCAGGGACAGGGGGAGTTACCGTTCCTGGAGGAGTTCAAAACCGAGCAGATATGGTCCTGGGGAACAGGGTTAAGTGGGCAGAGTGGGGTTGGACTGGATAATCTTGGAGATCTCTTCTAATCTTTATCATTTCGTGGTTCTGAGGGCTGCCAGCCAAAGAGCCAGCCTCATTCAGGGGCACTGTGTGCAGCACAGTGCTACTAGGGCACTGCTCACTGTTAGTCTGCCCTTCAGAATTTATAGGGATCAGTGAATCAAATGGGATTTAAATCACTGGGTTGGAAGTGACCTCCAAAGGTCATCTAGTCCAACCCCCTACAACAAGCAGGGACATCTCCAACTAGACTGCCCAGAGCTCCATGCAGCCTGACCTTAGATGGCTCCAGGGATGAGGCCTCCACCACCTGTCTGGGCAGCCTGTGCCAGGGATCCCCCACTCTCAGGTTCAAGAACTTCTTTTTCATGTCCAGCCTCAATCTACCCTTTTCTATGCTCATGCTATTATTCCCAGCCCTTGTCAGACCTTCCCCAGCATTCTGATAGGCTCCTTTCAGGTACTGAAATTATTGTATAAAGTGCCTGCTGGTGCTGTGGAGGCAGCTGAGTTGCCATTTCAGCCCTGAAGTTGGAAGTTCATTTGATACTGGAAAAAGCAGCCGGTGGCTGAGGCTGGAGTTGAAAAATCACCTGCAAACTTTCCAGGACATACAACAATAGCAGGAGTCTAATTCCATAAGCAGCAGCGTTACTAAGTGTGGAACAGAAATGGTCAAGACTACAAACAATGAGAGCTGCTGCACTTCTAGAAGGATTAATTCATGACTGTTGAGGGTGAAACAACGGGCTGTAATGGATGCTTGGTACGAAGAGTAGTTTAAAGATGCATCAGTATCCAGGGCTCACAGCCAGCACTTTTCCCTCAGGTGCATTTGCAAGCTAAGAGTTCCCAGAAAAACTTTTACCATGGACATAAAGACAGTAATTTTTACTTCAAGTGAGCCAACCACAACTCTCAGTTGACTTTGGGTGGGATGACTCAGGCACAGGTAGATTGTTCAGTACCAGCTACTTTATTTCTCTCTAATTATGAATTATTCTGAAAACTGAGCTTCTGCTACCAAGCCTTAAATGTGTTTCAGGGAGCAGATGAGTAGATGGTATCCTACCATCTGTAGTCCTACAGCTCTGGTTAGTACTGTGGATTAAAAGGTGCTAAATACTCACAGGCTGACTTCAAAATAACACATACAGCTAGCACTTGGCTACTTAGTATTTTAAACTGTAATTTAAATTGTCAACTTTGAAAAAAAATACAGGGCAAGTAGTATTTGGGACAAAATTGGGTAAAAGTTTAGCAAGGGGTTTAGAGACTTTGACAGCTTGCTCTTAACTGAAAATACAGCATTGTTTTTATAGTACTGTAAAGCAAAGAAGTAGAAAGACCTTGTGTAGAATAAAGGCAGTACCTAGGGTTTTGTCATCTGGATTCACACATCAGCATAGGGGGGTTTTGCATAGGTTTTCAGGTATACAAATTAGTTCAAATGTATTCCAGATTACACATTTTACTTTTAAAAAAACCCAAAGATTTTTAAAGTGCAGTTAGATTATGTTTGCTAAGAGATACTTTGCTTCCCCAGGAGTTCACATAAACACCACAGCTTTTTTAACTGAAAATGTAGGGTTCAGAGTAAACAAATACATGGTATTATAAGAATTTTAGTGATATAAAACATATCATTCTCTAATTATTCTGCAAATACAATGTTTCTCCCCCTCCCCTTAGAGGCATCTGCACAGAGAGTTATAGAGAAGATGCAGGAAGATCACATCATCCCACACTGCATTAACACAAGAACAACCCTTCTTTCACTAACAGTAACATTTATGAGGACAGCAATAGGATTAAATTAGAAGTTTCTCCACAGGCGAAGCGAACTATACTGCACAGACTGAGCTCTGTTTCTCACTGTGATTTGCTTTGTACATTAGGAAGGCACCCAAACACCCGAGACTGATTACAGAACACATTGGAACTCACCTTTCCACATGTCAAGCTGGAGCTGCACTGCTCCACACCTCACAGTAAGCAGTTTAGTCTTACAAGAACCAACAGTCCCCTTGTGACTGTACCTAGACTCAGCCTTTGTTGCTGAAGCTTCCCCCACACGTTTCTGCTGTTACCACAGATGGAGTTTGTAATTGGCACAAAACACAAGGATATGTGGAAGAGGAGAAATAAGGCCAATGGTCACTGACACAACATATGACATCTTGTTTTACTCTGTGCAGAATGGATCCAAAGTCTAGCAAGTAAAATATTTTGAATAGGAGGAAATAAAGAAACATTTGGTAATATCTTTCCCAGAACAGGCTCACCCTTTTGTCACAAGTGGTAAAAGGCAAAGACCATCAGGAAAGGCCTCTGAAACACACTGTTAAGGACTATGCTAATGTGATACTTGCTTGTGCACTTTATTCATCAATGCAATAAGCTTTCAGAAAGCTTCAGGGTAGCTCTGGTCTGATGTGGAGCTCAACAATCTCCTGCTTTTCTGCAAGGCGTTGGTGGGGGTTTGGGCCCTCAGAGATCTGTTCTGACCACAAGGTCTTCATCAGGCTTCAGGTTTTTCCCATTTTCAGACTCCTTGAGTGCCCAGTCATGGAGGAGGCTGTAGTCATAGTGCTCCTTGTCCACTTGTTTAAGAAAGGCCAGTCCAGAAATGGCTTGCCAGTCTCTCAGAGACGGGATGCGGATTTCCTTCACATTTTCGCTCCCTGGGACAAAGCCAAAGAACTTCTTTACATGCTGCATCGCGTAGAGCCTGGAGTGCTGGTCTGTTGCTTCATCAAAAAGCTCCTGCTCATTATGAACGTAGTTGTTCCAGTATCTGAAGTGTAGAAAGCTGAGTGGGGAGAAACAGCTGGCCAGGCAGTAGGACAGAAACACAGTGATGACTACCACAGCAATGAGAAGCCAGCCAGCCACCTTACAAAGAAATAAAAAAAACTGTTATAAGTGAAAAATACTCAAAGCTGTAACTCAGAGCATGAGAGCTCCCACAAGATAACCTTTACCAGCTTTTCCTGAACATAAATTAAGAAGATACAAGCCCAGCATGGGCCTGTTGCCATCAAAGCCAGTCCCTGCCTACTCGAGTTAGTAGCCATGTAGTGAAGTCACTTCTTCCTATCAAGTTCAGAGAAGTTCTGTGAGAAGCCATTGAATTTCTAGTCCTTTTGAGTTTGAGCCTATCTAAAGTCCACTTTCTCTGAAGTAATGTTTCCCCTGTTAATGATCCAGTATATAAGCGTTTTGATCCGAGACTGATCTAAACCCCAAGGTTTAAATGTGTTTCACATAGAGCTCTTGCAATCTGGGCATGTTAAGTCATAATTTCATGTGCTTGAATGAAGAAACTTCAGATCATGCCTGGCTTTTCAAATTTCATTTTTCTTACTTGATGGTTCTTTTTAATATGCTTCACAAGGAAGAACATATTCTACATCAGCAGGTAAAAATCAGTGTAGCCAGACATACCAGTTTATAGTCTATTATTCAGTTCCACGTGCAGACAAAAAGCAGGTCTGGCACTGGAACAGACTGCTCAGGGAGGTTGTGAATGTCCCCTCCTTAGAAGCATTCAAGGCCAGACTGGATAGGGCTCTAGGCAACTGGTCTAGTGGGAGGTGTCCCTGCCCATGTCAGGAGGGTTGGAACTGGGTGATGTTCAAGGTGTAAGTGTAAGGTCCTGCATCTGTGTCGAGGCAATCCTAAGCACAGATGCAGGCTGGGCAGTGACTGGCTAGAGAGTAGCCCTGGGGAGAAGGACTAGTGGGTGCTTGTGGACAAGCAGCTCAACATGAGCCAGCAGTGTGCACTTGCGGCCCAGAAGGCAAACTGGATCCTGGGCTGCATCAGGAGAAGTGTGGCCAGCAGATCGAGGGAGATGATTCTCCCCCTCTACTCCGCTCTGGTGAGACCTCACCTGGAGTACTGTGTCCAGTTCTGGAGCCCTTATTACAAGAGGGATGTGGAGATGCTGGAGCAAGTGCAGAGGAGGGCTGTGAGGATGACCAGAGGGCTGGAGCACCTCTCCTATGAGGCCAGACTGAGAGAGTTGGGGCTCTTCAGTCTGGAGAAGAGGAGGCTCCCAGGTGACCTTATTGTGGCCTTCCAGTATCTGAAGGGGGCCTACAGAAGGGCTGGGGAGGGACTGTTTAGGATGGTGTGTAGTGACAGGACTAGGGAGAATGGAGCAAAGCTGGAGATGGGTAGATTTAGAGTGGATGTGAGGAGGAAGTTCTTCACCGTGAGAGTGGTGAGAGCCTGGAATGGGTTGCCCAGGGAGGTGGTTGGGGCCCCATCCCTGGAGGTGTTTAAGGCCAGGCTGGATGGAGCTCTGGCCAGCCTGGTCTAGGGTGGGGTGTCCCTGCCTGTGGGTGTTGGAGCTGGATGATGGTTCCCTCCAACCCTGAGTGATTCTGATTCCATGGCTTCTCCAATGCAGTGAGCCTGCTCTGGCAGGGAGATTGGACAGGATGATCTTTCTATGGTCCCTTCCAACCCAGACCACTTTATGATTCAAAATATTAATTTGGCAGGAGATACTGATTCTGTTTTATCCTAACACTTTTCCTACTCAATTAATTCTAGTACTAACCATTAGATCCAGAAGCACCATGAGTTACTCACCTGTGACTGGTATCGGAGTAGGAGAATCACTTCATCTCTTGCTCGGGTCAGCTCTGGAGGAACTAGCTGGCTGCATGGGAACGCAGCCAGCATCCTCCTGCGCTCGCTGTCAGTAACATTAGGATAAGCCCCATAATAATACACCGAGACGTACTCACTCATAGCGCAGACATAGTACGAGCCATTGATCAGGGTGACTGCAAGCCACGTTACTGGAGCAACCAAAGCTCTCCCAGTGATGCTGCACAAGACAAAGCAGACCAGCTTGCACTGCAGTAACTGGTTTGGGGTAGCCTTTTCCTGGAGAGGAGATCTTTTGCCTGTAACCAGCCTCCAAGTCTGGTTATTCAGGGCATAACCAACAACCAGAAGGATCAGTGCAGGAACTCCTAGGAAAGCTAGCCCATAGATAAGGTTCTGCCCAACATGACAGGGACAGCTGAATGTAAAGAAAGAGAAGAGCTGCTGCCCACCGATTGTCAGCATGGCAATTATACCATTAGCCACAACAGCCTCCTTGCCTTTTAGAAAGGTTAGTGACTTTGGAAGGAAAGGCATTTTCAAACTTATTATTCACCAGAAGCTTTTCCTTTAAGCCAGTACTAACTGTTAGTTACACTTAACTAATAGAGTGACAGACAAGAACAGAACAAACTCCAGCAGCTTAAAAAAAACAACCAAACACCCAAGCAACAAACCCAAAACTTAGCCTCTCCCATAAAAAGCACCAACTAATCTTCCTCCTTCCACTAACTCTTGATTCTACTTCATAACAGCCAAACTCTTGATTGCCAGCTTTAAATACACTTGCAAACATCCAACTCATGTGTTCTAATTGATTCAGTGATTTCTCTCAGCAGCCAGCCCTTTGCTAATTGTCTGAGGCTGACAATAAACTCTCCCTACCTTTTGGGTGGCATGCAGTGCCATCAAGCTGATGATTATCCTGTCAGGGTTAATTGGCAAGCTGTTTCCTAGTCAATGGTAATTAGCTGAAGCATTACATGGGACTAGGGAAAGTTAAAATTAAAGAAGTTTCAGCTCTGCTTCATAGAAACAACCAACAAAACACTTGTCAAGTGGGTTGCTGATAAAATGAAGCATTTAAAATTTTCAGTGCTTCAACAGTAAAATAAACCCAGAAAACTTTCCATAAGTCACATTCAAAAACTTTCTCCTCGTGTTCAGAGTCAATCCAGCTTCCAACCATGACCCCTCATCCTATCGTTCCCCGCCCCTGTGAACAGTCTTCCTGAGCCTTCTGACAATCTCTTTCAGGGATTGGAAGTATATTACATGAATACACAAATGCTTGTGGTTCCATTCTGAGAGATTCATGGTTTGAAGCTGAAAAAGGGCAGATTGAGGCTGGACATGAGGAAAAAGTTCTTGAACCTGAAGGTGGGGGAATCCCTCAATCAGGCTGCCCAAAGAGGTGGTGGAGGCCCCCTCTGTGGAGCCATCCAAATTCAGGCTGCACGGGGCTCTGGGCAGTCTATTCTAGTTGGAGATGCCCCTGTTTGTTGTATGGGGGTTGGACTAGACGCCCTTTGGAGGTCACTTCCAACTGTATGATTCTATGATTCTAAATTCCCAGTGCTGTCTGAACACTGCCTACTTTGAAGCTTCATTATTTGATTTTATTTTAGTACTAGTGCCATTAGATTTGGAAAAAAAATCGCCTCCTTTAAATTCAGTGGGATGATGCCATTAGGCTAGTGCAGAATCATTTGAAGATGTGTTTTGTAAGAGTGTTGCCTTATGTCCCAGTTAACTTAAAAATCTCCCATTGATTTCTCCTGAGCTTTCTTTGGGAACCTGGGTCTTACTCTGTTCATAGCAGAAGGCGGCTTTCCAAGGCATCGCTTGTTTACTCAAGAAGCACATTAGTTGTGAGGCTGAGGAGAGGTGCAACACTGAAATATTCATTGTGATCAGCCTGAGGCTGTTGAATGAGGCCATTTATACAATCAATACAACGTTGTACCACTGCATTGTCACTTCCTTGGCACATGCTTCCATGGCGAGCTGTAAATAATCCTGCTGGCTCATGCTGTTAGCCAACAAATGACAGGGCTGGAGCAAATTAAGAGCTTTGGTGGCACTTTAGACCTTCAAGTACTCGCCTTTGAAGACAAATCTGGAGTCCTGATGTCTATAAAGTCCCTCTGTGTCTCAGGCCCAAGGAAAGTTAGAACTAAAATGATCTAAAGTGCTACCTGAGGTGACAGCCAGCAAGGAGATGCTCATAGCTGATATCTGAGGCAAGTAGGATATGCGGGCAAACTAGCTGTGGTATTTCTTGCTCTGTCAGCTAAGCTCACTGCCAGGAGCCTCACTTAAGAGAATATAGGTCTTTGTTTTGAAGGCCCAAGAAAGATTTGTCATTTTGCTTTTAAATTGCGGGTTTTGGGAGATGTATTGCACTATTATGCCTTCCTACATACAAACAGCTTTTCTTCTCTTGTTTGCTTTTTATTGCAATGAAGCAGCCTTGCACAAGGGAGACTTTGGTTTCAGTCCTATTCTTCACCTGATCCAGTCAGAACTCTCTCATGCATCTCATTCTTCTAAGACTTGTGTAACCTTTTCTCCCATTCTGTATACAGTTATGGAGTTAATAAACCTTTCTGCAGTTTCCCTAAGCCATCCATTGTCTGGCAAATTTATCCGAGATGTCATCGAGACCTCACGGCTTTGCTTTCCTTTCTTTTCTCTTAAATTGTGGTCCTGAACCCACCACAAGTTGTCAACAGCAGCTTGCTCTGTGTAAGATGAAAGCTGTTAGGGTGGCTGTGTTTTCCACAGAGCAAGCTGGAAATCCTTTTATCTGTCCTAGATTTCGTTCTTTAATGTGTGGTAGCTACCATTTTTGAAAGTAAATTACTCCTTATCCTAAATGATCCCTTCTTCTGCTTTATGTGTATCTGGAGCAGCAAATAGCTGTCATTTTACTCTAGCACCCAATCTATTGATTTAATTGCTATCACTCAATGACTGACTTAATCAATTGAAATTAGATAGCAGCATGGCATTTGGATGGACTGTTTATGTATTTTTACTTCCTTTCCTGAGGACGTGGTGGGAATACGTGTGTGTAAGGAAAGACAGGCTCCTGATTAATTTCTAAATTCTCTAGTGCTTGAACTCTGAGTTTATTGCAAATAACTGACAATATTGCAAAGAATTAAACTAACAGACTAGATTTACCCAGCCGGAGAACAGAAAAGGTAAGCTGAAACTTCCTGTGCTCATAGCAGAAATGTTTAAAATAGGGTTTATAATAAGCTAATAGTGCCATTCAGTTCCAATGAAACATTAATGGAAGTGCCATTTGCACACTCTGTCAGTGCAGCAGTTTATTCCTCCGGTAGGCTGGATGCTCTAGATGTGTCCTGACAGCTCTGCAGAAGCTTGGTGGTGTAGCAATGCCTGGTAACACATCCTGGCAGGCAGGAACTCACCAGACTAAAGCAGCCTGCTCTGACACCAAACTGGAGCTCCTTTAAATTGCAAATGATCAATTTTTAATTACTTTGTGCAGCAGCAGCATCACAGAACATTAGAGATTGGAAGGGATCTCAAAAGATCATCTAGTCACATCCCCCAGCCACAGCAGGATCACCTAGATAAATCGCACAGGAACGTGTCCAGGCGGGTTTTAAATGTCTCCAGAGATGGAGACTCCACAAGCCCCTTGGGCTGCCCATTCCAGTGCTCTGTCACCCTCACTGTGCAGAAGTTCCTTCTCATATTGATGTGGAACCTCCTGTTGTAATAGTGTTTTGATCTTTTCAGCAAGGGATCTTCTGTTAGCTCCAGCACAGGTATATGGGAGGGCAGGATGGTGTGGTGTGCCTTCCACTAACCACATTTTAAAAGAAAAGTGACAAAACTTGCTTGGTTCTTCAAAACAAATCTCTATATTCTCCTGAGTGAGGTTTCTGGCAGTGAACTGAAGGTGACAGAGCAAGCAAGGACAACAGGATGAATTTGCTGTCCCTAAAATCACAAGACCTCTGAATCTCTTGGGTTCCTCCTGGTCTGACTGCCTGGCTATTTGGCTTCTTATGGATGAAGCAGTATTTAAGTCATGTTCCGGGGCAGCTCTGTGAGCAGTCAGATTCCTTTCAAAGGGCTTGGCACACGTACAGAATAGGAGGAGCATCAGCAGCAATACAGATTACAGCAGAAACATCTCATGCAGCAGGCAGAAGAGCAGAAAGGAGATGGCTTCAGAGAAAGGCAACAGGAAATACAGGGACTGAGAGGAAAGCATGCTGCTCAAGGAAGGTATACACTGACAATCGAGTGCATCAGACCTTACCAAACAACATGTCTCGGCCACCAGGAAGAAAGCAGGAGAACCACAAAATAGTAAGATGGTTTTGTAATGTGAGATTAAAACTGTACGTGGAGCAAGAATAGCTATGATTGTTTATACAGTCATGTTGCTGAATAGCCTGAAGGTACTGAAAGGATGGAAATAATCCATCAGATTGAAGCTGGGCATGAGGAAAAAGTTCTTCAACCTGAGGGTGGGGGATCCTTTGAACAGGCTGCCCAGAGAGGTGGTGGAGGCCCCATCCCTGGAGCCATTCAGGGTCAGGCTGGATGGGGCTCTGGGAAATCTGCTGTAGTTGGAGATGTCCCTGCTTGTTGTTGGGGGGTTGGACTAGATGCTCTTTGGAGGTTCCTTCCCACCCAAGACAGTCTATGTTTCTGTGAGACGAGCCTGCCAGTATGAGAGCAGGGTCTCTGACAGCATTTATGGCTACAGTGCAGCCTCCTTAGAAGCTGCTATTAAGCTGCCAGTGATGAAGCAGTGACATAAAAAAGCCTAAGCAGTGGTATACAGCAGCCTGCCCATGGGACCTGGACTGTGTTTAGCTCTGAGCAGTAATACTGGGATTTGCTCTGGAAGCCTTCGTATCTCTCTTTAAGACATGAAATTATTTTCAGACAGTCCTTCTCTCAATACAAATCCCTGAGGCCAAAACTGTTCTTGTTTTGGAGGAAAGAAGCTGCTTTGACCACACCTCTACCCTCTCAACTGGAAGAGATTGTTCATATGGGACTGCAGCACCTCTGTTACCCACCGTGTGCCTCCTGCATAGGAGACCAGGTCATCTTTTGGGGTGGTGTTGGACAAGCAGGTGTCCTTTTACAGCTTCTTACAGTTGGGGAAATGATATTGGAGCTGTAGCTGTTGCCTTTGAATGTTTTCTCTGACTATTGATCACACAGGACAGAATTTCATCCAGAAGAAGTTATATAGACCAAAACTCTCTTCTTTTTCTGCACTGAATATGTTCCAAAAGCTCCAGCAGTTGTTATAAACACACTGCATGCCAGAAGCTGCATGGTCTCAAAATGCAGTATGTTTTGCCATTAAAGGAACCAGTTATTTATATATATTATATAAAGAAACAAACCTCCATGTTCTCTGGTGGTGGTGTGTCTCAATAGAGGAAATTCAGACATCAGGCTTCCTCAGAATCCCTCTCTGTGGTCAAACATTTCTAGCTGTTTAGGGATATTTTACTAAAAGTCAAAAAAATCCAAGTGTAATAATGCAGAAATAAGGTCAGGGTGCTTTTAACACACACACACACACACACCCCCCAATAGAATTGTGTCTTAAAGAGAATGTATTTGCACGTGAAAGAATAATTATTATGCATATACATGCATGCATACGTGAATGGAGATAGAGGAAGTTGCTAGTAAGGAAAAAAGACCATAGACTATTGTAGAAGACTCCTAATAAAAAGTGGGCGTCTTCTTCCGTGGGCACTGGACTACAACTTTTCCATTTATCCTTAGTGCCTGTAGAACGATAGTCCTGAGCTTGCTTTGGATGGCTCAACTCCACACAAGTCTTTCTTCAGGAATTCAGAGCCATAGGGCTGTGTGGATGGTTAATGGGCATTTTGTTGCTAGGTTCTGAGGCAGTGGACAAGTGCCAGAAGCCTTCAGGACAATGTGATGTGGCAGCTTCTGAAAAAGCTACAGAGATCTCCACTGTGAAAACTGAGAAGGATCGTAGACTGTTAGGGGTTTGAAGTGACCTCTAGAGATTGTCTAGTCCAACCCCTCTGCCCCTAGGACAGGTCACACAGGGAACATTCAGGTGAGGTTTGACAGTCTCCGGAGCAGGAGGCTCCACAACCTCTCGGGGCCATCTGGGCCAGGGCTCCATCACGCTCACAGTAAAGAAGCTTCTTTTCATGTTAAGGTGGAACTTCCCATGTTACAGCTTATCCCCATTATTCATTGTCCTATTACTGGGCACCACTGAAAAGAGACTGGCCCCTTCCTCTTGACATCCACCCCTCAGATTATTTACAGACATTAATGAGATCCCTCTCAGCCTTCTCTTCTCCAGACTAAACAGCCCCCCAGTTCTCTCAGCCTTTCCTCATAGGGGAGATGCTCAAGTTCCCCAAGACTATAATATAATTAATGTTAACATACACCAATTTATGGGAGAAAAATACTCCAATTGACTGGAAGAGTGGCTGATGAACAAAATTACGATGGCCCAGAACACTGAAGTTTCTCTAAGCCATTGGTCTTGTTACAGCAGAGGCTTTTGTGCTGAGGCTGGAACAATACAGAACCCATATGAGTTTATTCCATTTACATTTACTCCACTGAAAACTTGTTAATGAGACCTTTTTGGAGTGCAATATGGGAATGGGATGTTCCCATGTAAATGGGAATTATCACTAAGGTGGGTTTAAGAAATGGTTCCACACTACTTAAGATTGTTAACATGGAACCATTGATTAAATCCCAAGCTTTTGATGCAACGGGAGCAGGAATCTTTGCACCAAGCTGTTCTATCTTTCCTTGTGGTTTTTTTGGTATTTCCTATTTTTTTTTTCCACAGGCTATGTCCAGAAACACCTCTAATCTGCCCATTTGCCATGGGCCTGTAGCACTTCATTTAATTAATTTCTGTCCATGAAGTTTAATGAGAGTCAACCTAGTCTCTTACCTAAAGGCTGGCTGCTATTCGTGCTAGATACAGCCAGTTCTACAGTGCCATGGAGAGGATCTGGCATGGTGGGAAGGGAAGAAAACTTCCCCCCAGATAATGCAGATCCCAGACTGGTACTTGTGAGAGGACTTGTGCAGGGAAGGGATATGCCTTTGGCGTCCTCAGTTGCTCTCCCCTTCACCGGCTCCAGCAGCAGAGCCCTACAAACCACATTTACTACACTAGGGTAGAGAAATAGTGTCAGTGAGACATTTGGGGAGATGGTACTGACAGGGAAGCAAGTTGCTTGTAAAGTCTGATAAAGATAGGGAAAGGTAAATGGGACTGTTTCTTTCCCACTCTGCTTTACTTTTTTTCTTTCAGAGGGAGGAGGCAGCTGATGATTTGAATCAGCTCAACCACACATTTGTGAAGGAACTTGAATTTCAGTGCATACACTGCTGTCTCTATTGTGGAAGCACCCCTTGCCTCGATTTGCTTTGAGTAAACACTTGCAATTGAACTTGGATTGCATTTGACAGCCTATGTATGGGTGCTTATAGAATGCAAGAATCTACCTGGCAAAAATAGCTGTAGCCCCAAAAATGCTGTTTCTCATAAGTTCACACTCAAGCAATGATCCAGTCAGATTACGTCACACTTGAATTGTGGATTTCAGTGTTTGCATGCCCATGGACAAAAGTTTCTTGGTCTCATTTCTAATAGCAGCTCAGAAGCGTGAAAACATTTGATTCTAGTTTGCTTCATGTATGATTTCCACTTGTTCTGGCAGAGCAGAGACCTTTTTGTACTCACTTACGGTGCTTTGGTAGCCCAGCTGTGTAAGGACTACGAAAGAGATGAGGATGTCAACAGCTGTTTGGACAGAATGTAAGTACTGCTTTACATCTTCAGCTGTATCCTGAACGTAAGTACCGCTTTACACGCTCAGCTATACCCGTAGTGCTGTTTGCCCACCTGTATTGTCCCTTTCAGCTTTACATCTGTTATCTTAAGGGTTCCAGCCCTCTATCTTGGATTAGAGCTCACGGGGATAAGGTTCAATATGCTGTCAACAGAAACTACACTAATTTGTTAATTAAGATCAACAATTGGCTCTCAGATTGTCAGAATGAAAGCATTAGGATTGTTCTGATAGCTTGTTCCTGGCTGGTCCTTTCTAATGGTAGTCAATAATGAAAATTTCTAGCTTTCATCTTGTCTTCAATGTCAACTTCCACATCAGCTCTCCTCTTCGATTTCTTTGTAGCTATGTCATTTCAAACTAGACAAGCTTTGTGCATCTTACAAGTGCTTTCTAGCTCATGCACTGTGCTGGCTGCTGAGGCGGCCTTCCCACGAGACCTTCTCACCTGGCTACACCGTGGTTTCTTCACTTGGACAGTACAATTCCAGGCTGTATGATTTGGCTTGGGTGACCCAGCCAAGAGCAGTCTCCTTGTCGTAGCCAGTCACCTCCCTCAAGGGTGTAACTCAGGTGTCTGGCTTGGATGCCCAGTGGGGTGGCTCTCGTCCCCCCTCTCCTGAGTTAGGGGCAGGCAGGTCTCTCTCACCTTTAAAAGGTCATAGAACAGTGAGTGAGACAACAATGGTCAATGAGAAACTGATTTTGCATAGATAACCTCATTGAAAAATGAAGATGCTATGCTTATAGGATCCTGTCATCCTGACCGAGATCCTTAGGCATTAACCACAATAGAAATAATCTTCTAGAACAGCAGCACGAAACAACCTGTGAGCAGGTTATTTAGAAGATATACTGAGATCTGTGAAGGGTAAGGCTTGTCTTTTCAGGCACAATGGTAGAAATTAATAAAGGGCAGTTTTGAAAATGTGGAGACATACTTTTCTCTTTGTGTTTTTATTATAACAGCTATTTTTATCAAATATTTTTGGTTTTATCACATTAATGGAAAAGGTTTGATAAAGTAATGACAAAGTCCATTTAGGACACGTGGCCATCTTTACTTCTGTGAAGGTGAAAGCAGCTCAGGGCGAGGAAGAAACTGTGTAGGTTAGCAGAACTGTGACTGTTGAGAACAGCATTCTTAGGTCTCTCTATGTGTGTACGTGTGTAATCTGTAATAGGAAGGGTGTTTCACTGTACAGCTGCCAGATAGCTTCTTGTCATTTCTTTGTTCATTTGATTTTGCAAGTCTAACACATAGACTTAGAGGTGAGGAGTATCTAAGCAGCCATGAACAATCACCAATAAATACCTTGCTAACTGATGATGACATTAGTTATGAACATTGTTGAGGCTGATACTTAGGCAATGAATCTTTGATTGTTTTCTGATGCGTGACACACTGCAATTTTAACCTTCATGCTGCCAAAACCATATTTTGGTCCTGTTGTTACATCAGACATCAGATCTTTTTGGCTACTTGTCAAAGACTCGGTACCAAAGTCAGTCAAAAACTTTGCTGAGCTTAGACTGCTTTGCAGAGGGTGTCTAGGACCTCTGACAAACTGGCAGAGACTGCCAACATCAATGTAAATGAGAATGAAAAATTCCCTCAGAACATTTCTAACTCAAATTCATGTTGTTCCAGAACATTTGTGTTGAGCTCTTTGCCTTTTCCAAAGACTGCTTGGAGGCATTTTGCACTCTGTGTTGTTGCTGACCTCTGTTAACATGCAAGACCAAGGAATGAGTGCTTGTTCTGTAAAAAATCCCAGTGCCTCTTGCATGAGCTGAACATGAACAGGTTGCCTAGAGGTGGTGGTGGAGGCCCCACCCTGGAGCCATTCAAGGTCAGGCTGGATGGAGCTCTGGGCAATCTATGCTAGTTGGAAATGCCCCTGCTTATTATAGGGGAATGGCTAGATGACTTTTAGAAGTCACCTCCAACCCAACATGTTCTATGATTCTATTATATAGCACCACATGGCAGCACATAGGATGTGGCAGCAGCACAGCGCGGCGTGTACTAGCATACAGTGGGATGCAGGGTAATGCAGACAGCAGCATCTCGCTGAGGAATATACGGCTGTTTTGCTGACAGCACAAGAGACAGGTTAAGGAGCTGCAAGGTGGAAAGAAGTTCACTGTTCTGAATGTTAACTGTCTCTATGTTCTCCTCAGGGGATATGGCATTGGCATAAGGCTGATCGATGATTTCCTAGCTCATTCAGATGTGAAGAAGTGCCGCAGTTACTCTGAAACTGCTGATGTCATTGCACAGGTAAATAAAAGTTACGTTCTCTAGAGCTTCATCAGTTTCAGTGATCTTGGCTTTTACCTTCTTCTTGAGCAGTTTGTCTGAAATGGTTACTTCCATTTTCTCCTATATCACAGAATGTTAGGATTTGGAAGGTATTTCTGGAGATCATCCAGTCCAACTCCCCTGCTAGAACAAGGGATTTGAAAGTCTCCGGAGCATGAGACTCCACAACTTCTCTGGGCAGCCTGGGCCAGGGCTCCATCACCCACACAGGAAAGAAGTTTCTCCTCATGTTGAGGTGAAACTTCCCATGTTCTCTCTTATCCCCATTATTCCTTGTACTGTTACTGGGCACCACTGGAAAGAGACTGGCCCTTTCCTCTTGACACCCACTTCTCAGGTATTTATAGACATTAATCAGATCCTATCTCAACTTTCTCTTCTCCAGACTAAACAGCTCCAGCTCTCTCAGCCTTTCCTCATAGGGAAGATGTTTCAGTCCCTTCATCATCCTGGTAACTGTATATAATGGATGTCTTATCAAGACCTACTCATTTCTCCATTGGATGACACACAGCCTGTTCTTTAGCTACAACTTCCTGTCAAACAGTAGCTCATGGAGGTTGGCCTTGAGAGAAGACATAAGCTTCTACCTCTGCAACACAGTGCAGCATCTGTCTGGGCGAAACCCCAACAGCCAGTGGAACACCAAAGACGTGATGTTTAGCGAGACACGAATTTGGTGCATGGCCTTAACAAGCGTGGCTGAACCATCATGCTTAAGCACAGGGGATTGAACAACAAAATACAGTGAGAAATTAACCGTCACACTAAAGAAAAAAGATCTTTCTGAAGGTGGCGTTTAAAAAGACACTAAGAGAAATAAAATTACTTGGAAAGAGGGGAACAACCTTTAAAGCACATTGTCTCTTGAGAAGACTTTCTAGCAAACTGAAAGAGCTCTGTAGTAGCACTCTTAACTTCTCTGACACAAAATGTGATGTGGAGTTCGTTTTTGCATTTCTTTGGCAAGATATTTTTCAAATAATCTTCAAGCACATTTCCCCAGGCAGAGCCCAACAGCACAGATGTGAAATGAAAGAAGGAACTGCAAATCCACTGTCAAAGTTAGCATCTCAGAACTACCCAGTACGAACTGGGTTCAGACCTGTTGAACTCTTCAGCATGGTGTTCTCAGCCAGGAGGAAGTGCTTCTGTTCTTCACTGCGCTGACTCTTGTGAGGGAGAAGCCTTTTTGAGGATGAGTATGTAGAGTGAAACCAATTAGATGTAAATTAATTAAAGCAGTTAAGCAGCTGGAGTAGCTAGAACCAAATGTCCTGTTAAGTGTCCTTTGCAAAGCAAAGGAAAGGTCACAAGACCCGACTGTGGGTGGAAAGAGATGAAACAAAGGGGAATATAAAGCCACGTTGTTGCATTAAAAATAAAGCCTGGAGGAAAAGGGCACCTAAGGGCTTAAAATGTCACCCATTGGTTCAGGCTGCAAAGCCTGGCATTTACTAGTTGCTTATACTAGTCCAACTAGTTTGATGATGAGCTGAAGTGAGTTCTTCTACAGTGAGTTTCCATGGTGGTCTCTGACATTTGTGCTGATGCTGAGACTGCATGTGGTTGCAGCCGGGATGCAGTAAGAGAAAGATACAACGGGCTTTCTGCTCACTGGCAAATTGGGATGGAAAATCAAAACCAGTTGAGGAATGGTATGAAGAGCAAAGTAATGCCCAAGGCTGGATTAAGAGTTTGCATCTATTTGTAACTGAGAGTAACTTTGGAAATGAGGGACATCATTCTGCTTTGTAATCCCAAAAATCCAAGCTTTTACTTCAGTTCCTCCTCAAGAGACCTGACAGAGTAGTCAGGCGTCTTGCCGTTCCCAAACACTGACTGTGGAACAGGACCAAGAATGAGCAGTGTGCCAGCTGAAATGTTTTTTTGGCTGCCTCTCCCCTTCTAAGCAGCTTCATTCTGGCCCTTCATGTTATCTCATCTCTAAATGATGGCTTCAATTTTGTGACTATGCCATCACTTTGCACCATAACTTAGGCATACGGTGTTCTGCAGTGAGGAGTCTCCAGCAGTATGTACAGGGACTGATACGTTAGTGGCCTCCTCCTGTATATTTTAGTAACTCTAGACTGTGTTTGAGGATCATGGTAGTGAATTTTATTCCTGCTGCTTGAGAGCTATGGGGATGGTCGAGGCTTTGAAAAGGGGCGATGGCACATTTTGTGTTCTGACTGTACAGATTCCATATTTGACCTTCAGTCTGAGGAATCTGGGGCTGTTTATTCTGGTGAAGAGGAGATTGAAGGGAGATATTATTACTCTCTGCAACTACTTGAAAGGAGGTTGTAGAGAGGCAGGGACTGGTCTCTTTTCCCTTGGCGCCAGTAATAGGATGAGGGGAAATGGCCTTACGCTGCACCAGGGGAGGTTCAGGCCGGGTCTCAGGAGGAGTTTCTTGACTGAAAGGGCTGTCAGGCATTGGAACAGCCTGCCCAGGGAGTGAGTTGAGTCACCATCCGTGGAGGTGTTTAAGAGAAGGGTAGATGTTGTGTTGGAGGACAGGATGTAATGGTGCTTGTAGGGCTAGGAAAGGGTTGGACTTGATCATCTTGAAGGTCTCTTCCAGCCAAAATTGCACTATGATTCTATGATAATCCAGCAGTGTCACAGGTAGCACTTTCAAAATGTGACTTTATCGGTGTGTCCTCTTGATGGGGAGCCCGTGTGGACGTCTGAACACTTACCCTTGTGTTCTCCCATTCCACAGAGACAGATTTGTGCACTCAACTTTCAAATCTCCTCCTTTGTTCTACTCCCCTGTCTTCCGGGTTCACAGCGATTGGACAGACCTTTATTTTACCCTCTGAGAAGTCATGTTTGTCAGTTTTAAAGGCATTTCTGTCCAGTCATAGCCTGTTTCTTTAAAAAACAAAGTCAATATCTATTAATTGAATCACTTGTCAATGTACTTAGATTATTATTCTGTTGAGATAGTATTACACTTTTCACTTGATAGCTTTGCAGTTTTGCACTTCTTTTGATGCTCTTATTTGTTAATTATTACTTTTACTTATTATTTACTGTCTTTGGTATTTATTTATTATTACTTTTACTATGTCTTTATTCATTACTCTTTATTCTCACTTATTTCTTTATTATTATTACTTGTTTCTTGCATACCAGCTGCTGGTTTTGTGTCGGTTCCATGCAGGTTCTCTTTGACACAAGAAATTTAACCAACGATTTGGACAGGTTCATCGTGCTGTAATGCATCCAAAACAAACCCAAGAGCATGAGGGGCTGGCACAGTTACCTGCTTTCTGTTCTTATAACAAAGACTGGAAGTCTGACGAAGCAGCAGATGTGTAGAAGAGGGATTAAAGAATTGAAATGAGAAAACTGGATTCTTAGAGAGGAGAAGAAATAGTGAACCGAGGGACGAACCGCAGGGAAGGGAGCAGGGGTTGCCTGTTCAGTTGCGCACTTGCGTTTGAGTGGACGTCGGAGTTAATGCAAAGTCTGTTTGCAATTTCCCAGAGACATTGCTGCTTCTAGTGGATTTTTTGCTTCTTCCAGTTATTTTTGGGTTAACAATAGTCTTCACCTATTTCGGAGCTGTTATGGTGGCTGCTGACGTTGTTGGTACAAACCAGCTTTTGTGATAGCTGCTCGAATTCAACAGAGTTCAATTTGCCAAACCAAACTCCACTTGGAAACACAGAGTCAAACTCTCTGGTTTGACAGAAATATTCCAGCATCCACATGGAAATTGCAATAAGTTACAAATATTTTGGTGAGACAACAGAATCACACAGCCCTGGGAACAGGGGTCAGCAAGAATGCCTACCAGACACGTGTTGCCTTGTATCACAGTGGAGACCTCATCATTGCATCAACCCACTTGTTTCCCATATTGTTGGATCAGCTCTATAACCTGCTTCATGTCCTCCACTCCCCATTTGCTGTGGTTTTCTGTGGTAGCAGTGTGGAAGGAGGTGAAAAGACAACTTTGGGAACCTGGCCTGGGCAATGGGAACATGCTGTTAGCTGGTGTCAGCTCTCCCCTTGCATGAGATAGATCAGAGGGGGCTGAACAGTAGATAGGATCATAGAACATATTGGGTTGGAAGGGACGTCCAACGGGCATCTAGTCCAACCCCTCTACAATAAGCTGGGACGTCTCCAACTAGAACAGACTGCCCAGAGACCCATCCAGCCTGACCCTGAGTGGCTCTAGGGATGGGGTCTCCACCACCTCTCTAGGCAGCCTGTGATAGGACAAGGGGCAACAGGTGAAAGCTGGAGCATACGAGGTTCAACCTCAACACAAGGAGAAAGTTCTTCCCTGTAAAGGTGATGGAGCCCTGGCACAGGTTGCCCAGAGAGGTTGTGAAGTCTCGTGCTCTGGAGACTTTCAAACCCTCCCTGGATGCAGTCCTGTGTGACCTGTCCTAGGGGATTCTGCTCTGGCAGAGGTTGGACTGGAGGATGTCTAGAGGATTCTTTCCACCCCTAATATTGATTATGGTTCTTTGATTCTATGAAAACACACTGAGAAATTTCTAACCAGACAGTGAAATTAGCTCTCGGTTTTTATTTTAGGAATAAGTGGTGGTCTGTAAATGCAGGTAGATGTTTGGGGTTTGCTTCTGCCAGAGAAGCTCTGGGCACACTCTCCTGGGTTGTTGACTAGAGCCTGTCTCAGAGTGAAAATACTGTTGTCTGAAAACTCAGGGAGACTGGCAGTAAATTGCTGCATTAAAAAAACCCCAAAAGCCTGCCCAGTCACCTCAGGGAAAGAGACTTGGCAGAACCTGTGCGAGAGTCTTGTGGTGAATTCCAAGCGGATGAGATAGAGCAGAGGGCTGTGGGGTGAACTGTGTTTGGCAGAAGTGCTGCCTGCTGCTTCCTCTAACTCCAGACAAAGTTTTTTGAGATATTCCAAAAAATGAAAATCAGCCTGCTGCAGAGTTATTTTCTTCTCACGATGTGGAATTTCCCTCCAGGCCCTCTGTTGTGTGCTGGCTGCAAGCCCAGTACAACCAGTGCCACACTCTGCAGGCTGCACCCAGTGCCCAAAACCCACCCTAACCAGGAGCTTTATACCTGTACCAAAGAAGACGTTCTCAGTGGGAGAAGATCCCACCAGCCAGTCTGTGCAGCCAAAATATCAGTGGCGCCTTCTCGTTACTGGAACAAGAGCTAATGACGACTGATCAGGTTTCCAAGTTTTATTTTAAAACACAAAAATGCTGAACCCTTTGGTGACTTCACGTTGTTGGCTCCTACATGTTTGCTGGAAGATCTGTCTAGAAAATTACCTGCCACCTCACAGTCACTGGACGTCCTAGCTGTCTCAGGGCTGATCGCCGTGACCATCTGTGGTGTTCTAGGTGCAGCAGGAGCCCAAAGACACTGAGATGCCTGGAGTGACCTCAAAACAACACTGTATCTGCAGATGGGCTGGAAATGACTTGGAAGCCTTTGTGTTCTATGGCTGTCAGAGAGCCACAGTCTTCTTGTGTTACTCTAGTCACACCTTCTCAATGGTGTTCCTTTGTGGTAGTCTCTTGGTTTACATAGGGTAAGCACACAGCAGTGCCTTTTGTGTAGACTGTTGCTGAAGTATTCTCTCACAGACATCATCATTCAGACTTTTCTGCTCTCAGCTCTTGATCCAGAGCCAGCAACATTAGCAGAGAACCCAGGAGCTGTGGAAGACAGCAGCCTTTTCTCCGATGATAGGGGAATAACTTCATTCTATCCGTTTTAGGAGCAAGGATGAAACACAATGAACAAAGAGGCCACTGTGAAGAAATGCAGAGGTGAAACCATCTGGAAGCAGGCGACATTAGCAAGATATAAAACAACCTGGGCAAGATATTAAAAAACCTGGAAATACAGTTGATCTATGGTATTTCTCTTCTGTCTGCAAAGTCCAGCATTGTCTCTCGTTCTTCACTGATTTCTTTCTGGCCTTCCTCAACCAGCTGGTGGATCATGCTGTAGTGCTGTTTGCTGCTGCTGAAGGTATAGAGCTGGGAAGCATCTTCCCATGCCTGGTAAGAGGGCAGGGGAATGGCTTCAGGTTGCTTGTTCTCAAAGAAGCACTTCAGGTTCCGCTCGCTCAGCTTGGTGGCATACAGCTGGAAAATCTGCTCCAGCTGCTCTTTCTCCTTCTCCATGTACACCCTCCAGAACATCAGCTGGAGGTGGCTGACTTTGGACTGGCAGCTGGCACAGCACGTGGCTAGCAGGGAAAGAAGGGCTGTGGTGACTATCACACACCAGCCCAAAATCTGGGGACACAAAGGAGAGGAGGTTCAGGTTAAAAAGGCCCAAACGAAAATTCTGCTTAACTAAAGAGAGGCTGATAGAGCCATCACACCCTGTGTGGAGGACCGTTGTGACTCCTGGGACCCTACTGTGGGTGTCTCATCCCAGTTTGCATCTGGTGCCTGGCATTGCTGTTAATGGGGTGTCCAGATGGACATCAAAGGGGAGGATGTCAGGGCTGAGGCTTCTTGAACTGGGGGGCTGTTTAGACTGGAGAAGAGAAGGCTGAGAGGGATCTCATTAATGTCTGTAAATAATCTGAGGGGTGGATGTCAAGAGGAAGGGGCCAGTCTCTTTTCAGTGGTGCCCTGTGATAGGACAATAATGGGGATAAGCTAGAGCACAGGAAGTTCCACCTCAGCCTCAGCCATGACTACATCTAGATGAGCTGTTTGCAGACTTCTTTTTCATTTAAAATATCCCCAAACCAACAATTGTCATAATTAGTGAAAAGCAACATAAAAGATGGTCTGAAACCTAAAAACTCTTCCCCAGTTCTTTCACTAGGGCATTCACTCAAATCTCTGCTCTTCCTTTGAACTTTCTCTGACCTCAGTGAATCAGCCCTTTGTAATGGAAAAGAATTTTAATGCCAAAGCTAGTTTGAAATTATCTTCTGCCCAGAGAATGCTGGGGAGAGAGGGCAGGAGGAGAAAGGGTGTGTGCACTGGGAGGCTGGTGTTGGCACCAGAATAGAGCCCAGCTGACCTATAAACCAACTGGAAGTTGCTGTATTTTCAGAGAACTTTGTTTATGCTGAAGCACAAATCTCCAGCATCATCAACATGTTTTGCAGCAGCTTCAGAGCCTCATGAAATTCCATTAAGGATATTTTCCAAAAGAAATAACTGGTTCCAAGATGAGGCGAAAGGCTGGGGATGGAAAAACGTGCTTGAAATTGTTAATGGGGGCTGTTCTGCTCTAAGGAGACAAAATGGAACAAAGCTGTTTCGTGCCTAGTGCCACTGGCCCAGGCAGTGCTCCCCTGCAAGTCCCAGCGAGGAACAAATCCTCGAGGTTTCAGAGACCCGTCACAACTAGCACCCATTTCCCACTCTTTACTGGTGATGATACAGACAGCTGTGACTTCTCCCCTGTGAACTGCCAGCAAAGCTCTGTGCTGAGCTGTGTTTACATGTGTATTTATAGAGAACATATATATATTTATATTTTTATAGATGCATTTATATAGAATATAAAATATAGGATATAATAGACAGAATAGAGAACATCAGATATAACTTATATAGAATATTTATACACATATAAATACTTCTCTTTTTTTAATTGTATCTATATTTATGTAGAAGATAACCCTAACCTATACAGAAGGTTTCCTTGGGGAAATATGTGACAGAGAGAAGCTGACGAACAATTATTTGTAGGGACTGATATGGAAGTGCAGCTTCACTTTCATTTGTTTTTCCTGGTGCTGGCCAGTGATTTCTGTGGATATCTCAGAAATGGCTCTTTTTAGCAGCAGCTCAGAGATGGAGCCCCTGTGTTCTCACCCTATAAACTGAGGCACTGTTGTACCTTGTTTCCTATACGTGCAGCTTCAAGCCTAAAGTTGTTGTTCCTTGCTAAAACTCTCAAGTAAACTGCTTTGTCTGCAGCTCAGCCTCTGTCTCCAGTCCAGTCCCATCTTCATGAGGACCTGAAAATAAAACCAGCTCCACAGAGTGTTTTTCCTTCCTACTGACATCCTCTTTCCATCCTTTTCCGTAGCTGTTTGTTCTGACCCGCTGCGATTCTCTGTCTGCAGTGGTTTGCGTGTTGGGGCAGTGAGCAGAGCCCGGTCGCGCGAGCGCAGGGAAATGGAACGCGAGCTCGGGCTGTAGGACAAACGCTCACTCTCATCCAGCACCGTGTACATGAGGAACAGAAACTGCCTGTGCAGGCAGTCTCAGACGTGTCGCCAGACTTATTTTCCAGTAGTTTCTTGTACTTAGTGACCAAACTATTACTAGGATCATCACCATAGTATAAAATAGGAGAATGTTGTACGGATTCTTAATAAGACAGAGCCTTTAGTGGGGTGACAACAGTGAATTCAGCCTCTTGAACTATTCAGCAGTTCTTTGGTCTTTAGAACAAAGAAAGCTTAAAGTTTTCTGGTCTTTCTGATCCCTCCTCTGTGTCAGTGGAACCCCCTCTCCCAAGAGGGAACAACTCAGAAAGAACTAAAAGACGGGCAAGCTGCATTTCGCAAGCAGCATCAAGGCAAAGCAACTGAAACCGGTGGTTTTATCGAGGCATCCAACATTAGAATCCTCCGCAAATAAACATCCGTGGTGTGGTACAGACAACTCAGAATCACAGGACACAGACTGGCTGGGGCTGAAAGGACGTCTGGAGCTCATCTAGTCCAAGCGCCCTGCCAGAGCAGGATGCTCTTTGTTTGGCTAAAGCCTCTAATTTGTTTTTCTTACCTGGGACTGTGCTTGGAGCGTTCGTTTCAGCTCGTCGCTCTCTGGGAAGGGCAGGGAGCTTTTGTCACAGGCCACTTTGTGCAGCTCTTCAAAGCACTGGGTGGATTTGCCGTGGCAAACTGCTCGCAGGTAGGCAGGATTCTTCAAGCCACTCATGGCACACTCGTAAAATGTCCCATTGAGCAGAGCCACGGAAAGCCACATCACCGGAGCCACCAGGGCGTTCAGAGTGATTTGTCCAAAGATGTAAAAGAAGCGGCAGGTGTTCCCCCTGGGGAATATTTTCCTGGGATTCACCCAGCAGCCTGTGAATAGTTTCCAGGTCTTGCTGTTCAAGAAATACCCAATCACCAGCAGAACAAAAGCTGGGGAGAAGAGAAATACCAGCCCGTACCTGAAGTTCTCGTTGCTGCAGGGGCATCGGAAAGCAACGAGGGAGAACACACGCTCACCGCCCATCGTCAGCAGCGCCATGAAGCTGTAACCGATAGCGGTTCTTTGGTTCATGAAGAATTTCAGGATCGTCTGGAACCCATCCATGGCTGATACTCTCTAGAGAGGCAAAATCAAGGCACTTCTGTCCTCAGCAGCAGCAGCCTGCAGGGGTTGTGGCAGAAAAGTGCTTCTCAGGAGCAGCCGAGCCAGCGGCGTCCTGATAACACCGTGATGTCTCTGCCTGGAGAAGCAGAGTCACGCCAGCGGAGCAGATGTTGCTCATTTAGGACAACATTTGTCAGCAGTAGAAGGAAAACGAGCAGTGCTTGGTATAATCAAATCAATTCGCAGTCTCGCTGTCTCGTGGTCTTGTTCTTGGTGGGCTGTTGTTTTTGTGACTGCAGACAGAGGTGAGAGTGAGAACACACTCACCAGCTGCAGCAGTTCTGAGCTGGGGCTGTCAAAGTCGCTGGTAGTGTGGTGGAGGACCTAATATGGATGCTAATGGTCCCGGGGGAGCGTGACGCGAATGAGAGCAGCCACATGGTAACAGTAAAACCAGTTTGTATGGGCTGTAATTGTAGGAACGTCAAAAGCAAAGCTGGCAGCTCTCTGCTGTGCTTTCCTGGAGGATCACATAGCTCTGGATTTGCATCTCTGACTCAAGCCAATCACATAAGCAACAAATCTAGTTTGATTTCCAGCCTGTCTGGCCCTTCCTCCTGTTTTGCTCAGGTAAAGCTGCTCTGCAGTTTCTCCTCTGGTTTGTTCACAGCGGACCAAATCAGGAAAGATTTCCATCCTGTTGCAGGTTGCTTTCAAGATGTACCTTGGGGTCACCCCTAGCGTGAGCTGCTGTAGTGCCACAGGAAATGAATTCTCCTTAATCCTGGACAAAAACCCCCTGGTGGACTTTGTGGAGGAGTTGCCAGTGGAACGAGCATCTCTTTGCTACTGCAACCTCCTATGCGGGGTGATCCGGGGCGCCCTGGAAATGGTAAGGAAGGACCCATCTCCATTCTTGGTAATAGGAAATTGAGGATTGCTTAACCTTTCCATCAGGTTAAATCTCTGCAACGAAACAGAAGAGGGCCAGACTGATCAGGGATCGGGTGGTTAAGAAGCACACAGGTTGCCTCACCTCTACACTGTCCCTGCTTAGCTCAGGTGCCTGGTTGGCTCAAGTGCCTAAGCCAGGTGGGACCAGAGAGCCAACTTACACCGCATGTGGAGAGCCAGCAGCTCTTCAAGCCCATGTCTTCTTCTGCATGGTGGACCTAGTACTGTCCAGCGCATGAAGACGGATATATTCTAATTTATTTATTCTAATATATATTCTAATTAGATAATATTCTAATTTACTGCAGCACCTGCTGAACGAGAGAACAACATGTGAATGAGAATAATCGTAGGATCACAGAATGGTTTGGGTTGGAAGGAACCTCAGAGCTCATCCAGTCCCAAGCCTCCGCCAGGAGCAGCAACACCTCTCACCAGACCAGGTTGCCCACAGCCCCATCCAGTCTGGTCTTGAACACTTCCAGGAATGGAGCAGCCACAAACCCCCCGGGCAGCCTGTTCCAGTGCTTCAGCATCCTCACAGGGAGGAGTTTCTTCTCAGGATCCAGTCTAAATCTGCCCTCTTTCAGCTTGAGCTTGTCCCCCTTGTCCTATGGGTATCAGATGACATTCTAAGACTAACCTAAGTGTTTTCTCTTCAGCTTTATTATGTGACCAGAAAAGTACCAAATCACCAACTACCTGATACAAGTTCTGGAAAGAAAGCAAAGGGTGATTCATTACACAAATTAAACCTTTTATTAGCATAATACAGTCTAGAAAAATGTTCTCTATGAAAGCTGAGACAGGGACACCCATTGTGGTTAGACAAAGGGAAAAGCTTGTTCTACTGAAGGAGGGGAATAAACACCTTGTCTTTTCTTTGCTTAACTGATGAGCGCTGTTCTCTCTAGGTTCACTTGGCTGCAGAGGTCACCTTCCTGCAGGACAGGCTGAGGGGCGATGCTGTGACTGAAATACGAATTGCATTTGTAAGGAAGGCTGAAGACAGAAAGCACAAAAGGAAGAAATGAAAATAACCCCTCGCTGAGGGATGTTGTGCACCTTCTGTTTCCAGAGAAGACATGCAAGGGCTTGGGAATGGCTTCACCAAGCCAACTGCATTGATCATGCATTTGCAAGGTGGAGAGACCTGGGCAGCAAACAGAAGGGGCAGAGCAGACTGTCACGACACAGATATCAGTATAAAAGATCATAATGACCTGCCCTTCCTTCTCACAGAACTAGGCTGCTGAGCTGCCAGCTTCGTCTCAGTATTTAGTGCATGCCGGGTGCTAAATGTTCATTCTGATATCAACTGTTTTTCAGTAGGCACAGAACCATAGGGCGTGTTGGGTTGGAAGGGACCTCCAAAAGGCATCCAGTCCAACCCCCCTAGAGCAAGCAGGGACGTCTTCAACTAGAACAGATTGCCCAGAGCCCCATCCAGCCTGACCTTGAATGGCTCCAGGGA
>VXBP01001619.1:44162-90672 GCA_013400115.1 Rhinopomastus cyanomelas
CCAGATGCAGGAACCTTTTCCTCATGTCCAGGCCCAATCTGCCCTTTTCCACCTTCAAACCGTGACCCCTGGTCCTGCCGTTCCCTGCCCTTGCGAGCAGTCTTCCTCAGCCTTCTGAGAGGCCCCTCTTCCCGTTCTTTGGCTGGTGATGTTTTGAGGCTTGGTGCTGGGACAGGCTGCGCTCCCCTGGGTGTCCGTACTTAGGAGTAATGAATTGATCTGCTGTGGCAGCTGCATGTGGTGTCTCGCTGCCAGGCACCTCCTTTGATGCACAACAGTCCTCCACACTGCACCTCCTGCTGCCTTTAAAACCAGAAAGGGCTGTGGCTTTGCTGGTGGCAGGACCATCAGATTGGTTCTTCATAGCTCTGTTAGGCCCCTTGGGTTGTTCTGCCCATCCAGCCCTGAGCTCTGATAACCACAGCAATGCTTGTGTTGCTTGAAGCTGTGAAGCCTTTCCATGTCAGTCCTCTCTTCAGGAGCGCTGACCTTCTGACCCAATTGACCCACGCATGGTGTGTTTGATCTGTTCTCACCTAAGGAAATGTGAATAAACATTCTGAGATTGCCACACAACTGGGTTGCTGATCATTGCTGGTCATTGTGTCAGCTCTTTGCTGTGACTCCTCACTGGCTGGTGAACATAGATTCATAGACTGGTTTGGAACTGTACTGGTTCGGAACAGACCTCCAAAGGGCATCTAGACCAAGTGCCCTACCATACCCACCCCACCAGCTCCCACTCTTAGCAAAGCAAACCCCACAGCTAGCTCCAGTCACCGAAGCACAGAGTTGACTGAATTTTTTTGCTGTGACTTCTACCCTCCTCTGTTTTCCCTCAGCCTGTTTAGCTCTTAATCCTTCCTCAGTGAGGGTCTCCTCATCTCCTCATACCGTGGGGAGGTTGATCCCCCCAGATCTGTGCAGTCCTCATGACAATCTCTCTCTTCACTGGTCCTAACGATGTCATACACTGTTCTGCAGTGTTGCCTCTGTGGGCAATAATGGAGCTTAGAGAGACCAATTTTGTGCTGAACATGCCAAAGGTACTCATTACCCAGCTCTGGGCTCAGTCCGACCTGCTGCTACCTGCCAGAAATTATGTGTCATGGCCAGTAACAAGTTTTCTTACTGGTTTTGTTGTTTTTTTCAATCAGGGCTAGAAAGTCTCATGGAATTTGCCTGGTTTCACTCCCTATGAAACCCTTTAGTGGGGTTTTTGCTGGTAACATCCAACTGACTAAGATGGCCACATGGCTACTTAGGCTGGCCACAAAAAGGGTCTTTATAAGGCAGTGGCCACTATTGCTTTTCTCAGCAACATCCTACCGACACAGACGTCCCTTTTCTCGAAAGCGAATAAAATCACAGAATCACTGAATGTGTTGGGTTGGAAGGGACCTCCAGAGGTCATCTAGTCCAAACCTCTGACATCTTCAACGAGATCAGGTTGCCCAGAGCCTTGTCCAGCTTCACCCTAAATATCTCCAGGGATGAGCCCTCAACCACCTTTGTGGGCAAACTGCTCCTGTGATCCACCACCTCATTGTGAAAAACTTCTTCTTCGTATCTAACCTAAATCTCCCCTCTCTTAGTTTAAAACCATCACCCCTTCTCCTGCCTCTTGCTACAAAGGCCCTCCTCACCTTTCTTGTAGACGCCCTTTAAGTACTGGAATGGTGCAATCAGATCACCTCAGAACCACCTTTTCTCCAGGCTGAACAACCCCAGCTGTCTGTCCCCTGTCCAGCCTGTCCCCACAGCAGAGAGGCTCCAGCCCTTTGATCACCCCGTGGCCTTCTCTGGACCTGCTCCAAAGGGTTAATATCCTTCTTGTGTTGGGGACCCCAGACCTAGGTGCAGAACTCCAGGAGGGGTCTCACCAGAGGGGCAGAATGTCCTTCCTTGACCTCCTGGCCACACAGCTGCGGTGACACATAGGCTGACTGGCATCTCCAGGACCTGTTACAGGGTCTCTGCCTGCAGGCAGCAGCTAGTAGCATCAGGACATTTTTAAAGAAGGACCAGTTGCCTCACCCTGGCTGTGTTGCAGCCCCACCACGCTGCCTTTCCCATGGCCAGGGCTTCCTCCCCTTCTTTCAGTGTCAGGTAAGACACCAGAGCTGTTTCGGAAAACTGAAAGCTGCCCAGGGAAACCTTTGCTGTCCTGGTAGAGTACCTGTGGGAGCGTTCCCTGGCATCTCCTGTTTGCACAGGCCCATCTTTTGAAGGTGTCCTTCACTTAATGATTTTAAAGAAAAGTGGTGGCTCTGCGTCTTCCCTGGAAAACTGAGGCACCTTTGAGACCGAGACCCTCATACCTGTGGCCAGAAGCGGGAAGTGGCAGAAGGCCACCCAGGAGCAGCTGGCACCATTAGCACAGAATCAGAACCATTACGGTTGGAAGACCTCCAAGACCATCAAGTCCAACCATCAACCCAACCCCACCCTATCCACTAGCCCTGTTCCCTAGGGCCAAATCTACTTGTTTCTGAAACCCTCCCCCTCTACTCTGCCCTGGTGAGGCCTCATCTTGAGTACTGTGTTCAGTTTTNAGCTCCACCCTGTCCTTGGGCAGCCTGTTCCAACCCCTGACCACTCTGTCAGGAAAGATATTTCCATGACTTCTGAGCTTGTCTTCACTGCAACTTCTCAGGAAATGAAGTAAGGCGTGGCTTGTTCCTGGAGAGCTTCTCTCTGGTTTATTTTCCCTTAACTATATTTTATTTATTTTAATAATGAACAGATATTAACACTTTAAAAAATACAATTTAATTGTATTTTATTCTGCCTATTTGATTACATCTCTAAAGTAAAGCCCCCACTGCATCTAGGGTGTCTTGACACTGATCACAATGGGACCAAGGATATCGTGTCCTTCACATTTGTGACACTGGGGTAGATTAATCTTTCTGTAGACAGTGATGAACAAATAAACCCTTCAACGTAAGGGTCTGTCAGCAGGCTGGGGAAGAACCGTTCACAAGAGCAGGGAACAACAGGACCAGGAGTCATGATTTCAAGGTGGAAAAGGGCAGATTGAGGCTGGACATGAGGAACAGGTTCTTGAATCTGAGAGTGGGGGCTCCCCGCAACAGGCTGCTCAGAGAGGTGGTGGAGGCCCCATCCCTGGAGCCATTCAAGGTCAGGCTGGATGGGGCTCTGGGCAATCTGTTCTAGTTGGAGATGTCCCTGCTTGTTGTCAGAGGGCTGGACTAGATGCCCTTCCGGAGGCAACCAAAAGGGCATCTAGTCCAACCCAACACATTTTGTGATTCTGTGATATGAGAGGTAAAACAGAACATTTTCATCAAGCTTCTAGGAGGCACAAGTGACAAACTGGACACTGTCACTCTACTATCATCCAGTTTCTTGGAAGGAACCAGTACTGAGCAAGTCACCAACTCTGTGACAAAACAGATGCCTTTCAGAAATCTCTTCTTCACACAGAATTACGTCTTGTTTTCTCTCTATGTGTTGCATTTCAGTTTATAGCAGGAGTAATGTTTTCAAGCTCGTTGTAACCTGTCCATTAAAATGGGCTTCTCCCTTCCTTGTCTTGGGAAATGACTGTAACAAAAGACTTCATGGCGTTCCTCCCTGTTAGTCTGACCAGTTCCCAGGTTCACTGCCTAGAAAGAGGCGACTTCAGGGAGGAGTGAAAGGGCAAACAGCCTGACTCACCTCTCTGAAAAAACTCACCCTCTCACAGAAGCCATTCTTCACTCAAAGCTGCTGCCTTGTTCCTTGTAATTAGATGTTCTTTGGACAGAATGTTATTATTTGCTAACGTGGGCTGTGGATTTACAATGTCCTTCAGCAGGCAGCTGCTCCATAAATGATTGTTTATCTGCACTTCAGCTACCCTGCGCCGCCCTGCATAAACCTGAACCTTCCAGTCATGCTGATTTGGTCTTCGACTCCCTTCTGGATCAAGTGAACTAGTATATTCAGCAGGGTCACTGAGGTGTTGATTGATACCAATCCCAGGGCCAAAGCTCTACAGGTAACAATCTAAATTCTCAGGTTTTGTTTAAAAATAATGCATTTTTCATAAAAAAATAGCAGAAAACATGAGTGGAATATAAATAGGATGCTTGATGCTGGTGCATTACCCCTGCTGCATTCAAACACCCTTTTTTCCCCATTAAGGAGCTTTACAATTATAGTAAACGAGCAGCAGTGGTAATTAGGCAGCTCAACGAGATGGTCAGGAGCAGGCAGTGGTAAAGAAAATTCCTTACCACGGAGGTTTGTGTTTCACTGTTATTACCCAAAGCTGCTGAGCTGAACTTTCCTTTCTTTTAGTCTCTTTGATGCTGCTGGGTACAAGAGTGTGTTACTGTCACTGCCAAACACTCCGGGGGTGTTTGGTAATTACCGGACACCCTGCATGCTGGCAGCTTTGTGGAATCTGGTTATTTCATACCTGTGGCTCTTCTTAATGAAATCACCACGTGGAAACTGCCACTGGCACAGAGGAGGCTACTGAAATGTACAGAAGTCATAAAGTCCATTTGAGAGCAGATCTGCTGAGGGTTACAACCATCAGCTGCTCAGTTCCATCAGAGCTGAGAATAAGACTGGTGATCTCAGTAGGGTGATTTTGCATGGTCTTATCTAGAAGTACAGAGCTGAACATTGAGATGGCCATGACAACTGCAAATGAAGACACCCTGGAGTCCTTCTTTCAGGTACTGAACAGTCACTATAAGGTCCCCCCAGTAGCCTACTCTGGTCTGCTCTGCCCTGGTGAGGCTTCACCTGGAGACCTCTGCCCAACTCTAGAGCCGCCAACACAAGAAGGATGGGGACCTGTTGGAGCGAGTCCATAGAAGGCCATGAAAATGCTCAGAGTGCTGGAGCCCCTCTGCTATGGGGACAGGATGAGAGAGCTGGGGTTGTTCAGCCTGGAGAGAAGACTCAAGAAGGGCCTTACAGTGACCTTCCAGTCCCTGAAAGAGGCTGTCAGAAGGCTGGGGAAGACTGTTCACAAGGGCAGGGAACGATAGGATGAGGGGTCATGGTTTGAAGCTGGAAAAGGGCAGATGGAGGCTGAAAATGAGCAAAAGGTTCTTGAATCTGAGGATGTGGGATCCCTGGAACTAGCTGCTCAGAAACATGGTGGAGGCCCCATCCCTGAAACCATTCAAGGTCAGGCTGGATGGGGCTCTGGGCAATCTGTTCTAGTTGGAGATGTCCCTGTTTGTTGCAGGGGAGTGGGACTAGATGCTCTTTGGAGGTCTCTTCCAACCCAATACATTCTATGGTTTTATGTTGGGATGGCAGAAGTAGGGGATAGCAGTGGCCCAGGGAGGCAATCTGCTTAGGAACTGGATGGTTTTAGAATAAACCCATGATTTTCTATTATCATAGAATCATTAGCGATTGGAAGGGACCTCGAAAGATCATCTAGTCCAATCCCCCTGACACAGCAGGATCACCTAGAGCAAGTCACACAGGAACACATCCAGGTGGGTCTTAAACATCTCCACAACCCCCCTGGGCAGCCTGTTCCAGTGCTCTGTCACCCTCACTGTGAAGAAGTTCCTTCTCATATTGATGTGGAACCTCCAGTGTTCCAGCTGACAACTATTGTCCCTTTAAATTTCAAGTATTAAAGTTAAGGCAGCAGCTGCAAACAAACCAACTTGTTTAGTATTTTATCAAGTTTCTCCTTGCCGCTCTGATTTCTGCGCTTTTATTTGCAGCTGAATCAGGCACAAACAGTCTTCCAGGTGGAAAAAGCTGGTTTTGTGATTGCAGCAAGTAACTTCAGCCACAATCGTAGACTCCATAAACTGATCTTAAATGCTGTGTGTGTGTGTGTGTGTGCACACGCGTGTGTGCACATGAGCCGTGGGGCTCTACCACCACACATTGAGCAGCTCTTGCAATATAGAATCATCAAATGTCAGGTGTTGGAAGGGTCCTCTGGAGATCATCTAGCCCAATCCCCCTGACAGAGCAGGTTGTCCTACAACAGATCCCACAGGAACACACCCAGGTGGGTTTTGAGTATCTCCAGAGTTAGAGACTTCACAGTCTCTCTAGCCAGCCTGTTCCAGTGCTGCCACCCTCACCACAAATCTTGTCCTCCTGCCAGTAAGTCCTCACAATAGGTTAGTTATTATTTTGCTGAAACATCTGCTCTTTGTTCAGAATAGCAAAAGATTTCTGTTGTTTTTCTACATATCTCTCTCCTTTGGGCTCCTCTGACAGAGGCCCATCCTGTCCCAAATCCTGCGATTAACCTTGTCAGGCCCAACTTCCTCTTCACATCATTAACCTAAACCCTTTTCTATCTGCTGGTGCAACGGAAAAAAGCAGCTCAGCACTGGGATTCTCTTTAAAACAACTAGACTTGGACTAGAGGATCTTTCGAGGTCCCTTCCAACCTCTAACTTTCGGTGATTGTGTGACCTGACTGCAGCAGGGTGAGCAGTGTTCAGACCTGGCTTGCTGACTGGGACCTAGTGACAGTACTCTGCTCTGTTCACTGAAGATGTTGACACAAGGAAATTTCAACACCCAGACTCGAAGAAGGCTCCACAGCAGGAAGGTTGATACAAAGACCTGAATGGGTTTGAGGAAGTTAAAGGTTAGTGGCTTGAACAAAGAGCTGATGAAGTTAAATCCTGTAATCACAGAATCACAGAACATTAGGTGTTGGAAGAGACCTTGAAAGATCATCTAGTACAACCCCCTCGACACAGCAGGATCACCTACATCAAGTTGCACAGGAACACGTCCAGGAGGATTTTAAACATCTCCCGAGAAGGAAACTCCACAACATCCCTAGGCAGCCCAGTCCAGTGCTCTGTCACCCTCACCGTGAAGAGGTTCCTTCTCATATTGATGTGGAACTGCGATTGCCCCTTGTCCTGTCATTGGATAACACTGAGCAGAGCCTGCCGCCATCCTCCTGACACCCACTCTTTCCATATTTATAAACATTAAGGGGGTCACCCCTCAGTCTCTTTTTTCCCAGCTCCTTCAGCCTTTCATCATCAGGTAGATATTCCAGTGCCTCCATCACCTTTGTGGCTCTGCACTGGCGTGCAGTTCTGTGTCCTTCTTGAACGGAGGGGCCCAGAACCGGACGCAGTATTCCAGATGTGGCCTCAGCAGGGCTGAGTAGAGCAGGAGGAGAACCTCTCTCAATCAGTAACCACCTCCCTTCCAATCCACCCCAGGATGCCATTGGCCTTCCTGGCTACAAGGGCCTGTTTCTGGCTCGCGGTCATCCTGCTAATAACCATGAATTTTCCCTGTAATTATCAGGGAAAATGTTTTAATCGAAGAAAAACAGATTCTGCACAGAATCAATGATAATGTTTTTATTTAGGAAATGTACTGGAAGGTTGTTGTTTTGTAAAGACACATAGATACACCTCAGCTGCACAGAGCTTCCGTTCTCTCCAACAGCCAGGAGTTTCTGAAATCAAGTTAATGAACAGGAGGAGATGGATGTGAAGATGTCCAGCTTCTTTTTGTCATAACCCACGATTCCTTTTACCACTAAGCCCCAGAGAGCTGAGCCAGGGCCACCACGAGCCTGCAGAACCCTTGCTGGTGCTTTATAGAGAACAAGCTGTTTGAGTACCTTGAACTGCGCTCTGTTTCCAGCCTGTGAGCAGAAGAACCACAGAATGTTGGGGTTGGAAATGACCTCTGGAGATCATCTAATCCAACCTCCCCTGCCAGAGCAGGATCCCTTAGATCAGGTCACACAGGAAGGTGTCCAGGCTGGATTGAAGTCTCCAGAGAACAAGGCTCCACAACTTCTCTGGGCAGCCTGTCGCGGTGCTCTGGCACCCTCAAAGTAAACAAGCTTTTCCTGATGTTTCGATGGAAGAAAGACATTAAATTATTTCCTTGGTATCTTTTTCCATTGGCAAGTGCTGAGGTCGCCACAGGACCGCTTTGGTTTGTTTGTATTTTTACAGGTGTGTATCTAGGGCATCATTTCCCTACTAAGAGGTGCTTCAAACTAGGGAAAACTCATGTGAAACTGGTGAAACCCTTGTGAAAGTGAGAACGGGCCCTACAGCAGTCACCGTTCTATAGACTCTGCTGGACTGAAACACAAAGGCTGTTTTTCCTGAGAACTGTGTTCCTTTACGAGTTAGCCCCTTATTTGCCTTCTGCTCCTGCCTCCCGGGTGTCGCCTGTTGTGCAGCAAGTACTGGCATCACAGCCACTTCCCACCGAGTCATGGGGGAGATGACGTGGGGTAAGGGTCTGTGGTAATTCCAGTCCCACACAGAAGCACTCTTTGGTTTGGAAGAGAGAAATGGAGTCACTGCTAAGCTCTGCCTTGCCTGCTCGTGACTGAATGTGCTTAAGAGAGCATCCAGAGACATCCGTAGCAGCCTGACGTGAGAAGGCACGCCAGGCAAACCCGATTCTGTGTAAAAAAGAAAGCCCTTGGAAACAAATCTATGAAGAGGGCTCTTCTCACCGAAACAATTACTTACAACTTCACATTCCCGAACTCTGATGAGCAAAGCGTAACATTCCGTCAGACCGAGGGCCAGCTCAACGAGAAGCACTTACTAAGTATTTGTTTTCCCAGATACTAATTGCTCTCCCTGTTCTTCCATCCCTTCTGATGTGAAACCAGTGTTCCCAGTTGTTTTTGGAATGTTTCAGAAAACAACAAAAAAAGAAGATAAACTTTGGCCCTATTAGGGTTAATCCTTTTGCATAGACGAATCTGACCATAAACTGGTCGACTAGTAGAGGTCTTCTGCTAACATTGTGACTGAGAACAAGACGAATACAGCCACAATAATATACAGCTGTCTACTAAAAGTATCGCATACAGACACCTCTGGCCGTGCAGTCTCTTGGCCTTCTGAGAATACGTGAGCTGCATCGCCAACATGACAAAGAAAATAGCAATGTTGAGGATGAGGAAGAGACGAGTGTACGAAGCTGATATGGATGGGGCACTGCTTCGGGCAGTGGTCAGCATCTGGGCCAGCCCCGACTGGCCTTTGACTGAAACCCTAGGTTTGTGCTTCACATAAGTGATGTCTGCAAAATCCAGGAGGTCTTTCATTTCCTCATCTTCATCTACAGGCAACTCCTTTTGTGCTTGAGTCTGTGCCTTCTGGCGCACCTTCCTTTCGTTTACCTCTATTTGTGCAAAAATGTCAGGAACAGCATCAACAAATTTGTAGCCTTTGGCCACCTTCCTGTTTTTCTTTGCTCTGCTGTGCTGCTGCTGCCTCTGCGAGATGGCAAATATCCTCTCGATGGCCTCCTCTGTCTGTCTCTTATCCGAAAACCTGAGCAGGCGCTCAGCCATCTTCCGAAAGCTGGCCGTGTTGCGCACACGGGACAAGATCTGCTTCTCCAGCTGCTGGAAAACCGGCTTAAAACGCTGCAGGTTCCTCTCAACAATCCCCACATAGTCCTTCACTTCTGGCACCACAGAGCTCCTGATGGCAGAGGCTCGGTCAAAGACAATTTTCTGCCGGTCTGCAATGACCTGTGCGAAGGCGAAGCGGGCCCCGTCCTCGGCAGGCCACAGATACACCGCGTAGGTGTGATCCTCTGTGGTGACAAACACATCCAGCTGCGGGGAATCACCCCGCACGGTGAAACTCTGCACGGTGACGGAGGGCCCGATGAACAGGTAAATTGCCCTCGTCAGGGGGTGCCGCAGCAGGGTCGTGACGTTCACATAGTTTGTTCCATTGTATGGGTAGCCCCGGGGATACATCCTGGAGGTGATGGTGGCTTTCTCGCTGTGGCCAGTGTCATCCATCCAGTACATCTTATATATCCCATCGCGGTGCCTAATGAAGGCCCCATGGACGTCATCAACAACCGTTTCTTCAAAAGGCACATCCACGTTGTGGAAGAAACTGGTCGCTGCCTCCAGGGGGCTGTCATCTTCCAGCTGGATTTGGTCCACCAGCAAAAGAAGCTGGGGATTGAGCAGAATGAGGTTTCTTTGTAATTTTCTCAGCTTCAGTTTAGGGCTGTAGGCCCCCACGCCTTCTCCCCTGATAAAAACCACCCCACTTCTCTCCATGGCAGCAACCACTCGTCCCTGACAGTCACCAGCCGAGTCGTGTTTATATTTAAGCCACTTTGAGGAACAGTCTTCTGTGATCTGCCCTTCCCATGGGAAGAAGCAGCTCTTGGACACGGCAGGGGAAAACATCAACACGTTATTTAAAAAAGTGTATTTTGGCCCATACAGAGCTTCCGTTATGAAAGGTACCCCGTTGGGAGCAAAGGTAAAGGAATTCTGGTCTGGGTGTTCGTGGCCAGCATTAAAGTTCCTCCAGCCCTTGATCCACTCCTTGTACTTGTTCTTATGAACAATGTCATATATTGCACGCCCTCCCAGCTTCCCCGACTTGAAGGAAAGGAAAGGCCTGTTGATTTCAGCTGGCAAGGCACTCCCGTAGGTCACCACTCCCCAGTCTTCAAAGTAATGCAGCTTAGGAACCCCGTAGTCTGGCGGAGGTACGGAGCGCAAACTCGCATCATACCTGCCAAATAGATGAGGGAAACAGGGTTTAAGATCACTTGGCTGGTTCCACGACCAGTGCCAGTACAGAACTCAAAAACCAACTCAACATCCATTGAGGAACAAGCTAGTAACACAGAGCCCTCACGGTTCTGTACGGTTCCAGAGTCAGTTAATCCTACGGCTGTACCTGTACTTCTCACACCTACACAAACGTGCGCTGTGTTTTTTGCAGAGTAACAACTCAAAGCATTTGCTCTGCATTTACAGCTGTCTGAAAAAAAAAAAGAGTACCTCCAATTTCAAACGTGTCTTATGTCCTAAAGCTGCTGAGTGCAACACCTTGAAAATGTTCTTGCTCTTGTGAGCAAAGAATCATAGAATCTTTCTCTTCCAAGCCCAAGGCAAATTTTCAGTCCTTTTGTAACTGGTTGTATCCTATAAAAGCAGTAAGACAGGGGAAGGAAACCATGAAAGCAGATGTAGGACCAGACCAAGGTGTTTCCTGTAGCAACTCACAGTGTGCAACTATGCAAAGCGAAGAAGCTCTTGTGAGCCGCATGACAACCTGGGTCACACACGGCTGGTCTCACCTCTGCTTCTACAGTGCAAATCTACAAGGAGCAAATTATTGCTAAGTCAGGTTTCTTTTGACCCCACTCACTCCCATTCATACCAGAGAAACTCAGTGTGGAGCGTGCACCATCTCTGCCCTTTGGACGGGGTCCCTGGGCCCTCCACCACTCGGTTCTTTCTGATCTGCTCGGCCAACCAGTTGCCACTGCCGTTGCGCATGACAAACTTGTCGAGAAACACCAGCTGGCTCTCCGGTCCGTAGAACCAGTTATAGTTGGAGTCTGCAATGGCTACAGTTCTCTGAAACCCTAGGGAAAAAGTGAAAAGCAATGTAGGAAAGAACAAGATTTGTTTGTGGAGCACGACGATGAAGCCAAGCAGTACAAACACACATAAACAGAACCAGCCTTTTTCAGATGTTTATAGACCTGCTTGTAAATGAGCCAGAAACAGGCTGCACAGAAGCTGTTTCCTTCTGCTGTAGCTGACTTGAATACTCACCTTTCTTCTTTGCCTACAGGCTACTGTCGTAGTGCTACCAAAAAACAGGAGAATAAATGTTCCATCTCTTGGGTCCCTTCCAACCCCTAACATCCTATGATCCTATGATCCACTTTGTTTCCTCACCCAAATCCGGCAAAAGTGACTTTTCCTTCACAGTCAGTGAAGTTTAAACAAATCCAAAGCAAGAAAGAGGTTCCCGCACAGAAAAGGAAAAAAACCCAGCTTAACCCTGAAACAGCTAGTGTGAGCTCCCCTTGCCACGAAGAAACTCTCCCTAGGAGATGCCCAAGGCCTCATATGGAGGCAGAACAATTCCCTCTGTGCCTGAGCTGTGCCCAGCCCCGGTGACACACATGGCCAGATGTGGGGTTCTGATAGGCAGCAACGTTGTCTTTACAGTCTTTCCAACCAGGAACTTGAGTGGGATCAGTTCCTAATGCGTCGTCCCGCAAACAAGCAACAGAAAACTATCATGAGAAACATGCCAGGCTGCCTGAAATGAAACCTCTTTTGAAAGCCGGAAAGGGGTCCGCAAAACGTTTCGCTTGTAAGTAGTTTCCTATCTGCACATCTCCAACTTCCAGTCACGGTCACTGAGAGATTCAGTAAAAGAGCAGAAATATTTGACAAGTCTGCAAAACTGATCCAGGAGTGAGAGCAGATATTTCTGTTTCACTCTCACATGGGAATAAGAAAATGGTTCTTGTACCTGTGCACAGGAAAACCTTTTATTTCAGTGAATTACAGCTTCCATATGAAAAACACTGTAATAAAAATAGTATAAAAACCCAGTTCAACCTTTCCTCCGCTCTGTTGATACCTTTACCCTGGCTTCATCATCTCTGATTCTTTTCACACCCAGTACTTTAGTGAGATGATTTTTGGCAAAGTGAGAATCTCACATAATACAACTCTTCAAACGGGAAACCCCAGTAGCAGATCTACGTCAAATTGTCACAATCAGAAATCAAATCCTGAACCACTGGTTTTTCCTCCCAAACGATGTTCCCATCTTTGGACTGGTTTGTAAGCCAGACTTGGAAAAACAGCAATCCTTAATAAGCAGAAGTAACCAGGGGTGTCTGTTTCAATGGACGGTGAAGGTAACACCCCAGGAAAAGGTGATTTTAAAAACCCCAAGTACGATGTTCTTTAAAAATTGACTACTTCAAGCATGAAATCTGCTGCTGCTTCAAGAAACAGAAGGCTCGCTTCGGCAAAGGACCTACCTGGCAGGACAGTCCTGTACATAAATGCAAAGTGCTGCTTGAGCCAGGGGTGGCTGAAGTGGTTGATATCGAAGTGCCTTTGGACAAGAAACATGTACTGGAAGAGCGACCTTGTCGTGTAGCTGCCATAGGCCACCCCTTCATAGAGCGAGCCATCTGTGACCTCCTGCAGCAGCACTACTGACTTCTCCATGATGGCTAACGCTTGCTTGGTCCACAAGTAAGCTTCCTGAAGGTATCCTGAAAGAAAAATTGTTGGCCAATCTGATGACACCACCACAGATGATAGTTTACATTATATATTCAGTCCTCCCAAAGCAGGATCCTTTATAGCAAAGGGATCTGCAATAGAGAGCTCATGTTATGATCTAGTGATGTAGTGCCCCTGGAGTTCTGGCCTAAAGTATCACATAGAATCACAGAACATTAGGGATTGGAAGGGATCACCTAGTCAAGTCCCCCTGCCACAGCAGGATCACCTTCATCAAGTCACACTGGAACATGTCCAGGTGGGCTTTAAATATCTCCACAAAAGGAGACTCCACAACCCTTTTAGGCAGCCTGTCCCAGTGCTCCATCACCCTCATTGCGAAAAAGTTTCTTCTCTTACTGATGCGGAACCTCCTGTGTTCCAGCTCACACCCACTGGCCCTTGTCCTATCACTGGATGACACTAAGAAGAGCCTGGCTCCATCCGTTTGTCACCCTTTATATATAAACCCCTGAATTCAAACACAGCAAAGAAAAGCCATACAGGTAGGGAAAAAACTAGCAGGTACCTTTTGCTAATAAAGTGAGGGTTTACTTTTCATCTTGAAGGGAAAATGTCCTTAATGCATTCAGGCCTTGCAAAAAGGAAGGCACCCCACCAAGCCCGTTGATCGCATTCCCCGGTAGGGTTGTGTGAAAGCAGAGCGATGGTTCCCACCAGAGGGCTCTAACAACACAAACGTTCTCATCAGCCACGGGGTGAAGGAGCCTCCGCGCTGGAGGTTTGAGCTGCAGTTAACGGATAATGTGCTCACACGTCCTCCGTTCTCAGACGTGCTGCCTTCTAACTACACTTGCGTTTCATTGTACAGCCCAAACGGCAACCCAAAGAGAAGTTACTTGGGAAAAGTTTTGCATGGTTAAATGCCAATGCAGATTCCTCAGTTTCAGAACAAAATTAGTCTTCCTAGTCATTTAAATGTCAGCCTCCCCATGTACAAGCTCTGAGCAGTTATATTTCTTCTAAATAAACGACTTTCAGAGACCTTAGTCATAGAATCATAAAATTTATCAGGTTGGAAAGGACCTCTGATCCAGTCCAACCCCCCTACAGCAAGCAGGGACATCTCCAGCTAGAACAGAGCCCCAGCCAGCCTGACCTTGAAAGGCTCCAGGGATGGGGCCTCCACCACCTCTCTGAGCAGCCTGTTGCAGGGATTCCCCACCCTCAGATTCAAGAACTTCTTCCTCATGTCCAGATTCAATCTGCCCTTTTCTAACCTCAAACCGTGACCCCTTGTCCTATCGTTCCATGCCCTTGTGTCTGTTCTGACAGGCACCTTTCAAGGGGATTGGAAGGTTGTTGTAAGCACTGCCCCCTTCCATCCTCCCCTGGAGCCTTCTCTTCAGCCTGAACAACCCCAGCTCTCTCAGCCTGTCCTTGTAAGAAAGATGCTCCAGCCCTCTGAGCATCTCCAGAGAAAAGAAAGGTCCTAAGCTGTGGCCTTCGGATGGATAAAATAACACCCTAGCAGCTCTCTCAGGGAAACAGAACTCTTGGATGAAAGCCCGGGTTATCCTGCTGTCTAACTCCCAACATAGGGAGTAACAAAATCCAGTGCCTCACTTTTCATCGAGAGCCCTCGTCTGTAAATCTGGACAGGACTGGATATACTTAAGGGGATTTTTAATCCTTACAAACAGTGGGGCAAGAACATCAGAACCACTCAGCCTAGGTTACACACACTTACACATGCAGAGATGTTCTACCCCGTGCAGCTGCCCATAGACTTGGGTTCTATTCAGTAAAAGATTTTCTTTTTTAAGCAGCAAATGAGCAAACCCAGTCCTGCTGCACTCACAGGAGCACTTCTATCAGTTCCTGACCTTTGATGCATAAATGAGTTGATGCATTTCAGAAACACGTTCCTGTGGTTTGGCACCTACCTTGATTCATCAGAACCAGGCTTCCAGCCAGCAGGGCCACACAGTTGGTAGGCTGGTGATTGTGGAGGTACTGGAAGCCCCATCCCCGCCTGTATGATGTTTCATACATGTATCCAGAGGCGTTGGCAATCACCTCCAGGAATCTCTCCTGTTGGGTCTTGCTGAGATAGCTGTACAAGAAGTCATATGCAGTGGCAAAGCCAACTAAGGAGTGAGCGAGAGGAACTTCATCCCATGGGGCATCCTTCACTAGCCTGTCAATAAAAAAATATGCCAGTTAATTGAGTTTCACCTACTTTTCGTCATCACCAAACGGTGAACTGTGAATGTCTAGATGTCTCTGAAATTAGACAATTCATGCTGAATATAAACACACTACGAAGCTACTGACCAAGTCTCTGAGACCATTTGTTTCGCTTTCCTAAGAATGAACTACGCTAACCCTCAAAGCTCATTAATCTTATTAGAAATATTGTTAGTCAATCAGCACTTGCAAATTGCTGGGCTTGGAAGGAGAAACAGATTGTACAGACGTGAAAACTATTTATCTAAGGAAAGACCCACATCACTTTTGTGAGGAAGTACCGGCCTTGAGTGAGTTCATCCTCCTACAAAGTCTGTAACAATCTCTTTCCTCTCCAAGGGAGCTGAGCGTTGATAAAAATCCTGAATGGTGGCTGTGGGACTGAGATGTCTTTACATCAAGGATGGTAAAAACTTACTGTGCCCTTTCTTCAATTCCCAAATGCATTAAAGAACAGAAGCAGAGATGGTGACATTAACATGTTTAATAGGGTTTACCATAAACTACTGTTTAACTAAAAGAGATGTAAATTGAAGGCACTACTCAACATTATTTTCTAGCAACAACCCGTTCATATCCAATTACTATATTTATACTAGCTAAATAGTAAATTAGTACCAGGGAAGTTACTACTGGAGGTGCAGGTAGCGTGGAACAACTGTCTCTTCAGTGAAGTAGATATTGTGCCTCAAAGACTGAAGCTTTGCAGTATTCACAGTACTTCCAGGTTCTACAGAAAAGGCAGTGTGCAGGAATACACTGGGACAAAATGAGCAACCCCCAGCCGCTTTCACCGTTGTTCTCTGTCACTTTTTTGCAGTGTATTTTTGATTACAGAACTGACTTGTAAATTGTTGAGATGATAGAGCATCCTACTGCAATCAGCTGAAAGACATGAACACCTTCCACCTTCAGCTGCCCTTTGGGTCTATAAAGGTGATTTCCTCTGCACTCATGTAAGCAGTAGTGTGATCAAACAGATGAGAAAAAATACCAAAAGAGCAGGATTTTTAAAAAGTCCTCATTCTGCTACAGAGGAATTTATTTGCATTCAAATTGCATGAAAGAACTGCACAGAAATTCTGATCAACAGCCTAGGGCGCTGCAACTGTGGTAAACCACACGTGCAAGTGAGAGAAGTGACCTCCTACCATCAGTGGAGGAACTCATAGACCTTGGCATGCTCCTACCACACAAAAGGAAAGCCTCTGTAGGCTTTTTGATTTGCTGAATTTCCAACAGTTTCAAATGTTCATCTTTTGGCTTTCGTTCCTTCTTCTGCTGAGTGAGGTCATGCATTCATGTTTCCTTATTTTACATGAAATCTTTATCTTACAAATCTAAAATTAAATTCATGACTGCACTCAGCAGCAAGCAGCAGGACTTGACCTTTTTTGTGAAGCAGGGTTTGTACTGGGCTACCTGATTTTGTTTGCTCAGTTTTATTCCTTGGGTAACACACAGGTACTGACAGAAAACACTGGTGAATGATGTTAAGGCATCAGCTCTATGGATGGTAACAAATGACTGTTCAAGCATCAGGAGAAAGAGCTTTACGCACTCACTACTCATCTTCTCCACATCGACACATGCCATTCTCTGTGGTCAACGTTAGGAGCATTTATCTGTTGGGATTCTTCTCCTGGTTCAAACTCTAAAGCTATCACTGAAAGCTTCTAGCCAGGTATTCCTAAATTTCTTATGCTTTCATGTAATTGTTGCCAAAACACTTACAGTAAGCCAAAATGCTTATCCTAGAGGCTGATTCTGTCTGTATTTCCAGATCACTGGAAGAAAACACGGCTGAAGTGGGCCAACGACTCTTCTGACTCTCCAGGTCTATTTATACTGTGTCAGAGGCACACACATTCCAAATCTGAGATCGCTAGTTATAGGCTGTCAATCTCTGCTGATTCTCTATTTCTGCTTTTTGATTTTCCCTTAACATTAGAAAAGTGCTTAAAAAGCTGGTAGCCCCACACACAAAGGTAAAGTTGCATTCAATGTTCACAGACTCACAGAATGGTTTTGGTTGGAAGAGACCTCCAAGATCATCAAGAGAAGAGAAGGCTCCGGGGAGCCTTCCAGTACCTGAAGGGGCTACAGGAAAGCTGGAGAGGGACTTTTTCCAAAGGACTGTAGTGGTAGGTTCAAGCTGAAAGAGGGGAGATTTAGATTGTCAGTTAGGCAGAAATTCCTCCCTGTGAGAGTGCTGAGGTACCAGAACAGTGGCTGAGGCACAGGGAGCCTGTGGCTGCTCCATTCCTCTAAGTACTCAAGGTCAGGCTGGATGGGGCTCTGGGCAACCTGGTCTGGTGAGAGGCATTGCTGCCCATGGCAGGGGGTTGGGACTGGATGAGCTCTGAGGTCACTTCCAACCTGAACCATTCTATGATTTTATGATTAAAAAGAGCTTATGCCAGGCACTCTCAGCCTACTTAGTGGCACAGCTGCCCACCTCAGATTAGACAAAGGAATCTTGTTATAGCTTCCTGAAACTGCAATCCTGTGGAGCATGCTTTGTACAGAATTTACTGGGGGAGATGAACCGAAGTCATAGAGAAAATTAAAGATGATGATTTTCAGACCTTCCTTCCTAAACAGACAGAACCACAGTGAACATCTGTTCTTAAAATGAACGTCCCTTGAAGCAGGAACTCCTCAGCAGGTATAAATCAGTGCTTCTCCACTGGCCGGATTGCAGCGGACCTGAGCAATGTTCAGCGTGGAACATGAGCCACAGGCAGAGCGATCAAGCAGGAAGCATTAAAGGTTTTCTGTGCCTAAATTACCTGCCCAGTTTCCAGATGGGTCTCTAGTGTCAGACCTGGTGAACAGCCCGGCTGACACGCTGTGGGAAAACCTGGTGGCATGGCCCTGCACTGAACACACTGAGTGAACAAGGAGTCTTCAGGGCAACACATTAACTGAAATAGTCAATAAACATTATAGACAAGTTGTGTGTGTTTATAAAATCCACATATATAAATCTCTTGATACAAGTAGAGATAGGGGAAAGCATGCCAATGCTTTCTGCACTGGAAAACGGCTGTTTTCCAAGGCTTTCGGGAGTTGTGATCAGATCAGAGAAAATGAACCTTGGCTTAGCTGAAGACATCAGGCAACCTCTACCTCACACCTGCTGTATTAGTCTCTTTGGTCTGTTTTAAAGGTATCAGATGCTACAAAGAAAGAATCCAAAGTAAATCAAAATATCCGTAATTGACTCTTGGGTTTGGAGCAACTACTCAGACGCAAACTTTTAGCGAAGGCTACAGCTGCTCCGTCAGTTTCTAACATATGGTTTAAAATAACAGCTGAACCATAAATCCATTGTTTAACCTACAGATACAGAACTAAAAAAACAAAAAGAGTAAAGTTTTTTACTTGTATTTGCCTCTGTGGAAGCTTGAGCAGGTTTATACAGGAGCAAAAAAGTGCTGAATGGGTTTGCTACTTAATGATCAAACCTCACAAACATCCCAAGCCATGTGCATTGCTCCAACTGCTGTCTGGGCAAATGCTGTAAGTGGCTCAGGACAAATACAAGCCTGGGGTGTTCTTTGTGTTCCCCTTATCTGTGTCACAGAAAGTATTTTTTTACTTTGGATAGTGAGAGGTTGCTGTGAACCCTCCACCAGAAACAGCTCGTGGATAATGCTGTCGTCGTGGACGAGCAGTAAGGTTTTACCTGCATGCATTGAGAACCTTCATGTGGAGCTACGGGGGTTAATCGGGTTTAGATTTTCCACCTTCTACAATGAACAATGGATCTGAAATGGGGGATTAGCACTCAGTTGGTCAATCATCAAGAGCCATCCTGCAAGCAGTGAATTGGCCAAGGCTAGGACTGTACCAACCACATGCATTACACACGATTCCACGCTCTAAGTACGCTGATTGCACAAGGTTGTACCACCACCGACAGCAAAAATTAGGGTAAGATCACCAGACCCTCCCAATTTCCTGACAACATCTGTTATGCTACTAAGGTTCTTTTCTCAGAAGAAACAGTATTTTCCCCCTCATTTCCACCTACTAATTCTCTATTTTACTTTATTGAAATCAGAAATATTAGTATTTCTCTAAGAAATAAAAGTCAAGAGGGAAAAAACTGACCAGTTCAAGGTAGGATTTATATCAAACTCTTTAAGTGAGTTCCCTGATGGTGGGATGTTTATAATCACCTTTCCTTGACTTTTTATACAGTTTCCCCAGGTACCAGGATAGTTGGAGACTGACCTGTTGAAGAGCAGTATAGAAGAAATGCACCTGGGAGTCCTGCTGGCCAGGAGCCAGCAATGGGCCCTTGTGGCCAAGAAGGCCAGTGGTATCCTGGGGTGAATCAGAAGGGGGGTGGTTAGCGAATCGAAAGAGGTGCTCCTCCCCCTCTATTCTGCCCTGGTGAGACCCCATCTGGAAGAATGTGTCCAGTTCTGGGCCCCTCAGTTTGTGAAGGACACAGAACTGCTGTGTAGAGCCATAGAGATGATTAAGGGAGTGGAACATCTCCCTGATGAGAAAAGGCTGAGGGAGCTGGGTCTCTTGAGCTTGGAGAAAAGGAGACTGAGGGGTGACCTCATTAACATTTATAAATATGTGAAGGGTGGGTGTCAGGATTATGGAGCCAGGGCATCGTCATCCAATGAAAGGACAAGGGGCAATAGGTGTAAGCTGGAACACAGGAGGTTCCACATCAACGTAAGAAGGAACTTCTTCACAGTGAGGGTCACAGAGCACTGGAAGGGGCTGCCCAGGGGGGTGTGGAGTCTCCTTCTCTGGAGACATTTAAAACCCACCTGGATATGTTCGTCTGCAACCTGATCTAGGGGATTGGACTAGATGATCTTTCGCGGTCTCTTACAATCTCTGATGTTCTGTGACTCTGTGATTCTTCAAAACAAATCAAAGCTAATTGCAAAATAACCCTTTAGAAAAAGGCCATCCTTCCAGGCACTGGGAAATCTGACTTGTAGTCTGTGTGTCAGTACTATGGTGTCGCTGCATGCAAAATTAAGTATGCAGTGCCTTGCACATTACACGAGGAGTCCACATCCAGAAGCTGAATGCTCAGCACGTTCCCATGGCAAATCACTGCAGGGTGACTCCTGGAGGCTGAGAGAAGTTTAAGGTAATGGATAATCACAGAATATATAATGCACTGGGTTGGAAGGGACCTCCAACCCAATGGTCATCTAGTCCAGCCCCCACCTACAACAAGCAGGGACATCTCCAACTAGAATAGATTGCCCAGAGTCCCAGCCAGTCTGATCTTGAATGGCTCCAGGAAGGAGGCCTCCACCAACTCTCTGGGCAGCCTGTTCCAGGGATCCCCCACCCCCAGATTCAAGAACTCATGTCCAGCCTCAGTCTGCCCTTTTCCAGTTTTAAACTATGACCCCTCATCCAGTTGTTCCCTGCCCTTGTGAACACTCTTCCCCAGCCTTCTTACAGGCCTTGTAAGGTCGCTCTAAGGTCCCCCTTGGAACCCTCTCCTCTCCACGCTGAACAATTCCAACTCTCTCAGCCTGTCTTCCTAATAGAGGTGCTCTAGGCCTCCCTTCTCTACACGGATGCCAAGGAGATGAATCAGAGCTCTTTCCTAAAGGCTTGCAGGTGAGAATTAGCTCAAGAACAGCCCTCTCCTGCATTTCGATGTGATCTAGCTTAGATTGTGTGGTTGAGTTTAATGTACATTCATTGTCAAGGGTGGATGCGCACAGGGTATGGAACGGGGTCAGCTTGACTCACAGAACCAAACCCTATAACCCACAAATAGTTACAAAGCAAGTATGTGTTTACTCAGAAACTGAGTGCAACGAGGGTATTTCCACCTAACTTCCACACCGAGACCCCCAACAGTCCTGGTTATGTGGGGCAGAGTTAAACATATCCATTAATGGGTCATACATACACACTGGATTGCTGACAAAGGGCTGGCCATAGTACAGTTAGATATCTTTCTCCCCGTAAACTTTCACCCTTAGCATAAAAATGTTAAGCTGCAACCACAAAACTAGTGAAACCTTGCCCTGTCTTGAATAGCTGTTCTTACAGACAACAGAATTCTTGCTAATTGGTCCTTGCACCCTTTTATGGTTTCCTTTTATGTGTTGTTTACATTTGCCAAGGTTCTCTTCATACTTCTAACTTGCAACTTCTAGCTGTAAAGTTAACTATTTTCTAGCTGTATATGAAACTGACCTCTTGATTCCAAAATTAACTGCATAATCACAGGCAATGCCCTGGTACTCCCAGAGCCTTGCTCTTCTTCTAACCCATTTTCAAGGGGAAGAGACACAGATTTAGACCTCCTGTCAGGCAAATGAGAGAAACATTCATAGAATCATAAAGGTTGGAAGAGACCTCCAAGATCATCAAGTCCAACCATCAACCCAACACTGCCCTGCCCACTAAACCCTGTTCCCCAGTCCCACATCTACAAACACAGTATTGTTCCACGGCCAGAGGGAGCACAGGTACCAAACAGGAGTAATCCTACCATGAGGAACAAGACTGCCAACACTGATTATATAAAACTAGACTCAATTTCCAGTATTTGTCTTATAAAACCTTCAAACCAAAACATTTGCTTGTGCTCAAGTGGTGTACTTTCTTCACTGATGGAACACCACCTCCCACTTTTTGTTTGGAAAAGAAAAAAAAAGAAGAAAAATCCTTGAAAAAAAACTGTTTCATCTAAAACAACTTCTCAGCTTTCACCCTTGCTACATTTCTCTGGTCGACTGCCAAAACAAAAGCCCCATTATCTGCACAAGCTAAGTGCTTAGTCATTAGCAACAGCAAAAAAGTTAAGAATAAGAAGTGTTCTTGTTAAGTTGATGATAAATATTTCTGGTGTCTAAAGTAAAACACTACAACTTTGCCCCCATCTCCCTAGCACCCAGATGTGCCTCTGTGTTCTGCTTCAAAAGCTGAGCAGAATTTCTAAGTTTAAGTTCTGTGACTTCTGCAGAAAAGTTTAGTTTGAGTTTAAAAAGTTGGAAAGAAAAGTGTCCTCCCCACACTCCCCACCTCTTATTTCCACTTTCTTCGCTTCTCTCCATCTTGGACTGGTCAGAGCTGCGTTACTGCCACTGAGAGAGAACGTGGTAACATTCTGAGAATGTTACTGCTCCTCAAGTTGAAGAAAATTTATGGTGAGTGGGAAGATTCACCCGGACCTAGTGAGACTGAGAATTCTGAATCTTGAAGATCTATAAGGATCAGGACTGAAGTTGGATGACCACTGTGATTTCAGAGAGAAGCAGGAACTGTCTATAAGGGACATTCTGAACGCTTTTAATCTCAGTTAACTGTAAGAGCGTGTGACCAAATTCTGTGTGTCTGTGTCTATATCCTGTGTGGTGTTGGTTTCTTCTTGTGTGTGGTCAGGAAGTGAATTAAAATGTCTTGAAGCCTTTCTCTTCCAAATTGTGTCAGTTGTTTCATCGCCTGCAGATCCGTCAGTGGTTTTCATAAAATCATTAGGGATTGGAAGGGACCTCGAAAGATCATCTAGTCCAATCCCCTTGACACAGCAGGATCACCTAGACCAAGTCACACAGGAACACATCCAGGCAGGCCTTGAACATCTCCAGTGAAGGAGACTCCACAAACTCCCTGGGCAGCCTGTTCCAGTGCTCTGTCACCCTCACTGGGAAGAAGTTCCTTCTCAGGTTGATGTGGAACCTTCTATGTTCCATCTTATAACCGTTGTCCCTCGTCCTATCACTACATGACACTGAGAACATCCCAGTTCCATCCTCCCGACACCTCAAATATTTGTAGACATTAATGAGGTCACCTCTCAGTCTCCTCTTCTCCAAGCTAAAGAGACCCAGCCTCTCCCCATAAGGGAGGTGCTCCACCTCTTTCATCATCTTCAATGCCCTACGCTGGACCTTCTCCAGCAGCTCCACATCCCTCTTGAACTGAGGAGCCCAGAACTGGGCACAATACTCCAGGTGTGGTCTCACCAGGGCAGAGTAGAGGGGGAGAAGAACCTCTCTTGATCTGCTAACCACCCCACTTCTGATCCACCCCAGGATGCTGTTGGCCCTCTTGGCCACAAGAGCACATTGCTGGATCATAGTCATCCTGCTGTCCACTAGGACCCCCAGATCCCTCTCTCCTACACTACTCTCCAACAGGTCAGTCCCCAGCCTATACTGATACCTGGGGTTGTTCTTGCCCAGATGCAAGACTCTACACTTACCCTTGGTATACCTCATTAAATTTTCCCCAGCCCAGCTCTCCAGCCTGTCCAGATCTCGCCGAATGACAGCACAGTCTGCAAGGGTGTCGGCAACACCACCCAGCTTTGTGTCATCAGCAAACTTGCTGACAGTTAAACCTCTTTGTTATACCTCCCTTTGTGTCAGATAATTTAGATGGGACTACACTACCACTAAGCCACACCCTGCTCAATTCACAAGGACACAGACTCAGGAGAGGTTAATGCAAACAGATTTCTCCTAGCTCTTGGTAGCAAATTTTTACACCAGGCCCACATAAAGTGAGCTCCTTGTGGCTCCCACAGATGTTTACCTCCTAGAGATCACATAAATCCTCTTAGCCATTTCAGTCATGCACAATTTCTATTTTAAATGCTACACATGAAAAAGAGTGAAACAGCATTAGGGTTTGATACTTCATCTTTTGTACTAACTTCTGTGCTGCAGTCTTATAAAACCCACCTGTTTCTTTTGAGTCTCACTGTTGATTGATTACTGGGAGTCAAGCAGAGGTTCTAAATATGTGGGGTCAGCACAGAGAGCCACTCTATTTCACCTTGGGACACATGAATTTATGTTTGCTATACACTTATCAACACAATCATACATTTTTACTTTGTAACCCACGTCGTTCACCCCTGAGTGCTATCTGAATGCTAATGGCAATCAGAATCCTACAAAGCTGGAAAAGACCTCTAAGATAATCTAATACAGTCCAAATGTCCAGTGATCCTACAGTATACTCCTATTGGAGTAACAGCAAGATGTAAGATGGCTGGTCAATAACCTCACAGATTTGTTATGCTGAATCCTCCCTCCCAGCTTCTCCTGATTGTTGCTATTTCCTTGGAATGTCTGTGTGTGCTCCCTGTGCGACCCAGGGAGCCAGCTCAGTGTCAAATCCCACAACTTAGTGCACATTGACGACATACTTGTATCCAAAAGCCATGTGCAAACCAACACTAAGTGTACAGAAAGGTCTTGCTGGCAGCTGCAGATGGGAACATGTCCCCTGCTGTAAGAAGGGCACAGAATTGGGGACCCTGTAAAGGCAGTTTTTTATAGGACATTTTTTCACTGCTTTGTCCAAAACACAGACTCTGACTGGACTCGTTTCTTCACAATGTGTGACTGCAATGACATCACTTGGCTGAGCACAGGAAGGGCCGAGGAGGCATATGGAAAGAATCACGAGTACTGAGCCCCTCAGCCAAACCCACACTTCTGGTGGGGAGTGCTCTGGGGGCCAGTTACTGATCAAAAGCCAGAAAATGCATCTACATCCTCTCTGCTCTGTAAAGAAGGTAATGCAGCTGAAATGTAAGCACAAACTTTCACTAAGCTTTTAGACATCTAGTTATCAAATCCTAGGAAAACCAAACAAGTTATTTAACACCAGTTTTTCATTTTCACTATTGAAACCACTGAAGCTGATCTACTTGGACTGAAATATTAATGCTCTACACTTCCCTGCTCTTGCTAGTCTCCAAAACATTGCCTGTTCCCATATTAGTCTGGATGGTTGGTGCAGCAAGCTATGAGCCACTGCCCCTCTGTTTACTTTAAAATGTAAACTTATGCCAGGATGTAGCGATGCTCGACGTTCTGTTACGAGCAGCCCCTCAACACCGGTTTCGAAGACAAACGGCTCAAGCTCCATTTAGCCAGTGTGAATCGGAGCTCAGTCAGGGCACGCTTTGTGATGTGATGTAGGATTACTGCTGCAACTGTTGAGAAAAGTCTGAAGTGCTAATTCCATGCCCCTGCCATCAATCACCAGGAGACTTCCTCATCATTTTGTCCTGAGACAGCAAAACCTATTTGGACTCTGAGGATTTGCACAAATGTAAAGATGCAATTTCAAATGTCATCTCCTTATCTCCTGGCATTATGGGACTAAAAAGCCTAGTGACATCTAAAACCATATTTCATCCAACACTGCACACTTTACCAAAATGTTGTTTTGTGGTAAAGCTTCAATTTTACTTATTATTGCCACAAAACTTAAAGGAAACTCACCCAGTCGCCTCAGCAGAAGCACTGCACGTGAAGGATGACTATGCAGTCGTGCTGATTTCAAGTGCAAAAATAATCCCACACTGAAAAAAACCAACAATCTACCTTTTCTATACAACTACAGCTGTACAGCTTTAGTATCTTTATCTACCAACTGGCCTGCATCTCATCCATTTTCGTACCAATGCAGTTAAAAATTGTTTCCTACTATGTTTATTTGGCTTAAATATATTCATTATTTGACATTTGGTGTGTCGCTGCATCACCCTTCAAATCTTACGGCTTCTATTCTTAGACAGTTATTTTCAATAAATACAGATGATACTACTCAAAGCATCACGTTGCCAACAAGTCTCTGTCTAGATGTAGATTAACAAACAAATGACTAAAATAACACCTTTCAAGTAATTTCCATAGCAGTCTAAGCATCTATTTTAAAGAGGATGTCTAGGGAGGGAAATGTTCCTCCCATTTTTACTGATCCCTCTCTGGATGAGCCCTCTTTGCTGATGACATTAGGAGTTTTGACAGAGGAGGTCTCTAACATTCAATGCTCCCAACCTGGGCAACAACAAAGCAGCTCCTTCTTTCCACACTCCTAAGCAAGACATGCTTAATAAGGATAAGCTTAGCACCCAGAATTACATTCTCCCCAAAGTCAGAGGGAAACTAAACACACTACACAGACTGGACCTCCTCTGATTTTTTTTTAAATACCTTCCTGTGACACTGGGCAGAACACAGAACCATAGAAATGTTCAAGTTGGGAAAGGCCTTCAAAATCATTGAGTCCAGCCATTAACCCAAATGTCACAAGGCCACTGCTAAAACATGTCCCTGAGCTCCAGATCTCCATAATTTTGAAACACGGCCAGCGATGGCAATTCAACCCCCTCCCTGGGCAGCCTGTTCCAAGGCCTGACAGCTCTTCAGTTAAGAAGTTTTTCCTAATGTCCAACCTAACCTTCCCCTGGCACAAACCAAGTCCATTTCCTCTTGTCCTATCACTAGTGACTTGGGAGAAGACACCAACCTCCACCTCTCCACAACCTCCTTTCAGGTAGGTGTAGACAGCAATATGGTCTCCCCTCAGCCTCCTTTTCTCCAGACTGACCAGCCCCAGCTCCCTCAGCCTCTCCTCACGAAGTTTGTTCTCCAGACCCTTCACCAACCTTGTTGCCCTTCTTTAGGCCCAATTCAACACCTCAAGTGTTTTCTTGTACTGAGGGGCAAAAGAGCTGAACCCAGTACTCAAGGTGTGGCCTCACCCTGCTCCCTGGGCAGCCTGTTCCAAGGCCTCCCCACCCTTTCTGGGAAAAAAAGTTCTCCTAAGACCCAGTCTGAACCTCCTGTGGCACAACATTTCCTCTTGTGCTATCACCAGTCACTAGGCAAAAGAAGCCAGCACCCGCCTCAGACAACCTCCTTTCACGCATTGTTGCTTACATGCGTACACTTTCCTGAAAATCACTGCTGGACAAGCGAAAGGGACGTACATTGCTGATGGAGCTGTAGGGTGAACTCCATGTTGACAGCACTCAGCTCTATATTGTCAGTGGAAAAACAAACGAAAACCAGATCCATGCTTCTGTCACAACATGGCCAGCAGGAAGTCACCCAGCACAGCCCAGCCCTATGCTTCTGACTCCCTCCCTCTGTACTTCCCCTGTTAAGCACGTTGCTTCTTTTGCCAACTGGAGAACCTCAAACCTTGATCATTTGCAGAATGACACGCTAACTTCGGAAGGGAAAGAGGGGAAAAGCACAGCTTCTTTTTCACTGAGGTAATGCAAGAGACTTGCCTGAGAAAACCAGAGTTTTGGGGAGGTGAATGTCATCCAAACCAGGTAGAAATAGGGCATGTGCTCAGCTCTGATTGGTATCTGCTCAGGAGGGACAAAGGAAAGCATTATGGCAAGGGACAGAGGAACCACAGACCAGGGCAAGAATCAAGACAGTAACCTCATTTTAGTCCTTTCTAAGACAGAGTGAAATGTAGGAAGTTGAGAAAGACAGGCACAAGTAAGTGCCACTACTCAAAATATTACTTGCTTCTCTTTCCTATTCCACTAAATGCACTATTCCATTAAATTAAAATTCCTATTCCATTAAAGTACCATTAAAATGGACACGTAACTACGTGTTTACACTACCCAATGTGAGTTAGGAAATCAAACTGGGGAGGGAGATGTTGATTTTAGAGCAGTCCCTAGGTGCTGTTGGAGACAGTCACACATCCTTGGATTTGCCTGTGTACAGCTCTACCCCTCTGGAGGTAAGACTGAAGCTCTGTACTGCAATGCTTCAGGGGAAGGTTTTGGAAATTACCACCACATTGTCCTCTCTTCCATGCCACGCCATCAACTTAAGGCCAGCGTGTCCTTTCTCTCTCTCACAACTTCTTTGTTTGAGACCCCATATTTCTGCAGCATTCATCACTTTAACACTTGATATAGGGGAACTACAACACTACAATGCCTTTAAGATTACACCCACCAGGAGGATATAGATCCCAAGTTTATGCAATCTTAAATGCAGCATCATTCCAGTGATGATGACCCATGAACAGGTACTGTTTACTAGACACTACCAGCTGGTTTTAACCCAAAGAATTTAAAGAACAATACTTTGAGCAATTAATGCTGTTTGAACACCTAATGCTTCCTCCTGTGATTACTTGATGTATCTCAACCTTCTGCCACCACAGAGCTGTAGGACAGCAGCTGTGACAGCAGGGAGTGGCACTCCATCACAGCTCCAGCTCAATGCTCTGGGCAGAAGGCACTGTTCTGGCATAGCCCATGTTTCCATGCTCTGACCTACTCACAGTGGCAGCAATCCTGGGCTACAAAGGGCACTGAGTGGCAACTGCTGCAGACTGGCTGGGGAATTACAGCTGCCAGTGGGTATGAAAAAGGAAGGTAAGGAGGAGCAGAGAGAACTTAGTGTCCTAGCCAACAGACCCACTCATACAGCAAGAACAAGAGAGTGTGGGGCAGCAAGGATACAGTAACTTGTGTATGACAACTCTCACTGGCCATCAACACGCCAGTCATTCGGGCAGTTCCAACAACCAGATAGACAGGTACCTTTGCCATGTTCTAGAATGTCCTAAGGGGAGGCCCAAGAACTGCACAACAAAGCAGAGCTGCAAGTTTGAACTAAAGCTGAGACAGGCGTTAGAGCAACTGCAGAAGCTCAGAGGGTCAGTTTTACCTGCACTCAATCCTACCTACTCCTTAGTTTCTCTCTGAATTCTTCCTGAGAAAAAAATTGCCCCAAAGTTATGTACATGCCTGGAAAAAAGCAAAGGTTAAAATATACCACTTCTAGCACTTCTGGGCACTAATCAGTGCCTTCTGATCAGGTGGTTAGTCACTGCTGAAGTGAATATTGGAACAACTGGAACAATAAGGTCAATTCACTCACTCCTCCAACCACACACAGTTCATACAATAACAACAAATTAAAATTAAAAAACAAAAAAGACAAAAATCTACCAACTAGGCTGAGCTGCCATCCTCTCCATGTAATCCTTGGCCATGTTGATGGCCTCGATGCTGTCTGGGTAGAGCACGCAGAACATCGCCAGCGCCCCGAGGTTGTTGCCGTAGATTTCGTTCCATCGAGCGCTGAATTCCTTTGGATCCCAGGGAGGGAGGTACTCCAGGGGACTGGACAGCATTGTTTGTACTGCCTCGATCAGCTGCGCCGCGATGTGCTGGTGTGTGGTGGTGGCCTGAAGACGCAGAGCCTCCACATCCCCCTTGGAGAAGTAGAGCATAGGGTAGCTGTCATAGTTGGCATTGACAAAAGGAACCATCGCGTCTGGGTCCTCCCTGGTGCCACAGGCAAAGGCGAAGCAAAACGCGTGTATGAAAAACACACTTGGGGCTCCCCTTGTGTGAGTCCTCATTGTGGCATCAGATCTCCAAGTCGCAGTGGCAGCCAAACCATCTTTGAAATATCCTGCGGCAGATGGATGTGAAAGAGATAGTTAGAAAGTGGATCTGTGAGATACTAACTCAGGGTGCTCTCCAGGAAATGTGATTCCATCAGGACCTACAGAACCCCACATGTATCACTCAGTCACAGAATCATTAAGGTTGGAAGAGAGCTCCAAGATCATCCAGTCCAACGTTAGTCCAACTCCAACCTGCCAACCAAACCCTGTTCCCCAGGGCCACATTTAGTCCTTCTTAAACCCCTTCAGGGTTGGTGACTCCACTCCCTCCCTGGGAAGCCTGTTTCAATCCCTGACCACTCTGTCAGGGAAGGCATCTTTCTTGGTGTTCAATCTATACCTCCTGGGCACAACGTGAGGCCATTCAGTTCCATTACTTGCCCTGTCTGTTGCCTATCTTCCCAGCTCAGTGTGCACACAGGGTCCTTTATAGTGTAGCTGAGAGCAGTCAAGTGGCTGGCTCTTTGTTCACTGCTTTATCGTTCCGGTGGCCTTCCAATCATTTCTGTCTGAACATTTCAGACAAAACCCCTAGCAAACAATCCATCCCAAAGAAAAGCCTATACCCTTTGGAGAAAGACCCTCCCTCATACATGTTTCCTCCCCTCTAGTAAGTGAAACAAGGTGAAGGAACACTGACAACTCTCGGGCTCGAGACTTCAAATAACTGCAGGGGTGCCTCATGCATAGCAGCGCTGACTCTAGGCGGGAGGAGACGAGTGGGAGAGGAGGGTGAAGCAGGAGAGCCAGGGAGCCTGTGCTGGTAGCAGCCAAGCCTGTATGCTGCCGGGGCTGATGTGAGCAGCTGCAGAGGGGAGGGTGAAGAATGCTGGAGGTTTGCACCAGGGTCACTGTATCCTGTGCTTGAAGCCTCTGGTTCTGACACGTCCTCATTTCCAAGTCAAAACCAAAGACGACTTAGAAAGAAAAATGAAAGCAAAAGCAGCAGAGCCTTAACAAAACAGCCGGACTGGAGTGCCTTCAGGGTATTCACAACCTCTGCATTATGATGATTATTTATTATTACTATTATTACTCTCAGGGGCTGTCCAGTTCGCACGCAGAGATGGACTGCCAGCTCCCAGGAAGGCTGAAGACTGAATTAAGGCCGATATTTGTCTAGGTGCATGACTTCTCAAAATGTGCTTGAAAGGCAGATCTGCTCAGAGGTTAAATGCAACTATTTAAAGCACAGTAAGTTACTTCACACAAAATACCCACCATCTAGCCTGGAGTCTGAGATAAAACACAGCCAGGATACCCCTGAGGAAAGCCAGCAAATTCCTAGGATTCTTCTCAGGGGAAAGGTTACAGAAAGAAAACTCAAGAGAGACAGTTTTATGTAAATAACCAACAGTAGTTTTCAATTATTATAAGGAGAAATAGGTAGAAGGAAACACAAAACCTAAAGACAAATTAAACTGGTTTTTCCATGGAAAACCTGTTTTATCGGATTCAGCCGTAAAACTTGTATGAAGCTGGAGTACAAAGCAGCCTTTTATTCCTCCCCACAGCTCCCTACCTATAAATGCCAACACTTTCTAACACAAACTGAGGCTGCTAAAACCCTTTTTACCCACATCCTCATTGCACAGACAATGAGATAACCTTGATAGACCAGGTCCTCCATGACTTCTGGGTACACAGACCCCCCCTGTTCAGCTCTTAAGATTAATTTGTTTGCTTCAGCTCCTAAAATTAATTGGATCAAGCATCTTTGGCCAAGAAGTGCATCTTTGCTTGAGCATTCCTGCCTAAGGTATAAATAATACTGCTCCCTATAACTGCCTAACTTTATAGGGTATCTGCTTTGAGGAATCTAATGAGAGATGCCAGTTTCACAGCTTTTGATGCTTTTTGCACAAGATTTTCTCCTTTCTGGGATGCAAATGAAGCATTACAGAACATGTTAGGCAGATCACAGAGCAGCAGTACTTCTACTACATCTACACAGTCTCTCACCATACACATATAGACAGAAACAGAGACTCCAATTTGTCCAAACACACTCAAGTCTACTGGTGTTCTCATTCATAAGTAAGGAAACCATATGACAGCATGTTTTGAAGGAGAGAAGGTGAAAACCAGCCAAACTAGTACCTTATGCTTGAAACACGATGCTATTTTTTGCCCCTCTGGTGTAAAGAACTGTTTTCTGGATTAAAAACCCCTCCATCCAGCAGGATGTTTGTGAAATCATCTCTGATCCTTTAGCACTGGAGAGCGGGTGAGGGTGGGAGGTGTACAGGAAAGAACCTCCAAAAACCCACCAGGAATTTTTTCAGCGAGGATCACACACTGTAATAAAGTTCCAGGCTTACACAATCAGAGAAGAATCCCAGCTAGCAGTAGGAACTTTATGCATTCTTTTCCTTGGTCTGACTTCTGGAATGACTTCTGCACATCACAAACGTAAGCACAAACGTAAATGGTTTGAAGCATTCCCTACATCGCGGGCTTTCCGAGCCGACATTAAGAAATATACGGTAAGGTTTTCAAGAACATCTTTGTACATCTGGACACCTATTCCTCAGCATTTCACCATCATCAAACTAAAACCCATAGTATTTTAAGCAGCCAGTAACTCTCCTCCTTTTTCTCCTCACGCAATCCAAAAATAGCATAAATTCTTTTGTTTTACTCTTGTACGTAAAGGTAAGCAACAACAGCACCACATTACCTGGAGAGCTGGGATTGTTCAGCCTGAGAAGAGAAGACTCCAGGGGGACCTTGTTTCACACAGACACACACTGAATCATTGAGGCTGGAAAAGCCCTCTGAGCTCATCCAGCCCAGCCCATGACCTAACATCACCACATCAGCCACACCAGGGCACTAAGGGACACAGCCAGGCTGTCCTTCAACACCTCCAGGGATGGGGACTCCACCACTGCCCTAGGCAGTCCATTCCAAGGTCTGATCCCCCTTTCTGTGAGGAAGGGCTTCCTAACATCCAACCTAACCCTCCTCTGGCAGCTTCAGGCCCTGCCCTCTCCTCCTGGTGCCAGTTGCCTGGGAGAAGAGCTGGATCCCTCCCAACTACAATCTCCCTTCACGGAGTGGTAGAGAGGGAGAAGGTACCCCCTGAGTCTCCTCTTCCCCAGGCTAAACAACCCCAGCTCCAGACTTTCCCTGCAGTCCCTTCCCCAGCCTCGTTGTTCCTCTGGATGGAGTTACACTCTCAGGGAGAGCTGTGTTTCCCACTCCCATGTTGTCTTCTCCTTCTAGATTGCTCAAAGGATGCTGCAGGCAAATCCCTGGCATCTGTGCTGCAGATAGGCTGGCTTTCTTGCGAAACCCCCTGCAAAGACAGTCCAGTGAAGGGCAAGGGAGATGACTAGGGGCCTGGAGCATTTCTCTTATAAGAAAAGTTTGAGATAGCTGGGACTATTTAGCCTGATGAGAAGATTGAGAGGAGCCCTGATCCCCTCCTATCAACCTCTGCAGGGTGGCTGGAGGAAGGATGGTTCCAGACTGTTTCTAGTTGTGCCCGGTGACAACACAAGGAGCACTGGGCACAAGCTGGAACACAAGAAGTTTCATATAGAAATAAAGACAAACTTTGTTGTCAGCTGGAACATAGGAGGTTCCACATCAATATGAGAAGGCACTTCTTCACAGTGAGGGTGACAGAGCACTGGAACAGGCTGCCCGGGGAGTTTGTGGAGTCTCCTTCACCGGAGATGTTTAAAACCCGCCTGGATGTGTTCCTGTGTGACTTGGTCTAGGTGATCCTGCTGTTGCAGGGGCACTGGACTAGATGATCTTTCAAAGTCCCTAATGAGTCTACGATTCTTTGCAGTGTGAGTCCCAAAGCCATGGCACAGGCTGCCCAGAGAGGCTGTGGAGTCTCCTGCTCCAGAGATGCTCAAACCTCATCTGGATGCAGCCCTGTGCACTGTGCTCTAGGCAGTCCTGGTCTGGTGGGGGGTTGGACTGGTTGAGTCCTGGAGGTCTCTTTCAACTCGGATCATTCTATGATTCCTTTTGCATCACTTCTTGATGAATCCTTTGTGATGATGCTCCAGAAGAGAACTGCCTGCCATGAGGAGCATCAGGTTGGATCATAGTGGAGAAAAGCAAACTTCTGTAGGATATTTTCCTGGCCCTTTGCTCAAATACCTCAATCAGTTAGCAAAGCTTTTCACACACATTACAATTGACTTTGTTGCTGATAAGCATCTGTAAAACTGAATTAATGCACTGGAAATGGCAGCGTTTGAAAATCCCAACACATCAGCTGGAAAGGTATTTTGTCCAACAGTGTCAAGTTTAGTGTTGATCTAAATATTTTGCAAACATATTTAAAAATGGGAGAGCGATTCAGTCTTCTAACTGAATCCAATGACCATTTAAGGACCGAAGCCCACATAAACAAAGAGGTGAAAGGATCAGTAGAGAGTAATTCCCGTAAACACTGCCTGTTGGTTCCTGCTGATTCTGGTGTGAGAAACTAAGCAGCAGATGGAATTGGACCATCAAAACTACAAACTTACCTTTGTGTTGTAACCATCACAGCAAACCTCCTGAGCTCTGCAGTCCCCACATCAGCAAAAAGTACTGCTGAGTCCCTCACAAACCAATGGAGCTGCACACCAGTGCAGGAAACCCCCATGGCTAATTTAAGATAAGATCAGCTCGGGGTCCTCCCTCCACGTGCCTTTTGGTCAGTGAGCTGAAGCTAGTGACCATCTGTCTCTCCAATAAAATTGCTGGGAAGGTGTCAGAAAATCCCTGCTAACAACTTGAATCAAACCTATTCTGACTGGAGAACCTGAAGAAATGATTGACCCTTCATTTCTTCCTCTGACTTTTTCACCATGAGAAATACACTACATCACAATTACATAATGTGAAAGGTATTCAAAGGTTTAAATGCTAAAATCTCAAATTAATTCATAGTCCAGTCTACAACAGATTAAGTACAGCTCAGGTAGCCAGGAGTCAGTACTGCATTGGGTCTGAAGTGTGCTGAAATACCTTGAAAGACGATTTGGATCAACTTAGGTATCAGATATGTCTTATATTTCATAGATGTGCTACAGAAGCCATGAGGACAGCCAGAAACACCTAGTTCCTACAGCATTTATCAGGACAGGACATCATGCCAGCAGCCCAAATTGCAAGGCATGCCTGTCCTTTGATCCATGCACAAAGCTCAATCAATCTGTGTAGAGCAGCACCAGAACACCGCTCTGAGAGAAGGGAGGGCTGCACTCACTTTCTGCCACACTCAAGACAGCATCTGCCAAGTACTTGTGTAGATCTGCAGCAGGATGCGTAATGTATCTACAATAAAGGTTCCATCTGTTCAGTCCTCTTATTTAAAATCCTGTCACTCCCAGTTGCATCTATATAAATCCCGAGGTGATGCACATGCTGAATCTAAGATGATGGAGTAGAACACCATCCTTATGAGAAAAGGCTGAGGGAGCTGGGTCTCTTCAGCTTGGAGAAATGGAGACTGAGGGGTGATCTCATTAATGTTTATAAATACATGAAGGGTGGGTGTCAAGAGGATGGAGCCAGGCTCTGCTCAGTGTCATCCAATGATAGGACAAGGGGCAATGGGTGTGAGCTGGAACACAGGAGGTTCCACATCAATATGAGAAAGAACTTCACAGTGAGGGTGGCAGAGCACTGGAAGGGGCTACTCAGGGGGGGTTGTAGAGTCGCCTTCTCGGGAGACATTTAAAACTCGCCTGGACATGTTCCTGTGTGACTTGATGAAGGTGATCCTGCTGTGGTGGGGGGATTGGACTAGATCATCTTTCAAGGTCCCTTCCAATCTCTAATGTTCTGTGATTCTGTGAATGCAGAAGCAGAATGCCTTAAGCAGATTTAAACTGCCTGCATGCCCAAGCCATAACCTGGAAATTTGAAGTTTTCTTTTATTTTATCATTCAATCTACTGTAAAAATGCTTCCTCAGAAACGTTTTGGTTGTTCTACCACTACTCTTTCTGATCCTTACTAGAGTTTTTTATTCCATACACTGTGGCTTGCAATGAGTGAGGAAGTAGTTTCGTTGTCTGGAATCCTGCAGGCGATCATTCCCACCCAGTACAAACACACCTGATAGAGCAGCCTCATCCAAGGGATGAAAGCTCAGTCACTTTTACCATCAAAGGCACAAAACCATAAGCCACCACAGAAAAGTTTCCTCCAGAGTAGCAGGATTTTACCCTGAGCTGAAGTACATTAGAAAACTATTTCAGTCATCAAAGAAAGTTGGGTTTTTTCCAAAAGAGTTTTCACAGATGCTAACACCAGTGGAACCAGTCTGAGACTTCTACAGAGCAACAGAACACCTTCCCCACGTTTGCCTGCTTCTTTGATTTCCCAGAAGTGAATCAAACCACTACATCATTGTATTTTGAAGCATGCCAGGCACTTTGAGGGGCTAGGACTATACTGGTAACAGACACTGCACAAGCACAGAACAAAGGTGCCTGTGTCTGCAACAAAGGTGGTTGTTGGACAGCTGCTAAGAATCACAGAATCATGAAGGTTGGAAGAGACCTCCAGGATCAAGTCTGACCAACATCCCAACCCTACTCTGCCCACTAAACCCTGGTCCCCAAAGCCACGTCTACTTGGTTTTGAACCCTTCCAGGGATGGTGACTCCCACCCTCTCTGGGCAGCCTGTTCCAACCCCTGACCACTGTGTCATGGAAGACATTTTTACTGATGTCCAACCTAACCCTCCCCAGCACAACCCGAGACCATTTCCTCTTGTTCTATCGCTAGTGACTGGGGACAAGAGACCAATTCCCATCTCTCTACCCCCTCCTTTCAGGTAGCTGTAAAAAGCAATAAGGGCTCCCCTCAGCTTCTTTTTTTTCCAGACTAAACAATCCCAGTCCCCTCAGCCAACTCTCGCCAGACCTGTCCTGGCTTCCCCACACAGCCCCATCTGGGCAGTCTGTAACATCGCGAACCCTTGGTTGTGGGCTATCAGAGCCAATTACAGCACCAGAAACTTCTGATAACAGAGATTAGTGTTTCCATTTGTGACCTGGGTTTTCATCCTCTTTCATAGGAAGTATTTCTCTCTTAGCCTTAACCTTTACTCTTCCAAATATGAGCAAATGTTTTAAGCATCCTGGCTCACTGTTTTAACTGTCCTTCATTCAGTTGCCTTCAAGATGCTGGAAAGGAATCAAGTATTTCCTCTGGAGTTTTACAAAATCCGTTCTCACTCTCTGACTATACCTACCTACGTTCTTCTGTAGCTGCAAATACCAAACATTTTTATTTATGAAGTATTTCCACAGGACACCATGTTAACAGACAAGAATTGTAACACACATCACATCCTTCAGCTGCTCTGCAATCAAAACCTGTTTTAACTCTATTTTCATCTAGGGAATCATGCTGTGGCAGGGGGATTGGACTTGATGATCTCTTGAGGTCCCTTCCAATCCCTAATATTCTGTGATTCTATTTCCATTACCTGTTTAGGACTTGATCCTGCATACAAAACCATATTACAGCTGAAATATTTTATTATTTCTGTGAAAGTTTTGTTACGGTATAGGAAGCCCCAGAGTTCACAGGCACTGATACAAGTTAACTCACAGCCCTAAAAAGCCTGCAATCTAAGCAATTTAAAGCAAGACTTGCTTTTATATTCTCTAATATAACTCTGAGATATGTGTGCACAGACCCCCAACGTGTGCATCACCCTACCTGGCAGTTGCACCTCGCTGCAGAGCAATACATGGTCCATTATTGTCAGTAACATTCTGCTGCTCCTTCTGCTGCTTTCTTCTGCTAGATCATTGTATGTGGTTTCTCTCTCTCTGTTTAGAATTCACCACTGGTTCCTCCCTCCCTCCCTCCCAACAGATATAACGATCTACCCAGATGCAGCCAGCTTTATCATGGTACCAACCAGGGGAGACAGTACAATACACTGTCTGACAGTTCCTCTGGGGTTGTTACTGCTGTCCTCACTGCTGTCTAGGACACGCTGGATAAAAGCAAGATACCCTCAATAAAAGGTGGCAACTACCTCGACACGGGCAGAAGCCTCAACCTCATACAGAGTTCGGATGCCACACTGTTCCTGCAAGGTTTAACCGCTCATGGTTGGCATAAGCACTCTGTGTAAGTAGGTGTTAACAGCTCAGATTAAATTACAGGTTCATTTTGCAGTTTAGAATTGTACAGTCACATTTCTGACCGGGAGCTGTGCCAGTGCAAAGCAAACCCTGACAGATCATTCTGGCAAACAGTGTGACAGAGCACAGTTGCAAGGATCCAGTTAAAAAGCTTTAAAATTATGTGATTGATATCCACAGAAATGATTCTACGACTTTCAAATGACTTTTGAAAACACTTGTCCAGGCAGCCACCTGATTGGAAAAATTAAGTGAATCTATAGGGTTCTGCACAATCTACAGAATGTGCAGAATTTTTAATATTTCTGATAAAAGTACTTAAATAATAAAATAAGGGCAGGACACCTGTGGGGACAGAACTCTTACGTAAATATTATGGTTATCAGTGATTGAGACAAAATACCTGCCCCAGTTGAGTGAGCAGGATCCCCACAAGACATCATCTGCTCTGAACATCACTACTGCTGGGACTGTTGGATCCCCTGGAAGTCTAAGCAAGGGGACAAACAGAAGGAGACCACATGAAGGTGACTTCAGCCTGTGCACACAATGGTCACATTGTGCCTGGGCTTTCACACCTCACCGTATCCCAAGAGCAGGTGAAAGCAGGATGTCAGCACCTGTCAAGAGAAACTTTCTATGAAACTCTTTCCAGAGCTCTGTCCTTCGTGTAGTTCCCTGAATGACTAGAACTCTCCAGTGAGCAATCTGAGACCACCACTTCTGCTGGCAGAGGATTCATGAGAAAGCTCTGCGTGACACCAGTTAGATTTCCTTTCTCCTGGCAGACTTCAACTACCCCTCTTCTGCCTTGTTCCTGTCCAAAGCAGGTAACTGCGGTGCCCAGCCACACCGCAGTGCCCAAGGTTTGGCTAAAGCAGCTGTGCCACATCTCACTCTATCTCAGCTGAGCTTAGCCAGACTTAAGACGCCAGCACAACACTCACCTAACTAAACAGAAAATTAGCTCAAAGGAAGGGCTTTCCATCAAATACCGAGTCAGTTTATACTAAATCATAGAATCATAGACAGTATTGGGTTGGAAGAGACCTCCAAAGGTCATGAAGTCCAACCCAAACCCTACAACAAGCAGGGACATCTCCAACTAGAACAGATTGTCCAGAGCCCCATCCAGCCTGACCTTGAGTGTCTCCACAGCTATTTGGCCACAGTCTTGAACATAAACTGGCAGCACAGCTTAACAGTGTTAGGGTAACAGTGTGTCCTACCTCAGCTGAACAGGCATAGCAAAGAAGGTAAGAACAGGCAAACTTGGTATCACATTTACTCGTTAAATACAACTTGCTAAGCAAAAGTCATACTCTCACTCATCAAAGACTTGGACTACCAAGTCTAAACCAGTACACAATGTTTACAGAAAGTTGGTAACCTTTTTTTAATCCCTTCAGGAAAAAAAAAAAATCAAACTGGGAAAATGGACACTTCTTGCAAAACGTTCAGAAACAACAGCAGTAGTAACTACGTTGCTTTCTGCTCACTGAGGGAGTATGTTGTGGGTGCCAGACAGGCAAGTTTCCACACACAAGCCTAGGAATATGACTCAGTCTTGGCTAAACACAATCACTGCCCAGAAAAGGGACACTTCGATGTTACAGCCTCATTCACAGCCTCCATGAGCCCTACTTCTCACTGCTCAGGCTTCTGAGCACTGATGCATGGGACCACTTCTCCACCAGCACATAAATTCAGTGTTCATTCACAACCCAACAACTGCCTGGTGATGAGGATGAGTTTCTACCACCACTGATCCAAGCTTTGTTTCAGTTCAGCTTTTAGAATGCTATTTGCTTGCTGTCACTGTACTTGAGGAAAAGAAATGGCACACACAGAGACCTCAGGAGCCTATAGAAAGGATCAAAAACTGAGATGTGGCTCTAGAACTACCCTGCAGCCTCTCCATTTTAACTTACAGCTGTCTGCACTCTATGAAAATCACATCTAACATCCAGCTGGAGAACTCAACACACTGTCCTCTCCGATGTGCACTGCAATTAAAACTGAGCCTGCTCAGGCAACCAAAATCTAACAGCTCTTACCACAGGCAACAACTTGGTCAGTTCACACATTTCTTCCTTTGCAGCCCATATCGTCCATGTCTGCAGAACAGGCTTCAGAAGAGGCTGTGCATGAGCATGTGGTGGAAAACTAGCATCAAGCTGAGGTCAGTTTCCACAGCAGAGGATGTGGGGTTGTTGATAAACATACCTTGCTCTTGTACTAAACAAGAGCACTCAGGTTTTGTTTGGTTTTGTTTTTTTTATCATGGCAATTCAAAATGATGCGAAGTATCACAGTGATTCAAGCAAAACGACAAAACTAAGCTCTTATAACAAGAAAGTGACATTTTCTTAAAGAACCAGCAGCTCTGTCACAGTAACATACACTGCCATTAAGGCATTTTGGTTTTGCATCCTAGTAAAGTTTATAGATAGTCAAGAAACTCCCAATCCAAAGCTGCTACTCTGTTTACTTCCACTACAGACCGGGTCCCTGAAGAATGACACACGAACAATGAGAACTCCAGAGCTGAAATAACATTAGCGCTTCTGTAGTAAAAAAAGGTCCCAAGGATCTCCAAGTAGTTACGAAACAAATTAATTAGTTAAACTTCTCAACGCCCCTGTGAAGCAAGCAAGCACATTTATCTATTTTATGAGAAAGGAGGCGAGGTGGAGTGGCTTGCCTGAGGCTACCCAGCAAGAGCCTTTCAGAGTAATAAACAGCATCTGAATTATTGATTCCCACTGCTGCCCTTCAGCTACACTGTTCTTTTTCTGAACTACTTCAATGAGTTGTAAGGATTCTGGCCCTGATACCCACCATGTGGCGATGTTTAGCTGTGAATTTCTTTGCCTTTCTTTAGGCTATACTCAAACTTGAGTGCTACTTACATTGCAGTTTATCTTCTTAGGGCAACCAAACTCTTCCAACTGCTTGAGCAATACTGCCTGGCTGTCACTCACAGTCAAATCTGCTTTCTACACTGCCATTGCTTATCTCCAAAAACCACTCAAGCTTGATAATGCAGGAAAATGTGACAGCTTCATGTTGTTCCAAGGCAACAGGAAAGCTGGAGAGGCATTTCTTATGAGGGACTGTAGTGACAGGACAAGCTAAAGATGGGAGACTGCAGAAAATCTCAGGGTCTGAGGCAGAAATTCCTCCCTGTGAGGGTGCTGAGGCACTGGAACAGGTTGCCCAGGAGGTTATGGTTGCTCCATCCCTGGAAGTGTTCAAGGCCAGGTTGGATGGGGCTCTGGTCAACCTGCTCTGGTGAGAGGCATCTCCGCTCATGGCAGGGAGGTTCAACTAGATGAGTTAAACCTGAGCTCCCTTCCAACCTAAACCACTCTTTGATTCTATCATGAAAAGCAGAGAAAAAGGCCGCTTCCCTTTACAGCGGACTGCATTTTAACAGCTGCCAGGAGAAGCACCAAGGGATGAGGAATCTATCACCTTCATGCAAAAGAGACCACAAGTGGCCGTCCTGAGGCTGAGAAACCCGAGCACTCCGAGCCAGCTGCGGCGGGCACTGGGCACTCGGAACCCCACCGAGACGGAATGAGGGAGGAAAAGCAGTAGGAAGGTGCTCGAGGCAGACGGCTCTGTCCCTGCTCCTGGTGCCCGGGGCTGCCCCGCTTACCTCTCACTCCAGCATCCCGGGGAGGCTCCGCGCGGACGTCAGCGGCTCCAGTGCTGCGGGTCAACGGGAACAGGAGCGTTACCCGGCTGCGGGAGCGATGCGGGAGGCAGCCAGAGCCACGTCCCGCCTCACGGAGCTCCCGAGGGCCGCAGCCCGGACCGGCCCCTGTCCGGGAGCTGCGCCCGGTGGCCCCACTTACGACGCCACCACCCCGCGGGGTTCAAACCCCCGCCTCCCCTTCCCCTTCCCCTCCCACCCCGCCGCCGGCCTCCTCGGGGCCCGCAGGGTCGGGCTGGAGCAGCGCCTTCCTTTCCCGCCCCGCTCGAGCACTTACTGCCAGCGGCCCCGGCCCTGCTGAGCTCGGCCCTACAGGGTTTATTCGCAGCCCCAGGGGACACAGCGGGGACGGTGTTGTGGAGCGGTGTCGGTTTTCAACTCGTGAAGAAAGTGGCTCCGAACTCACACTCCACCTCCCGTCTCCGCCCTCCCTGCTCACCTCTCCCCGGTCCTTCGCGTCCTCCTCCTGCTTCCCTCGCCGGCCCCTCACACCACGGCAGCCCTGCTCCGCCCGCCCAGCCCCGCCGCTTCCCCCCCCCCCCCCCCCTCAGCGCACGGAAATGCCCCACTTCTGGCACCGGGAGCCCCTGGGACCTCCCACTCCAGGCTCCCCCGGGCCAGCCCAGAACTACAAGCCCATCTGTCGTTCTGCTCCTCGAAGCCTCTCGCAGAAACGTCCGACCGGGTGCAGCGCCAGCTCACCGTCAGCGCAGAGTTTGGTTTTGCAGGCACCCAAGTCGGGATTGTTAGGAAAGGAACAGAAAGGAGGGGGAAATAAGTGGCCCTTTGGAACCCCCACACGGTCGTAAGCTAGTAGGCGTTGGAAGGGGCCTCTGGAGATCATCTAATCCAACCCACCTGCTACAGCAGGAGCCCCTAGGACAGGTCAGACAGGAAGACATCCATGAGGGTTTGAATTGGCCCCACAGTCTCTGGGCAGCCTTGTCAGGGCTCTGCCACCCTTCAGTTTTGCTTTCTCAGTCACCACAACCAAGAAAAACACCACAGAGAGTCCCAAAAGTTTGTTGCGTTGCAAAGGCTGAGCAGGTTTTAGCATTTTCAATGCTGAAATGCAAATAACAGCGCTCACATCAGGGTGGTGTCCAGCCACCTGCACTTTGCATTTCAGGGTGCTTACTCTGCATTGCAGCCATGTGTTCACCGATGATCCTAAAGGCTGCCTGAGGCCCCCAAGTACTCAGTTGCTTGGCTTAAAAATGCAAAAGCCATGTTTTCCCAGGATGGGTTCAAACAGGCTCTTTGTGGTATAAAGAGTGTTTTCTGGCTCTTCTATCCACATTAGCAAACGTGTGGGAATCAGACCAATCCAGAAGCAACACATTTCCCTTTGCCCCTGTTATACTTCACAGTGCTATCTCAGCCTAACAGAGATTTGCAGGCAGCTGCTTTGAGCTCCAAGAGCAAAGCCAGAGCCTGAAGTAGAGTGCTGCTCTCTGACCAGTAGTGACATGCCTAAAGCACTGTGTGCTTTGCCTGCGGTCGTGCAGATGCCAGATGAATCACCAGGAGATACATTTCTGAACACCAAAGTGAGTGTGTTACGCCCTGCTGCATCAATAGCAGAGGTAAAGTATGAATTATGTGACACAGATGAGCATGACAAGAGCTACAGACTCCACCAGTCAGAGCAGATGGGCCTAACACAATAGTTCTGCTGGAATCTCTAAAACCATCACGTGTCTAAAGTGATGAGGAGGTAGATGTCTGCTTACTAGTCACACGTCTGCATCATTCGATGTTTGAATATTACATTATTACATCTTTGACTCAATGTTACTGGAACTAGCCCTTACCATCCTGAAGAGCTGCTGAGATCCTGAGCTTCATCTGTGGTTGTTACCTATCCATATTGTAGAGAAACTGCACTGTGCTGCCTTGTCTTGGCTGAATCACAGAACCATAGACTGCTTTGGATTGGAAAGGACCTCAAGAGGGCATGTAGTCCAATCCCCCTAGGCATCTCCAACTAGAACAGCTTCCACAGAGGCTCATCCAGCCTGACCTTGAATGACTCCAGGCATGGGGCTTCCACTCATCCTCTGTTCCAGGGATCACCTACCCTTAGATTCAAGAACTTTTTCCTCATGTCCAGCCTCAATCTGCCCTTTTCCAGCTTTAAGCCATGACCCCTTGTCCTATTGTTCCCTGCCCCTGTGAACAGTCTTCCCCAGCCTGCTGACAGGACCCTTGGAAGGTCACTCTAAGGTCCCCCCTGGAACCTTCTCCTCTTCAGGCTGAACAATTCCAACTCTCTCAGCCTGTGCTGACCAGTTATCAGCTGAGTACAGAATAAAAGTGCATGGCATGTGCAGAGGTTAGGTGGATCGTGCCTGATGGGGCGAGCATAACTTTGAACTTAGCAAACAATAGCTATCCATTAAATCTGACACCAAGGAAGCAAATAGGCCTTGAACGAGATAAAAGAGCCCAACAAGCTGGACCAGATGTACTTTGTCCACTGTGAAGGTTAAGATAAAGAAGCAGATGCGCTCCATATATGGGAACATGAGAAAGGCTAACAAGCAAAGAGGCCACTGAGTTTGTGCAGAGCACCAGGTTCAAAAGTTCACAGCAAGGAAGACTCCTTACTTCCTCCCTTGAAGACCATCAGAGACTCATACCACTAAAGACAGCACATGCTCAAATGGGAGGAGACTTAATTTGCATGTGAAGTGGGCAGGTCATTAATATGTATTAGGCATATTGGGGAACCTAATGTTTATGCATTATCTCATAGCATACAACTGTGATCCTGATACCAGTTCGGGGCACATGTTTCTGGGATGCTAGTCTCCGTGTACCCCCACCGGCAGTAATAAATGACCTGCTCAAAAACTCTAAACAGAGTTCTTGGGTCTTTCTGTATGTTAATCCCACCCACCCAAAAACTCTGCTCCAGATTGAAGTTGATTTAGCATTTAATTGTTTTCTTCTTGTTATCATCCTCCACAACATTCAGCAAGGGTAGCAAACACTTAGAAAAGCTCAGCCTGTGCAAGGGAGGTTGCAGCACTTGCTGCAAACATGGGCAAAGAAAGATCAAAGAGGAGCCATAATCTTGCCTGTACAGGCAGCACTTTGAGCATAGTCATAGAAAACAGAATGAGAAGGGACCTTGACAAGTCGGTCCACCCCTTGCTCTCAGGCAAGATCCATCAGAGTTTCTAGACCTGGACTGTTCTTGTCAAATATATGTCCAGCTTGGACTTGAAAGTCTCGAGGCACAGGGGTGCCTTCACTCTCACGGTACTTACCATTACAGATGCTTCTTTGGGCTTTTTTCCTGTATAGCCTGAATTTCTCTTGCTGTGACTTAGGTGCTGCTCTCAGAGTACATAGTTAAGAGATTACTATCTCCTTTCCAGCAGCTTTTCTCTAGCTGAAGGCTGTTACCACATCTTCCTCCAAACTTTTCAGCCTTAGGTTAATCTTTTCAGTCTTTCCACGCACCTTGCTAAACCTGAGCTCATTCTCATTTCAAAATTGTTGGTGGCAGGGCTGAAGTTAACCTGGAATGGGCAAAACGTACCTCTTCCAGCTGTGTGTGAACTGTCCAACAGATTTTAACTGTGTAGCCTGACGAGCACCCTGTGTGGTGCTGGGAGGTAACATGGGCCTCATTTCACACAAGGCAGGGAGGGCTTGTGGCTCTGCACTCTGTGTGTGTCTTGCCCACTGGAGCAAGATCAAAGCACAGCCTAGCTCATCCTCTGAAAGGGAGAAACTCAAGTGGACAGGCTTCTGAGGAGCCACTGTGTGCTGTTAAGACCCCAACACAAGGATGGGGATCTGTTGGAACTAGAGGAGGCCAGAGGAGGCCACAAAGGTGATCAGAGGTCTGGAGGCCCTCTCTTACCAAGACAGGCTGAGAGAGTTGGGATTGTTCAGCCTGGACAGAAGATGTTCTAGCGATCTTCCAATGCCTGAGTGGGGCTGTCAGCAGGCTGGGGAAGACTCTTCACAAGGGCAGGGAACAATAGGACAAGGGTTCATGATTTGAAGCTGTAAAAGGGCAGATTGAGGCTGAATATGAGGAAAAAGTTCTTGAATCTGAGGGTGGGGCATCCCTGGAACAGGTTGCCTAGAGAGGTAGTGAAGGCCCCATGCCTGGAGTCATTCAAGGTCAGGCTGGATGAGGCTCTGTGGAAGCTGTTCTAGTTCTGCCCCTGCTTGTTGTAGCAGGGTTGGACTACATGCCCTTTGGAGGTCCCTTCCAATCCAATACACTCTATGATTCTGTCCTTAAAGTATATCCCTCCCTCTCTGCTCCTCAGTACCAAAAACCTTGTCTATTAGCTCCCACCAAGATTAGTAATTTTCATGGCTATCATTTCCTTAAATTACATCATGCAGCACTGAAACACTCAGCAAACTGACCTTTCTGGTGGCATCACTTCAGAATGGATTTAGATGAAGAGCTAAATTTACCTTCTGGATCTAAAAACTGTGGACTTGGCCAGTTGTGCAGGGCATGTTACATGGAAATTGTTTGAGAACTGTTCAAGTCAGACACTCTCCTACTAATACATCACATGCTCCTTATTTTTTTCTTGGCCTTTCTGTCCAGCAGCATTACCAGGAACATGAGAGGTCTGGTGTCTGTTCAGCTGAGCCAGAAGTGTGTGGGAACTGCTGCCCTTTTCCAGCCATGGCAGTTTTTTAGGTCACACACATAGGAGTTGCATTCTTGGAGACCAAAGTGCATATCTTGAAAATATCCTCCCCATCAGAGACACCGAGCAACCAGGTCTTGGTTATGAGGTCTCTAACATCTGTCCTTTTTTCTCATCTTTGTAGTAAGTGCTGTTTGAGAACTGGAAACTTCCAACAAGTCACTGTGGCTGTCTGGCTTGCAGGGAAGGGGCATGAACTTAATTTTCCTGCTGCATCAATGAGCTGAGCCATGAGGTCATGAGAAGAGAGCAGGTCCCCTTTGCTGTGCCTGGGCAGTAACAATGGAAGGCAGTGGGGCTGCATGAAGCCAGTGATGTAGGGTTCAGCCTTTCCTGAAGAGACTGTTGCGTTAAGGGAGGGGGCAGTGGATTTGGCAGGGAGTACAGGTCCAAATCCTGAGCAGTATCCAATTTCACACTATGAGCCCGATAACCAGGTCGGATTCACTCGATAGTGCCACACTATGAGTCCGTGTAACTCGGATTCACT